>OY365807.1:58868883-59058883 GCA_959347315.1 Bimastos eiseni
CTTTATCCAGGTTTGGGACTGGCACTGTCAGAAAGCGAATAGTGCTGTAGTTTGAATAGTTTAGCTTATTTCTTTGAATAACAAGGCCTCTCGATAGGTCTAAATACTGGTATCAAATGGCTCTCATGTGACAGATATAAACAAAGATGTCTTGAAGGTGACCCTTGCTAGCGCGACTTTGGCCCGTTTACAGCCCATCCATATGGTTTACTATGAAAAGGGCGCCATGAAAAGGGCGAGAATCATAAGGCCGAACGATCAAAAGAGCTCATGATCAAAAGGGCGCGCGTTTAAAAAGGCGACAAGCAAAAGGGCTTTGTCCGGCGAGGCATTTGCACAGTTTTAAAGCTATTCACTCGAAACCTTCACTGTTCGCTCGGGAACACCTGGGACACCCAGTAGAGGGGTTAGTGAATTCCGCGGCCGCCGTCTTCCTGCTCTCCAGGGCCAAAAACCTGTCTCAACCCGGGCAACGCCGGGTACCCCAGCCAGAGTATTTGTATATATATATATATATATATATATATATATACGGGGATATGTAGTAGTGGTAGTAGTTTCAGTTTAGCGATAATGTGTGATCACAATGATCATTAACGTCTCCCTCCTTCTTTATCTAGGTTCGGGACTGGCACTGTCAGAGAGCGAACAGTAGCGTTGTTTCGGAAAGGGCATGTTTGACGCTCGTATTTGGAGATAGGGATGGTTGGATCCAGGGTTTAACGACGGCTTATGACAACAGAGGCCGTTGCCGTCGACAGACATTTGCATGGCATATTACAGCACTTACAGCTTTCTACACATGTGCAATTGCGGCGCATTTATTTGTAAGTACATGGCAAGCTTAGAAAAGGTGTGCAAGGCACTGTTCGTTTCCTTTTCCATTGGTACCATGTGATTGGCGTGCTCTGTACTTAAAGACACGACTTAAATGTCTATTTTATGCTTGGTTCGATAATTGTATTGCCTGTATTAGATTGGATTTAATAACTGTACAATATCGGTTGTATTGGATGCAGTTATATACCATGTGATTTATGCTGTGGACAAATGCTTGACAGGCGGCCATAGCGTTATGACTGTAGAGACGGACGAGGTATATCTGTTGGGCATCAGGTGGTCTTGGCTCCCCCTGGGGGCGTAGCCCGCTGCTATCTCAGACGGGCCATGTGCCTTTCCGTCGAGCCATTGTTTGGGGTTATTGATGATAGCGTTGCCCCGTTTGGGGAAAATGGTTAATTGAAACTCGGCTACGATGCGAATGGATTTCGGATTTGCCCGGTCCAGGCATGTCATGGTCGCTCCCTTCTGATTTGGGAGGTGCACAGTTGTGGATACTCCCTTCTGAGTTGCGGGAACTATCCCTGGACAGTTGGGCAGAAAATCGAAGTAGGTGAAACTGTTAAAGTATTTTTTTCATAGTTATTTTTATTGATTTTTATTATTTGGTTTATACCTGACCAATCGTATTTCCTTGGCTCAGTGGCTGATTGGTTAGAGCTGACTGCAGCTTGTAACGCGGAGAGTACGGGTCCAACCCGACCCTCCTCCAAATAGACCAAGGCTGAGAAAAGGAAGTCGCTACTCGCTGACACTTCATTCAATAGCTGCCTCTGGTTTAGCTCAAGATCATGCTGTTTCTCTCAATTCGTTGTGTTGGGATGTGTATTCGATTCAACTGCAGCGAAAGACAAGATAATAATTTATCTGAAAGTGCTGGGAAACATGTTTTCTCTATTCCAACTCAATTTATTTTTTAATCGACATCACACGTAGGCCTGCAGTCCGGCCAAAAAACAGATGTAGCTAATACTCGTCCCCTTTCCTCCTCATTATGCTCCTCCTCCTCCTTCTCTTACACCTCTTTGTGATCCTCCTCCTTATCCTCCCAATCTTCTTCCTGTTCCTGTTCCTCCTCCTCCTCCTTCTCCTCCTTCTCCTCCTCCTCCTCCTTATCCTGCCCATTCTCTTCCTCCTTCTCATCTGTTGTCTTCTTTGAGAAATTCTGCCAGGATCTTACGGTGGAGAATAGCGCTCATGATGTTGACACGATGCGTCTGAATTTACTCGTAATCGTAACCTCTAAGCTTCTAAAGCGCCACTCGAAAGCCAAGCGCGGGGCGCCAGCTTATTCGCGAGCGTAGCTGTGGCCGTCTTCAGACGCATTTACTCGGGGATTCCTGGGTAAAAGTACTGAAACGCCCATATGAGTTACCTGAAGAAGGCTTTTGAAACTCTCTGATACACAGATACTCTGAACATCAATGCCAGCTCGCGGGAATCCATTGGTTGGTTCCCAGCTAAGGCGAGTGCCTACCACTGGTTACACTTTTCAGCATAAGATACGTCTGTAAGTCCTGCTTACAGACGTATCTTACTCGCTCACTGTGACATTTTCACATCATTTAGGCTACCACAGTGAGCGAGTCTGTGTAGATATCTTGAATGGGTGCAAATTAGATGCCTAATTACACGACTGCATACATACATACATATATACGTACGTATGTACGTACGTACGTACGGGATTTAACCATAAGTACATCGAAGCATAATTTTTAATGTATGCAAAGAAATGCACGTACGTACGTACATACATACGTACATACAGTCATACATACACACATATGTACATACATACGTGATATTGGTAGGTAGGTTGGTGGGCATAGCTTCGGCCCAGTGCATGGCCTCATCTAATCAAGAACGGCTCATTACCGTATACAGGATTGAATTTACTCACCGGGAGTCAATTTGTCCTAGGAAGAATTAACTCCCCGGTAGTGTTTGTTCTCGAGGTGGAGTGCATTTATCCTAGGAAGAATTAACTCCCAGGGAGTCAATTTGCCCTAGGAAGAATTAACTCCGCAGTCAATAGGTACAACATAGGTACAATGCACTCCTGGAGTTAATTTATCCGGGGAGTTAATCTAGTATCCTACACCGGCTAATCAATGGTAACAGGCGGGGTAATTATGATGAGGAACTGGAAGCCTTTGGTCGCAAGTGGCGCTGATATAACGACCATTGGGTGCCAATTGAGGCTCGAAGCTGGAGGGACAGCTGTCGAAGCTGGAGTGACACTATATGGACAGATACTTAACAACCAGCGTTTTGCAGATGATATTGACTTGTTAGCAGAATCACCATGCAAACTTCAAGAATTGACATACAATGTACACGATAGTAGTAAGAGTTCGGACTTTCGGACTCAGAATAAATGCTGATAAAACAAAGACAATGACCATTGGAAAACAACACAAAGAGCTGAAGGTGAGATTGGAGGTAGAGGAGCTGGAGCAAGTCACAGAGTTTGTGTATCTGGGAGGAATAATAACAGAAGATGGACAATGCACAAAGGACATAAAACGTAGGATTGGCCTGGCATCAGCAATGTTTGGCAGACTCAGTAAGATGTGAAAGACGAGCAGTATATCAGCAAGAACAAAATTGAAACTGTACAAGGCTTTTGTCATTCCGGTATTACCGTACGGATCTGAGTGCTGGTGCCTGAGGAAGGAGGATGAAAGGAGGATCCTAGTGGTGGAGATGAGCTGGCTTAGAAAAATAGCGGGGAGGACAAGATGGGGTAGAATTCTCAATGAGGTAACCCGGACAGAGCTGGGACAGAGAGAAATAACGATAGACAAAATCAGAAGAAGAAGACTTACATGATTTGGCAATGTAACACGAATGAATAACAAAGGGTTACCAGCAAGGGCATTGTATTGCCACGTGGAGGGAACACGGAGTCGAGGAAGACAGACAAAGACATGGATGGAAAATGTGAGACAAGATCTTGAAGAAAATAACATGGACACGAGAACAGCTCTTGATATCATCAGAGACAGACAGAAATGAAGCCATCGTGTAAAAACCTCATCGTCGGCACACATCTGACGGAAGAGAAAGAGAGAGATTGTGAAGACGGACCTGACTGAGGATAATTGGGCGGCACGGGGCTTCTCAATATAGGATGATGGGGATTTCGAAATAGAGGTTGCTTCTGCGTGGGAGCGTTCAATGGACGGAGAGTGGTTTAGGAGAGCAGGGAAGGAGCGGGAGTTGAGAGTGGAATATTCAATTTAAAAAATCGTGCCTGACTCTCTACGTTTCATCCATCCCAGTCATTCATGACTTGGTCCTTGGTCAATTCTTATCCTTACGGACCACGTTTCCCATTCGTTTTTATCTTCTCTTTCTTCTTATGTTCTCTATGTCCTATTCTCTCGTCCTCTCTCCTGAGGTTTTATTGCTGAATTTTATTAAGCAATGAAACGTAGGATCCTCCTCATGTCAACCAATGATGTCCAGGGTCCCGTCACTTGTGTTGTCATCCGTCATTTAGCTCATGATTTTCATTCGTTCGTTCATTCGTTTGCTCGTTCGTTCATATCAATTGTAATGATAATAGTAACAAATATAGTAAAAATAGTAGTGATGATAATAACCACAACAATGATTAGTTACAATAATAATAATATTATTAGTAGTAGTATTTAATAAAATAATAGTAATACTAATTACACGGTTTAACGTTAATAATCTCTATTGTTATTATTATTATTATTATTATTCATTACTCCTGGGAGGCCGTAGTGTAATGAATATCGCAATTGTGGTATCATTATTTAATGATTGCTTCAGTGCTTGAAATTCATGAAGTCACTTCATGATGATCAACCAACATAGTTGAAATAGAGACGACATAATCATACTGTTCATGGTAATCCTTCTCCATGGACCCATAGTCTTCTCTAGCGTTGGCTTCTCTCGTCCTAGACCAATGCACACATCGAAACAGCAAACACCAGGTGGCGATGATCCATCGCGGGATACGTCGGCGATAATATTCTCATTCGACGTCATTTCGTATTCCAGTCCTCGATTCGTGTTTGACGGATGCGCATTTGTCGTGTATAGACTATTCTGATCCCATGGGCTGGGTTGATGAAAAGGGAAAGTGCGACTATTGGCCTAAACGTATGGGAGTAGTCCAACATGACAATAGGGCTGCCTCAAGTTATTTTCCTTAGTCTAATTTTTTATAGTAATAATGCAGCAGTTGCTGCTTATACTGCTATTACTGTCACTATTACGATAACAGCTAATACTACAAATACATCTACCACTCCCACCACTACCACCCCTTCCACGGTGGAGGTCACTCTACGGAGTGGCCGAAGAGTAATGAATATAACACACAGTGGCACAGATCTGAGGAACCGAATTCGATGCCCGTATCCCTTGTAATGTTAACTAGTCCTTCTTCCGCTAGGCGGCGGTGTTGTAATTTAATGGGTGCCTCGCATGGCTGCCAACAGTTAAATTCTACTTCTGTAATAGCTTGTCATTATTCATTCATATTGTGCCTGTGATCATACTGCGGTTCGTCAGTTTGAAACTAAACGAAAATTATTATTGTTATTATTATTATTATTTTACACAAGTGACTGGTTTGGTGCTGACAGGTCACGTATGGTATTATTCATCATTGGCGTTGCCAACGGATCTGTCATCAGGCCAACTGGGTCGCCGCTTGTCAGGTGATTATAATCTTGACATAGTGCCCTGGAAAGCCACCCCATTGAAACGTTGGATTAATGCAGACAAGTTCTGGAAGAGGAAGCTTGTCTCACGGGTGTCACTATAATTATTATTATTATAGTAAGATCTACAACAATTACTATTATTATTGTTATTATTATGATTACAATATCCACCTCAATAATCTTTCTCCCATCCTATTTCTCCTCCTCCTCATCATCATCATCATCGTCATCATCATCATCACGATTTGTGTTACTATAATCGCTACCACCATTACTATTATTATTAAAGCAAGGGGTGAAAGAAGTAATTAATAAAGAATTGTTTTGTTCTTTTGTGTCTTATCTTAGATCAGCGTGAAGTGAAACTCCCAGATGTTCCTGTGATGAAAATGTCCCAGAGTCAATCAACCCCAGCATCTCCTCTGCCTCTTGACGTCCAACCAGCCTCTGTATCTGCCAGCCAGCACTCAACATCAGGTAAACCATTCACACCTGCTGAGTGTCATTGCGTCAAAGCATATTAATGTGTTTGCATATATGCATGTAATTATACATAAATATGCATATGTATGCATTATTATTTACATATTTATTATATTATTTATTAACTACAGACATTTCTATAGCGCCCTTTCAAGATAATAAATAGTTGACGAATTGGTACCCTGGGCAGCGAGCGTCGGTGTTGATGATAAATTGTTAAATATATGTATACATTATGGTTGTTGTTGTGTTGTTGCTGCTGCTGCTGTTGTTGTTTTTGTTTTTATAATGATAATAATAATAATAAATTGTTATTGCTGAGGCTGTTTGTTATTATTATTATCATCATCATCATCATCATCATTTTTACTATTTTTATTACTATTATTATTATTACTATTACCATTATCACTGTCATAATCATTATCTTTATTTTTATCATTATCATTATTTCTATCGTTAATGCTAATGCTGTTATCGTTGTTGGTTTTATTATTATTATTATTGATTATTATTATTATTATTACTACTACTATTATCATTATTTTTATTTTCGTTATCGCTATCGTTATTGTTATTATTGAATGCAAAATTGATTTAACAATTTAAAAATTGAAATAATACAGATATATTATGTTATTTTAAGAATTGCAATCAAACACCATTTTATTTTGCAGACATGACTTTTTAAGCACATAATCAATTTAGTCTTAGCGTTGAGTAGAATTTAAGATCTGCTTGGACTAGAAAAACACTGACCCCGCCACCACCCATGCATTGATGGAGCCAGGCTCAAGTCAAGAGATAGGAGGGAGCTACGTCAACGACCATTGCGGCTATGTCATACATTGTATCGTTAGAAACTCTAAACCAGCGGTTCTCAACCTTTTGGTCCTGCGACCCCCTGAAAATACTTCCAAAGTTGTGGCGACCCCCAGCAATAAAATCGATCGGGTCGTGCACTGCCTTTGTCGTGCCACTGTCACCGCGTTTTTACTACCATTAATTTAACTTCTTACCATTTGATAATCCGTACACCGCATGCATAACAGCATGATCAATCATAAATTAACAGAACAATTAAAATTTTGCTGTTGGTGATAATTTAAGTGAGATCATACACCATAGTGAAAGAAATAATTTAAGTCGCTAAGGTGTAGTAGTTAGCGCAAAAATCACGATGACATAATTATCAAATATGAGAAACTACGGTGAAAATTGTTTATTTTACAAATTCCTGAAGGTTCTTCCCAGCCTCTGGCAAATCGTAAGGCGACCCCCGTGGGGGTCGCGACCCACAGGTTGAAAACCGCTCGCTGCTCTAAACTGCGACTTGCCATAATAGTAACTTGCCGTTGTAACCTGCTTTAGTATAGCTTGCTGTTCTTTGATAATATTTTTGTTGTAAGATATGCGATCGTCTAACCTTATCCTAATTATATGCTGCTTGCAATTCTAATTTATTCAATCAAATTTTAGTAGGTAATTCCAATTCTAATTGATTAGTTATTAAACTAATTGTACCCATCCCTGGTATTTACTCGCAGGTAGTACTTCCCCCAGACACAAGGTGGCGCTGTCCGTTGACGTATCGTCCCAGGATGATGCCACGAGTGGCTCCAATTTGTCTCCACAAGCTCAACAACCGGTTGCGTTGGCTGGCAGCGCTCGCCAGCTGAGCAAACTGAAGCGCTTTCTCATGACGCTGCAGCAGTTTGCGTCGGATATATCGCCAGAGATCGGTGAAAGAGTGCGCACTCTTGTGCTTGCACTCATTGTGAGTAAAATAACTAATTCATTCTGATCTATAATTATAGTCTTATCTGGATTTATGTAGTTTCTTCTAATTTATGCTCCGCCACTGATCACTGTGCCGATGTAGGAGGCTATAATTAATTTCCCGGATAAATTAACTACCGGAGTGTATTGTACCTAGGATATACTGACTCTGGAGTTAATTGTTTCTAGGATAAATATGTTCCCCCTGCGAATAAACACTCCTGGGGAATTAATTCTACCTAGGACAAACTGACTCCCGAGGAGTTAATTCTGCCTAGGATAAATTAACTTTCATACCGAGTGCAATAGGGAAGTTAATTCTACCTAGGACAAACTGACTCCCAAGAAGTTAATTCATCCTAGGATAAATTAACTTTCATACCGAATGCAATAGGAAAGTTAATTCATCCTAGGATAAATTAACTTTCATACGGAGTGCAATAGGGAAGTTAATTCATCCTAGGATAAATTAACTTTCATACGGAGTGCAATAGGGAAGTTAATTCATCCTAGGATAAATTAACTTTCATACGGAGTGCAATAGGGAAGTTAATTCTACCTAGGACAAACTGACTCCCGAGGAGGTAATTCATCCTAGGATAAATTGAGTCCCTATTTTATTCACATTCATCATGGACATTTAATCCAGATCTAATCACACTCTAATCATAGTCAAATACTATTCATTCTCAAACTCACCATCAGCATTTAGTCATGATTTAATCATGATATCATCAAACTATAATTTTACTTGTTTTTTTTTCTTCATAGAATTCCCATATCACAATCGAAGACTTCCACAGCAAACTCCAAGAAGCAACCAATTTTCCACTTCGACCTTTTGTTGTTCCTTTCCTTAAGGTCAGCCAGTAAGAATTGCTGCTGAAAACTTCGTCCCCCATTTGTTTCTATATCTTTATCATCATCGTCGTCAACAACAACAACATAATTGTCCTCACCAACATAATCGTCATTATCATCAACAATAATGTCATTATTATCAACAACAATGTCATCATCATAATCAACAACATAAATCGTCATCATCATCACAATCATCTTCATCATCACCACGAACATCATCACAATTATCATTATCATCATTATTATTAACAACAACAACATCATGGTCACCATTGTATTTTTCCTATTGCAGCCAATCACGATGCCCCAACTTAACTTCCTTAATTTTCGGAAGATTTACTGATTTGTTTAGAGCCAGCATTACCTGAAGTGTTGAGATAAAACATGTCTGACATTACATACGTAATCTGTATTGTAGGCGAATCTTCCTTTTCTCCAGCGTGAACTACTGCAATCCCCTCCGCGCCATTCGATCATCGGCTATCCATCTCCTCCTTTCTCCAGCCCCATCCACTCCTATCTGATCCAGTTAAGTCCGAAGGAACTCATCAGTCCAGAGATCAATGGAAATGGAAAACGCCCTTCTCCAGACAGGTAGTATTATGGAATTTTAGAATGGTGGAATTGTTAGAATGGTAGAATAATGGAATGGTAGAATGGTTGATTTAGTTAAATGTATATTCCTACACATTACACACCTTTCAAACGGTTTACATCATCCTTACAATAATGGTCGTAAAGAACGCCTTAATTAGCTATAAGTGCTCTAATATGCCAAGTAAATTTCTGTCGAAGGCAACGGCCTCTGTTGTCATAAGCTGTCGTTAAACCCTGGATACATCCATCCATCATCCGACAGGTAGAATGGTGAACTGGCTAACTGGTAGAGTGGTGGAATTGTAGAACGATAGAATGTTGGAATTGTAGAATGGTGGACTGCTATAACGGTGGATTTAGTTAATTGCATGTTTGTACAACTAAAATGCACTGTTATACACCAATCACACGGTTTTCATCGCCAATAATTATTACTGTCATCAAGAACGCCTTAACCAGTCAGGTGAAATTGTAGAATGGTTTAATGGCAGAACGGTGAAATGATAGAATGGAATTGTAGAATAGTGAAATGGCGGAATTGTAGAGTGGTGGATTTAGTTAAAAGTACGATCGTACAACTAAACTGTTCTAATTTAGACACCCTTCAAACGGTTTTGATCGTAAATATATAGTCGTCAAGAGTATACAGGTTGACACTTAGAGACTCTGACAGACACACGAAGTCGTTAGACAATAGAAAGAACAATGCTCAGTAATTATGCCATTGACTAGACTATGAACCCTTCTTTGGCAGCTGTTCCGTCTAGGAATATGTTCTTAATGGAGCATTGGAAAGATCTTCCTCCATCAATAAAGGCTTAAAAATTGACTGACTTCTATCCATAGACCTCTCACTGTCTAAATGCGTTTCTTTATCCTCGGGGGTTTCCGTGCTGAGAGCGTCTCTGTTATTCTGCAAGAGGCGCTATATAAATCTGAGAATAAGATACGATACGATATTAGTAATGACAAGCAACTCTGAGTAGGTTTCTTGAATAGGCGCTAGTTTAATTAATTGATTGACTGAAGTTATAATATCTGCAATTGTTATAATGAACAGTCTCCCGCAAAGCTTGAAGATTATTTTGTTCTATTCGTTACATACATTTGGTTCGTTTGTATTTTCATTTTGTGATTGGTCTGCTCGTCGAGTAGTGCTATATAAATTTGCAATTACAATACTACGACTTTTTATAATTCATAGAACAAAAGAGAATGGTTACGATTTTCCTCCTGCAAAACGTCCGCATCCCATAAGCTCAACATCTTTTTCATCGCGATCAAACTCCTATTTCAGCAGCAACAACCATCACATTACAGCCGGACATCCGCTCACGGATGACCTACGCCTGGCTCAGGACCTGCTCGAGCGAGAACACAGTGACGGTAAAGCGGAAACAGTCGATCGTGTGGAACGAGACCGTGTAAAATGCACCGATGGTTACGGTTCGTTGCTCACACACTGATTCATAAACTTAAATTCGCTACCGGGATTACTACAATAAGTACTATAGTCATTGCTGCTATAGGGCTACTACTAATACTGCTGGTGCCACCACCACCACCACTTCCCATACCACTGCTACTACTACTACTACTACTTCCCTCCCTACAATAACTACTACTTCTCCTCCTGGTAAAATGGTTGCTACACACACACACAGACACTTCTATGTGCAGGTCGTAGCTGAATGTGATGATAGTTGAATTATCTAAAAGTCTATGGTGATAAGTTCTGATGACTTAATAAAAGACCCATGTCTAAGATAAATAAGGGACTGCATCAGCCAAGGAACAGAAGATTCTAATGTAGGCCTAAGGCGTAGCCAGCTGGGAGACGCGAATTACGCAGTTTCATAAAAACATGTGTGCGCATACAAAAGTCTTACAAGCGCTGGATCCACAGCTTAGAAGAAATATTGCTACTAATGAGTAATGATTGAATAATTGTTCAATTCCAAATTCAATTATGTGACGCATCTGCTTGTTTTTATTCAGGTTCTAAGTCCACACACGGCCATTCGGTGCATCACATTCAGAGCGAACAGGAAGATTGGCAATTCGTTGAAAGCGTGAGTTTACGATTATACTAATTATCGACTTTTACTCAATTAATTTATTAAGTGACTTACGTAAGTAAGTAACTTAGTCAACCCAGTGCTTAATAGCAGTTTGGATATCATGCATCTAATAAACGTTGTTTGACATAATAGACGGGTAATGGTTGTAGTTAGAGTGATAGTGCAAGTAGTATTTACTACAGAAATATTAAATGAAATAAGACACCCTTGCTATATCTTGTTGACATAACAAGCTGATCGTTAACTTTTGGTTATGAAGATAAATTGACAAATTACTAATTCAACAAAAAAAAGAAATACTTTTGCAGGTTCAATTAATTTTAATATTTTTAATTTATAGCAAAATTTAAGTTGGCGCGACATCTATGCTGAAGAGCAAAATGTGTATACGGAAACTTGACAAATAGCCGTTCCTTTAATACAAATTCTGATTGAATGCCAGAGTAATTTTGGTTCTTTTGATTTCCCTAGTTGTTGAACAATGTTATCGTTATGGTCGAGCACCACTCGCCAATCTTATACTTAACAATAACAATAAAATAATATTTTCCTTTAATTTTGAAACTGACAAGAATGCAGTGTGATAACAGATATAGTACGAATGAATGATGACAAGTTATTACAGGAGTCAAATATGATTGACGGCAGCCATGCATGGCGCCCATTACGTCATACATCTAAGAAACCCCACGTCGCCGCCTAGCGAAAGAAGGACTAGTCTACGTTACGAGGTTATTACGGGAATCTAACTCTGTTCCTCAGCTGTGCGTCCCACTCTGTTGTCCAATTATTCTATGCGTTATTGACTGATCACAGCAGTCTAATTTAACGTCTGCAGCCAAACAAGGCGAGCATTACGGCATACATCCAACTTGACCGCCGCCTAGCGAAAGAAGGACTAGTCAACCTTACGAGGTTGATGCAGCTCTGTACCCTAATGTGTTATCCATTACCCTTGCCCCCTCCCCCATTCGATTGATTTTGATCGCCTTAGATGCTGAACAATATCATCGTGATGGTTGACCGATGCAAGAGAATCCTCGAATCCCTTGAAGAGAGAAACCGTCGCTATCGTGACGAAGCGGCAGCTGCTCTTCTCCGCTCTCATCCAAAGCTCAACGATCAGGATTATCGGAGATGTCCTACCAACGGAACCACTCCGGTCTTTGGAGGACATGCAAACGATGATCAACTGTCCCTGGTTCATCGAAGAACAGGTTCAGGATTGATTTCTTTTGAAACTATTCACTTATATGTTTTTCGATATCTCAACTACTGCTAGGCGTACTATTATTATAATATTTTTATTCTTTAATTTCTTATCAACCAATTTACTAATAATTATGTCTTTAGGTCTTCCAACTACTGTTAGTTTAAGTACTGTTAAGAAATTGGTATTCTTTAATTTCATATCAACCAATTAACTTATAATTAGGTTTTTAGGTCTTCCAACTACTGTTAGTTTTAGTATTATTAAGATATTGGTATTCTTTAATTTCATATCAACCAATTACCTTACAATTAGGTTTTTAGGTCTTCCAACTACTGTTAGTTTTAGTATTATTAAGATATTGGTATTCTTTAATTTCGTATCTGCCAATTCGCTGATGTATATGTCTTTAGGTCGTCCAACTTCAATATAATTGTTGGATTTAGTATCATTAAGATACTGGTGTTAGCCTACATATATAATTTCTTATCGATCCCATTCGCGGATATGTTTTTAAGTCATCCAACTCTTGTTAGTTTTAGTATTATTAAGATTATCAGGAGTGTTTGGTTTCATTTCAACCTATTCGCATGTGTTGCATTACTGAGCTGCTAGTTTAAATAATATTACTATAAATTGTTATCAATTATCTCTGATATTAGTAGTATTTAATTTCTTATGAACACATTAACGTATTAGTTTTATAAAGCTTACCTCTGTTACTTTTAATATTACCAATGGTTTTCAACCGTGTTTGATATCAGCATCATCATCATCATCATCATTATCATCATCATCATTATCATCATCATCATTATCATCATCATCATTATTTATTCTCATTAAGCAGAAATACAATACAATATTATACAATCGATGCGATTGGCGGCGATCCAACCCAACACGGTTACTGACAATGCCTTTTCTTTCGTTGGTTGATTCTAGAAGAAGCGATTCAAGAGGTTCGGATGCAGGCGGTGCTGGAGTTGCAACAGGCAGTTGCTGCAGCAGAAGTCAAAGCCAGCCACATAGTTGCAGCGGAAAGGGCGAAGATGGATCTGGCGATACTCGAGGCAAGGAAACAGGCTCAGGAGGAAATACTGGCAGTGTTGGGACATCAAGAGAAATCGAGTGAAGTACATAATAATTATATGCTCATATAAATCTATTCATTTCATTCGGATATGACTTCTAATGTAATATGATAAGATACGATCTTATCCAACCTGGTGTAATGCAATCTAGTATTATCTGGTGTAATCTTACATGTATACTGTCTATTGTAGTCTAATAATTTCTTATATTACATTGACATGTCTTATCTTTCCTTATCTTTGTATTGTTTTATATTTTATTCTCTTGCATTTTATTATCCGTCCAGACTGGCCTTATATTATCTAATATTTTCTTATCTCACATTATTCTGTCTTACATTTATGTTATATCTTATATGTTCTTGCATGACATTCTCGTATCTTCTATTTTCTCTGTTCACCTTATCTCTTACTCCACTTCATATTTTATCTTATCACGTCCTGTGTAAATTAAGCTCACTTAATTCAAACTGATGTCTTCTAAATTGCCTTTATGCTTACCTCCAAGACATGCATTTGTCTGTAGTCGCACCGAGTTACAGTTGCCATCAAGACGCCTAGTCCTCCAATAAGTCCAGGTCGACATCCAATTGATCCAATCTTATTCAATCCAATTCAATCCCTTCCAATGCTATCCAATCAAATTCAATCTAATCCAGTCTATTCCAATGGTGTCTCAAAATATGAAAAAATGGTTCCTTTTTTAACAGCTGTGTCATTGCATTTATTATAATGTATTCCAGAAGATTGTATCAGATGTAGAGGATAGAGTTTCTTTGAGGTAATGGGTTAATTTACACCTCGTTCTCTTTTTTCTTAGAACTGTTGGAACTGTGGCCGAAAGGCGAACGAGACCTGTAGTGGTTGTCGGAGGGCGAGATACTGTGGCTCCTACTGCCAGCACAAGGACTGGGAAACACACCATCGGGTCTGCGGCACCAAGGTCCAACAAGCTCAGTCTAACACTGGGTCAAGAAATGAGACTAACACAGCTGTCGATGCTGCAGTCACCAGTCCCGAAGCCCGACCCATCTCCGCTGGTAACGTTTCGTCCACGGAACAGGTCGACCCACTGGTCGAGGGAAACGACCCGTGTGCAACAACAATTGATATTGGTATTAAAGTTGAGTAGCGGGGATGCGAAGCAGTTGGGATAAAAATATACAAGTGTCCGTACTTTTCAAGTGTCCATCTTGGTGTTGTTGAACTGGTGTGTCAAGCTCAACTGATAATTGCGTGATGCTACATAGGGATGTGAAATTCAACTCAACTGGTGTTGTGATATCCAAGAATGTGATGTTCTAATGAAGTTGCAATATCCAAGAATGTTAAGTTGGCTGGTGTGGCGATACCCTATCAAGTTCAGCCAGTGTTGTGTTACCCAAGAATGTGAAATTCAGCCGGTGTTGTGATATCCAAGAATGTGATGTTCATATGAGGTGACGATATCCAGGCATGTGAAGCTCAACTGTTGCAGCATGTGCTCCAAAATGTAATTTGACGAAATTGAAAAAGTCTCTTAAGACGGTTCAACTGTAACTGTGCAATCTCCAAGGAACGCTGTCTCGACAATTACTGACGAATTTACAATCACTGATTGGAAAGACCGACTGTTCAGCATTTCCATCTTAAGGGTCTGCATTCCTGCAATAATATTATGTACAAATTAACTGTCAGTGTTGAGCCGTCCAGTCTGGATTTAGAACAACATTCAGACGAACTCTCTTGCAGCAGAGTAGGTCTATTGTGTCAACACAACGCCGCATCTAACATAGAGTCTGATGTACTGATTGATCTACTTGGTATGACTAAGACCTTGCTGTGCGGTGTGGTGCCAATTGGCTTCCATGACGAATATAGGACCGACATCGCACACTGTTGCACTATATTACTGTGGCGATCTTAAAGATATCTTGTGACACTGATAGCATAATCCTATCTGTTACGTCTTGTCTTGTCCTGTCTTGCCTTTGCCTTGTCTCTTGTGCTGTCTTGTCTTGTAATTCCATGTCCTCTCTCATCCTGTCTTGTGCTGTCTTCTCTTGTGCCGCCTTGTCTTCTCTTGCCCTGGCTGGCCTATTCTGTCCTAGCGGTCTCTTGTTCTGTCTTGTCTTGTCTTTTATTCGACCGTCCTCGATCCAAGTATTGTCCATACCACGGACAATTTTAGTCCATCCCATTCTGTTTTTAGTCTCTTTCAAAAACCGGTAGAATGATAATTATGTCCAAAACGTTATGTTGTGTTTTACTCGACACAGGATCATGATTCAAGAATTGTGCTTTGAATAATTTCCTCCTCCAGGCAATCTCCGCTTTTTCGCATATTTGCGGGAAATAGAATTAAATTTAGTGACACAAATAGATAGCCAAACAGTCTGTAATGCCCCTAAAGTAATTAGATCAAGCGTGTATTGTCTAGACTAGAACGCGTTTCGGAAAATGTATCAATGGAACAGTTTTATTTATAAATAAGTACGCCTCCTGGTAACGTGAGCCAATCACAAGACATTGCTATAAAAACTATGTCGTCTACTAGATACGTTAACCAATGACGATATTTGTTTTCGAAAAATTACTCCGCCCAATGGTTACGTGAACCAATCGCAATGCAATTGTAATAAAGGCGACTCAGCCTCCAGTTCACGTGAGTCAATCACAATATTTTGGCGGGACGGAACTTATTTCATCTTAGTCTGATTGGCTTAACACCATATCTAGTTATCCTAATAGTAGCCAAATTGCGCGTCGGGGAAACTGTTGACTCCTCTTGTTGACTCCAACATCTGCCCATCTGGTTTCAGGTTTTTGTGAATTAGGAAAAGAATGCAGAACAAGAACAATGAGAAGAGGAAACTGTTTTTTTGTTTCTAATTGAACTGCTGAACCAGATGGTAAACGCATTGTTTCGATGTCTGCTGTTCTTGTTGCGTTTCGACCAGAAGGTTCTTTGGTTGCAAGCAAGTGTCTGCTTATACCAGATATTGATATTCCAAGATGTTTTTGTGTCACCTTTACCACCAAAAAAGCTATATACGAAGACTAGCTAGTCCAGAACAAAGCTGCCTTGACATTTGAAATCCCTCGGGACAAAATATCACGGTCAAAATAATAACAGAGCCCAATTATATAGTAGTAATAATAATAATAACAATAATTATTAATAATAATAACCTGTAACGTATTTAATAACGAACTAATGTGTCTGTATCCATGTCCGTTGGTTCAAGAATAAAAGACTGATTGACAGTATACTGTAGTACAATGTAGGCCTCCTAGAAAATGTTGCAAAATTACAAGCAATTGTAATTTTGCAACATTTTAAAAGCGTCCGAAAGACAAAATTAGAAACTGCCTGAACTGTCATTAGTGCTAATAGTTTTACAACGCCTCTGAAAGTCATATTGAGCCTGTTTAAAAGGTGTCGCAGACTGGGTATTTTCTATTAAACAATATATCATGTTTATCAAAAAATATCATGATCATTATTATTATTATTATACTTTGACAGAGGTAGTTTTGATCCATTAGGTGATACAGAAATTGTCCGGAGACAGAATAAATGGGTGATCTGGAACGGTCACAATTATAATTATTAATTATAATTTATTATTACTAACATTTGTTACTATTAGGTCCTGTTATTATTTGTATAATAATAATAATAATAATAATAATAATAATAATTAGGAATTCAAAAAATAATAAAAATATTTATTCTCATTATTATTTAGCCTGACAGTGAGGAATGATGATGAATCGATGAAAACTTTGAAAAGTGAGTAATGTATCAGGTAGCATTTAATTTTGTCTTTCGGACGCTTGAATTTATTTTCCCTGCATATGTTTCAAATTGTCGTCAACGACCATTGATGTCATACGACGACGTTAAACTGTGGAATTAAAAGAATAGTATAACTTGCATTGCTTCGACGAATATGCACTACGTGTGTAAGCTTCTATAGCGCAGGTGTTACAGCGTTCAGAATCTGACTGTTAGAAATATTGCGCTGGCTCCCGGTTGAGGATAGGATCACATTCAAGATCATCTTCGGTGGTCGGCACGGCTCCAAAATACATCGGGGAGCTCTGTCCAGTGGCGTAGCGAGGCAAAGTGCCGCCTGGGGCGAAGGTACAAAACGCCGTCCCTGTCTATTATTTCCATCACTTTATTCTTGTGCAAATCTCGGGATATGCAAAAGGGGAGATAGGCATGAGACGCCTATTTTGAGTGTTTTCTTTAAATATTATGATTTTTCTATTCAGTATTCAATTCATTATGCAAACTTTTAGTAACAGTATCAGCATGCACTGTCAAAATTAAGACTATGACTAATCAAAACGCATCATTTTGTATAAAAATAAGAAAATAGAATAAGATAGTATTAATTAAGAAATAAACCATCAATTTTTATTTAGAAAACAAAAAAGCAAGCCTCACAATAAAGTTACTAAACGTCTTGAAGGCTAGATAGAAAATTATGAAGTTCACATAAAATTAAAATTAAACAGTAAATATTTTATTCTGTTTCTCTACATATTGAACAGAAAGACCTAAATAATACAATTTAATCATGAGGGGACTATACTAAGCATAATAATTAGAATAGACTAATGACTGATAACTTATCATATAGATTACGGATACGGTAAGGTTTCATTCTTTCATTACCACTGAACTAAAATATTAAACAACATGGCTATAGGCTGTAGGCGCTTGGCTCGGAGCAATCCTGCTTCCTGGATACTTCCGCTACTAAACGCAGCCAATTTAACCAAATAAACGTACAAAAATGACCAAAAAAATCATACAAAAATTGAATATAACAGGTTCGTCCACGATAAGCGAGCGATTTGCGCGTTCCAATTACTGGAATGTCCGCCACCTGCAGAGTCCAGCACGCACATATAGCCTCAGCGGATGGTGCATGACAGATAACAATAGGCCCTATACAGACATTGAAAGCCCTAAACGGGGTCTACACATTCACAGATTTCTTATTTCAATGGGTGCGACAAAGAAGGAAAGTATGAATAATAAGGATGCATCGATAATAATATGATAGATAAGATGAATTGTTGAACTCTCATAAGATTGAATCGTGGTGTTAGGAGTAAGGCTGTCAAAAACACGGCCTGGTAGCCGTCCACCTGCGGAGTGGATATCCGGATACCCGACCGCGCGGACAGTTTGTTAGGAAATGAACGAAATTCCACATTTTTACCGAATGTCGGGTACCAGAGAACCAAATTCACTGCCTGGGCAGTCAGCCTCGGGCGGGTAACCGGGTGCCCGTTGACTGCTTCAATTAGGAGCTTATTTCAATGTTTATATATATATATTTTATATTCTGAAATTTGATATCGCCCTTCTTCCAACATCTTTTGCTCAGAAGCGCATACGCCTCGACGGCGCAATTGCAGTTGTACTGCAGAGCAATTTTGCGTGAATGACTTGCTCAAGGTCCCTACACAGTGACTGACGCTTCGGACGACGGTCGAGCCCGCTGACTCCTGTCTGGTCACATCGCTCCACATAATATCTTTGTTCATTGCCGGGTGGCTCAAGTCGTGAAGATTTGTTGAGCATCATTCTTCAATGTCATCTGTCCATTCATTATATGTGGTCTTCCTCTTTTATTTGTCCCATCCATTATTCTAAAATCCATCGTTCGAAGTTTTCTATCTTCTTTCAGTCTGCATATATTATGTCCAAATAAACTTAGTGTTCTCTGGATCACTTTTTGCATGAGGTTTTCTGTCATGCCGATTCTTCTGTACAATTCATCACTACTGACCTTCTGAGTCCATCCTATTCTAAGTATATATCTTGCGGTAACATTTTCTTTAAAATGTGAGCACCCTCTTTTGTGAATCCTTTGTTAGCACCCAGGTCGGACATTCATACATCATGCTGCTGAAGACGCATGTTTTCAGTACTTTCAATTTAACCCTTAGGGTAATTGCCTTGCTTTTCCAAACCTTGTTCATTGCTTTCAACACAGCTATTCCCTTATTTATCCGTAATCTTATTTCATTTTTGCGATCCAGGTCGTATGTCATGTTGTTTTCCAGATAGGTGAAGCTCACTACATTTTCTAGTTGCTTTCCGTCTATCATTTTTTCCTTCTATATCGTTTTGTCTCCAAATGTCATTGTTTTTGTTTTCATATCTTGTTTTTGTTTTATTGAGGTTAATAACTAAACCGTACATTTTGGCTTCCGTGCTCAATATTTGCACTGTCTGATCTAACTCCTTCTCCGATTCTTCTAAGATATCCCCATATTCTGCAAAACGAAGGTTGTTGATTCGCATTGCATGAATTGACTCTAATTTTACCTCATTTTTGACTCTGAATGGAGCAATATATTAACTCGGTTCATTGTTTCAAGCATCAACAAGCGTTCTAGCGAGAAGCCATCATTCGCACGATAAAATACGACAAATGTTTCTAATTAAATTTGACGATAGCGATCTTTTTCTGATATGCGGCCACATTAGCTGTTCTGTGGCTGATCAGACACCCTATTTCAACTGCGGCTTTACCTCTAATAGTGCGTGCGTTGAAACCGATGAGCGTAGTAAGGGCACGAGTAGGGTTACTGTTTTTGAAAAGATGGTCTAACTCGTGTTTTCTCTCAACCAGGAACTAACTACGCGATCTGAGTTCAGACTGAGTTGACCCAGCGAATAGAAGCAGGCGGATGTCATGTGCTGGGCTTTATGAACTGTGCTTTTGATACTTCGAGTCAACTGTTACGATTCCTCTGGTTTTTCTTTCGAGTTAGAAATTGGCAGAAGGTTTGTGTTCATTCATTCATTCGTTAGTTCGTTCATTCATACATTCACTCAGTCATTTTAGCATCTGCATAGCGCCCTTCCAAAACGAGAGACCACCTACTGAGAAGACACGATCAACTTTGTTTAGAAATTGTGCGGGCAAGTGGAACGATGAGGTAGCATCGCTCAGCATATCGGAGAAAGCGGGGACCACCTGCACTCAAAGAAGTAGCAGAGGTCACGAGAATGAGCATGATTGGGCAGCAAGGTCACTCCAGCTAGAATTGGCTACCTCAGTCCCTTTGGACCAACCACATCTCATTCAGGCTTGAATTAGGAGGGTCAGCCACACGGATAGTTCTTCTCCACTAGACTCTGTCACGGGGTTTTCATATTTCAATTTTAGAGTCTTCAGTCCTTTTGTATCATATCTTCCCATCTCTTCTTCTGCCGTCCCCGACTGCGTCGTCCGTTGACATACGCTTTCATAATTCTTTTAATGCAGCTTTCGCTCTCTCTTCTCATTACATGACCGTACCATCTCATTCTGGCCTCTCGTAGTTTTCCGTAATACAATAAATGCACGCCACTACGGAAAATATACGAGAGGCCAGAATGAAATGGTATTAGGATCAACTGTTCTTCCTTAATCCCTTATCAATCCGCTAAACACCTGAAAACCGCCCTCATCGTCAGTGAAGACACTGGCCCGGATCGGGAGGGCCTCTGACTTTAAGTGTCGCTATATAAAAGTTAGATTACTGGTGCATCAGGAATTGGTCGAAGTAAGTTGCTTCTTGGGGGTAGTTGCAGTGTAGCGACATTGTGTTATAACAAAGATCATTAGCGTCGTCCTCCTCCTTTATCCAGACTTGGGTCTAGCACTGGCTGAGATAATTAGCGCCTCGCGTTTCATCCTTAGCCTATAATATATAGGCCTAGAGTTGACGGTTATATTTTAAAGATGTGTAAAACCTATACATTTAACATTACATTATTTATTAATAGAAAAATGCGCGGTCGGGTGCCCGCTCCGCGAGTCGACGGTTATCCGGGTCGAGATTTCTAAATTTTTTGACAGCCTTACTTATACCACTGGAAATGATTTGAATTGTCGTCAACGGCCATTGATGTCGTACGACGACGTTAAACCTTTGTAGTAATAATACGAAACGATTGAAAACGCTCTGTGGTTACATACATTCTCTTTTCGAGAATTCTTACCCAGACTCTCTCTGTCTGTCTCTGTCTGTGTGTGTGTCTCTGTGTGTGTCTCTGTCTGTCTGTCTGTCTGTCTGTCTGTCTGTCTGTCTGTCTCTCTCTCTCATGTATCAACCACCTTCATTTCCTTTCCTTGTTCCTGATATGATTTAATTTCAAATTATCGTCAACGGCTTTTAGTGCCAGATGATGACTTTAAAATTAATTCGTAGTTCGGCTATAATAACAAACAAAAGACTTTCAGTATGAGCTGAAATAAGCAGAACTAATTTATGCCGACGTCGACAGTCATTGTTGTCACAAGATTGCTTTGTAATGTAATTCGTTCATTGATGCCGTTGAACTCGGAACCCACCTAGTCACTAATTTGAATTTATATAAGCTTACGCTAACTAAACGTATTCGATACGAACTGTTCAAAATGTTAATTCCGTCGCTACCCGTAATCGGATAGAGCGTATTAGTGCCAGTTCCTATGGTCTGCAGAAAGGAGAATGGTTACACTGAACATCTTTGTCATGACGATGTGTTGTTAAGCAATTACGAAATCACTAGTCGTTCATTTATACTACGTAATCATTTAGAGATATGCCGTTTCGAAATCTGGTTGGTTACATGACCAGGATAACATGCCATCTTGGAGCTTCCGACGTCGTATCTCAATCTCTACCTAAACCGTGCAGCGGCACATTTTATGACCGGCTGGAAACCTACCATTTTCTCTGGACTGGAGATGGGATCGCTTATGGGTAGTCACCTTTCAAGGGCGCGCTATGTAAATTATCGAATGCGTAATTGAATTGCTACAGTGACGGTGTTACCTGTATTCATTACCTTTATCCGCACACTATTTGAAATCTGTTTGTTTTCATTTGCAGTCGTACCTGGCGAGTGCCTTTCATCGATGGATTCAACTCCAGTCCTCTGCCTCATCCTGTCACTGACTGTATTCCTCCCAGTGCGTGTCGCCTCAACATCGCTGCCCATGGGTGGCACACCTCCACCCGCAGTCACCCATACGACTCCCTCTTCTTCCCCGGAGGACGCCAAACCCGAGGGGCACCTTCTCCATTCTGTCTCCACGGCTGAGTTGTCCAACTGTACCACAAAAGAGAACGTCTCGCTCGAGCAGATGATGATAGATGCCATCAAGCAGGAGATCCTCGACACGCTTGGACTGGGACGAGTGCCAGGTGCAGCCAGGCTGAACGCCAGTCTTCAGGAACGCCGTCAGATCCTTCGATTGTACGAGAAGAGTCTGGCAGAGATACCAGCCATGCGGCAACGGATGGTTCAGATCAACGATGACGAATTCCGAGCCACTCAGTTCCACAGCTTCACCGAGCAAGGTGACACAACTGTGTAGTGGAGCATTTATATAACGCCAATATTGGCCCTTTTAAAATGCTTATTCAAATGCGATTTCTGCGATGCCCTATGTACTTCAGGTCATTGCCAACGAGTAATGTCACAGCAGTTAGTAAAGCAGCGCACATTTAGCTGAAAGAGTTGCCAGTGGCGGGCCCACGCACAAGCGGGGACTACCAACGGATTCCAGTCGATAGCTGATAGAAGGCATAGATTGAACATCTATGCCTTCTGTCAGCTATCGACTGGAATCCGGGAATCCAGTCTCTGGGCCAAATTGCGTCGATAGGGTAGAGAGATTCCTGGTTATATACCTAAAATTTGTTTAACAAATAAATTATTTATGAACGCTGACTGGTTAATTGACGATATAATAGTATAAATGCCAATTTACTGCAAGGGTGCCCTTCCTTATTGATCCTTGCGCTACATTATTTTGTCCGCACAACTAATAATCAGAATCGTGCCTTCTCAGTAGTGAATCTCGCTCTGGAACAGCTTCTCGTCGACGTCGAGTGTGAGACGGGTAAGATAGGTACAGAAATAAATAAATTAATTAATTAATAAGTAAATAAATAAAGCAGTACGTGAATAATAACCGAAGTTCAATGTGTTCGTTCCTTGGGCAAGAACCGCTATCGTCCAACATCGTGCTTTCGCAATCGCTGGTCCTGTCTCGTGGGGTGAACTCGTCTTTCTGAAAGGTTTAGCTAGGTTTCTTTCATCCCTGCTCACTGTTGAAAGGATATACAATGCCGAAGTTTCCAAATATTATACTAGCAACGCACTGTTACATTCCATAGGGGACCGTCCGCCTGGATTGGGCGGCCGACCGTGGACAGTTCCCGGTCGAAAGCGTCTCTACTTTACTCTCGACATCCAGAGACACCAGGACCCCAACCACGACACGATCGTGAAGGTTGCCAAGCTGAAACTCTACAAGACGGATGTCCGCCCGCGGAACCTCATCCACAGCGATACTGTCGACAATTCAGTTCGCATAGAGGTGTTCCAGCTGCTTCCGGGTAGCTCTGGCGGCAGTGAGGCGGAAACTCCACTGCTCAGAAGAACGCTGGACTCGCGGCTCGTCTCCCTGGCCAAAGCCTCCTGGGAGGAGTTCGACGTCTCTGCGGCCGTCCAAGACTGGATCCACAGTCCGGGATCGAATCTCGGGCTTGACGTCACGTGCGATGGTCGCTACCGACTGAACGACCTGATGGACTTTGTGGTCTGGTCCCAGGCGACCAGAGACAGTCCCTACTCCTCCAGGCACCTTTCCACCCTCAACGTGCTCACGCAGCAGCGACGTTCCCCCTCGCGTCGAGCGAGGTCCGTGGCGTCGAGCGCCTCCAGGAGTGGAGACTGCGTCCAGGGAAGCGGTGAACGCCGGTGTTGTCGATATCCATTGACGCTCTCGTTTCGAGACATTGGTTGGGAGAGCTGGATCGTTCACCCGCGAGAGTACCAGGTCTACCACTGCGCCGGTAGCTGCCCCTCCGGATACAGGGTCGCCAACCATTTCAGCAGCATCAAGAGCCTTCTTAATGTGTTCAACCCTGCGTTCTCCCTGCCCGTTCGCTGTGCCCCCACGAGGCTCTTGCCAATCATCGTCGGGCATTTGAATGCTGAGGGCACCGCAATGACGGTCAGTGCTATTGAGAATGTGATTCCTGAAGATTGTCTGTGTGCGTAGCGACGAGGAGCGTCACTCGTGAGGGCACAGACGGGCTCTTGAGAAGGGAGGCGACTTTGCGATCCATGGAGATAAATATGCTTTTTATTACAGCTAAAGTTAAATTTTTTGACTTGTTTGTCACCGGCTATAGTTTTTTCTAATACTTCCGTGCCATGGGAACCTTCTCCTGTGCCTGTAATCGGTAAGCTGGTAACCTCTTATGGTAGCCTCTATCTATTTCGGTGGCTTCTATCTGTGATGCTGTGGCGTCTTTTCGTGGTAACCTTTCTCTACGGCGTCAGCCACGGGACCAGCAGGTAGCTCCCGTCATTGGTTCAGCCTGGTTATAGGGAATGATAAAGGAACCTATACGGGTGGTCATACGGGTCTAATCGGAACCTGTGGGTTGCATCTGGGAATGGTTCCTGTACGAAAGAGGAATTACAAATTCGCTGTTCGACTGATAGCTTTGACTATGCTATCATATTCGCTAAAAACTACTAATTTGCTGTTCGATTAACAGCTATTGGCTATGCTAACGTATTCGATAGAAATAAACTAGTAATTTGCTGTTCGACTAATAGCTAATGGCTATGCTAACATATTCGCTACTAGTTCGAATATACTGATAATGATTTGGCAAAAGACTTTTAACATTTTATTGTTGTAATTTATCATGATCTATGTTCAGAGCACGTGGGCTTTGTAGAGGGCTACTTGATACAGCATCTGCTTATAACTCAATGCCACGTGGCATGATGACAATTGTAGCCAGACACATCGTCTCTTCAATAGATATATACTGAGGCGCTATATGAATCCGTAAGCCATTTACAGTTTTATCCGACTTCCGATGTCCTTTGTAATAATTGTTGTAATTTAGTATAATCAAAAAATGTTGATTCTAATTGTACTTGTAATTGCAAATGTGGCTGTAGGGCCTACTACTGTAGTGATTGGCTGTGCTAACGCAGACTTCAGGTTCAACTATAGATCATCGGCACAGATGATGATGATGATGATGATGATGATGATGATGATGATGATGATGATGATGATGATGATGATGATGATGATGATGATGATGATGATGCCTACGACACAGATGTTTCAATATTCTGTCGGATGTTAGCAATGCATTGAAGACTTTTTTATTTAATTTTTATAATTTATCGTAATTCTTTTGGACAACGTGGTCTTTGAATGCGAGTATTCTCTAAATACCTCGCTCGTGGACAAACAGCTAATTCCAATGAGAGTCGATTAGACTTTGGTAATTCAGATTTTAAGCGATATGCACAGTTTATGCACACTTCAGTGGCTATTTTGTCATCGATTAATAATTTGAAAATCGTGCCAATATTTGTCTCCAACCCTGTGACCTGAAATAAATGCATTTCATAAACCGACTTCTGATGGTTACATATCTGGTTTTGTGAAAAATATGAAAATGGATTCAACGATTGTTGTAATTTTGCTTATTAAGTGCCTTGATCTAGTTACCAGGTCCGACAGGCAATCGTCAATGAGGGATCTGCCCAATGTGTTCAAAAAGTAACTACCTCAGTGAAGGATCGAACCCCAACTGTGCATTACTATCCACATATGAGTCAATCAATCAATCAATCAATCAAACAGTCAGTCAGTCACTGAAACCTTGGCAAAATAAGACAGATTTCAGAGTGAAATAAAAATGGGGTTCAGAATTCATAGGCAAAAGTCGAATATCCAAGCTCCAAAGGGATGTTATTCTAAGCTAAATATGTATATACATGTATTGCTATAACCAATCTGATGTCGTGTCACATAAATATTCCACGATGTAAAGAGTTGTTTGCAAATCGAAGCAAACGTCAAAAACTGCAATCAGCTGGTTACAACATCAGCCTTGCTATGTAAATTAATATAAAACTGGATGTAACGGTGTGGGACATGAAGGTCTGCCACTTGGGCGCCCTGGTCAGGTTCTCCACTCAGCTGCCGTCTTTCTAACTATGCTCCTGTCTCTGCCTGTATGCGTGATGTCTTGTTCTGGCAATATTTGCTTGTTGCTTGGCGGGGCCTCATTGGTCATGCTCCATCGTATACTCGTATGACTTTTGTCTCTGACCTTGCAGTCCGTCCAGCTCTTCGCTCTTCGGAAAGGGCCCTTGGTCCCGCCTGCTCACCCTTCTAGTAAGCATTGATTGCAATGGGTTAGGGTTAAGGCAAAGGTTAGGGTTCAGGCTAGGCTTTGGGTTAGGAAAATGGTAAGGATAAGACTAACGGTTAGGATTAGCCTAGGGCGAAGCTTAGAATAAGGGTTAGGTTAGGGTTTGGATCGGAATGATCTTCCATTAGATCTCCGCTTTCTGTCTCGTTAAAACTCGCTTTTCAAGTTGCTCAAATCTCTCTTCTTTAGGTGTGGTTGAACTATGAGTAGGTGGTCTATTGAAGAGACGCTACATCAATTCTCAGAATAAATGACTGTTTAACAAAACATGACATATTAACGGTTTGAAGTAGTTAGGAAGCCTGCCTTCTAAGCAAAAATCACGGCAAGCAATCCTGGGTCGTTTAATAACCCGTTCACTCAGATACCTCTGAAAACCTGCCGCGATAAGTTCACTGAGACAGGAGTACCATATGTCATATTCCATAAGTCGACAAAGCCTGATCTGAACATGTTGCAAGTGGATCACAATGCAAGACCGCATTCGGCTGGTTACACATCTGACTTTCTTTGACGGCGAATGACTAATGCAACGTCCTCAATAAATTATTACGATCGAATTGTCTACAAGTGGATGAATTTGCAGAAACCGCATCCTTCTGGCTTACCAGCAACGCGTGTCTTTACCTCTGTGCCTTACCCTCTGTCTATCTGTCTGTCTGTCTGTCTGTCTGTCTGTCTGTCTGTCTGTCTGTCTGTCTGTCTGTCTGTCTGTATGTCTGTCTGTATGTCTGTCTGCTTGTCCGTCCGTCCGCCCTTCCATCCAGCCCTCAATCCAGCCAGCCATTTATCTATCTATCTCTGTGTCTGTCTCCCTGTCTCTGTCTCTCTGTTTCCGTCTCTGTCTCTCCTTCTATTGTCTCTCTGACTCTTTGTTTCTCTGTATCGCTATATGTGTAAGTTTCTGTCTTTGTTTATGTCTCCCTCACTCTTTATATCTCTCTCTTTCATTCTCTGTCTCTGTTTCTACTGTTACAATTTCTCTCCTTTTCCTTGAATACTAATAACTGACTCCGAGAAGAGAATCAATAGTCAACACTCAATTGCAGAATTTTCCGAAACGCGACATCGCAAATACCACATACTTCTGGTTTCCTAAACACGACCATAAACTTACACCTAGATACAGTGACCGTCAACTAACATAATATTAAAAACAAATCATTGCTCTTTCTCTCGAATAAAACGCGCATAAACATGTTTATCGACCTTAAACGTAATAATTCGTCACTTGCGCAATGAAATACTGAACGATATAATGCTCCACAAATTGCGTCATTCATGGAAAACTTTTCTTTGAAATTCGGGTTGGAAGGATATACCTGCGCCAACCCCCAAAGAATGGAGTTGCCCTATTAATTCCATATCCGCCAATGGATACCGAGAATTGTGCCGACCATTCAAATTGCTGATAAAATTAGATGACTCTTCGAATTAACCCTGATTGTGAACGAGGAATGGGTTCAACATTGTTCTACAAAACAAATTTATGGCGATTTTACGGTCATGTTCGCAAACACCAAATACTGCTCCTCGCCCTACTCTTGTCTCCATGTGAGTCGACTGTGGTACATGGACCGGGTCTATGCTGCTATGAACAACAGTCTGCTCACCGTAGAGCATTAATTGATAATTAACCCCACACACGACCATAGAGGCCTGTGACATTAACCCAATCAACTGCGTACATTTATGAGAATTCTAAGTATATTCCGCTGTTATTAGCATGAAATGCACATTTATTGGATGAAAGAAAGATCCTGTTCTAGCGGCTAGAGATTTCATTTGGACAGTCTGGTAACTTGCTTAGCTGGTTGGCCTCATTTGTCAGGGAGCACTCCTTTTGTGTGGTTCATGGGTCTTAAAGGTCCACGTGGGTCCCTGCCCCTTGTGGCCTTCCTCGTGGCTCTGTGCTGGGTCTCCTTCTGTATGTCATCCATACTTCTGAGATTGCTTCTGTCCTTAAAGCCACTGCTGTGCTGGGTCGCCTTTACGCTGATGACGTCCAATCCTACTTACATTGCATGGCTTCTAATGCTTCTACTGCCGTTCGGGCAATGAGCCAAATGCTGGATGCCCTCGAGACCTGGATCGCGACAAACCGCCTGTAACTCAAAGCAAAAAACAATTTAATTGACTGGGCACTCGCCAGCAGTGTATATATACCAAAAGCTTCAGTTAACTGCCATTATGCCTACTGCTGACCTCCCCCTCTTTGCATTTTCCTCTGCTGTTTGGGACCTTGAAATAAAGTTGGACCAAGAGCTCACCTTTGCTTCTCATATTCACCGTCTTTGCTATGATTCATACTACCAGTTGCGTCAGCTTCGAACTGTTTCCCGCTCGCTAACGCCAGACACCACAGCTACCCTTGTTCACGCTTTCATCACAGCCTGACTGGATTACTTTTGCTCACTATATGCAGATCTTCCAGCTTGGCGGTTGTGGTGCCTGGAGCGGATCCTGCGTTCTGCCGCACGTCTTGTCGGACGCATTTCTAAATTTGGCCATGTCTCCGGCTATGTGCTGGATGTGCTTCACTGGCTCCACCTCCAACAGCGAATCTGGTACCGCATCATCTCTTTGGCATGGCGGTCCTTGCTAGGTCTCGCCCCCGCCTATCATCGCGATCTCTGTTACTCTACTTTTAATGTATCGGTTGCTGCTCTATCCGCTTTAGGCCCTACTGAGCGAGGTCTGCTAACTGTCCCATTTGATCGTACAGCTACTAAACAGAATCGTGCCCTCTCAGTGGTTAACCCCTCGCTCTCGAACATGCTCCAGTTGGCGTTGCGGCTGTCGCCAAGCGTCCACTCAGACTCATTTTATACTAGCCTGAAAACTGTTCTTTTTAGCCGTTCTAAGGTCGGGAGCGCTCCTGGGTAGTAGCCGTTAAGGGGCGCTACATAAATCTTCGTAATGAATATATGAAACTCGATTTTGAATCGGTTGAATCGCCGTTACTATTATACGGGCGTAAGCGACGTTGTTCAGAGCGAGTTTCACGGGTAAACATTGCGACGGCTGCTGAATTTAGTTGCCTTCGGGGCGCAAGTTGTAGCCTTTCTGTGCAATAGGAGGAAACGGGTTGAATCGTGAGCTATTATATTTTCAGACCCGTGATTCTTCACAGGTTAACGGCTAGTTTAATAATAACCATCTTCATCATCATCGTGCACACTAATAATAGTACGACATTCTAGAGAAAACATTAACGAAAGAGTAGGTATAAACCGCGCTATCTGGGACAATTGACCATAACATAGCTCGAAATCACACACCTAATAGGTTGCCAAAACGTATTTCTAACCTATAACCAGGTTAAAAATAACCAATTCCTACACAAACCAAAAGCCCTAAGTCAAACATCAACCAACAGACTAAGAAAAACGCCAGGAAATTTCCAATAGTTTCGATGATGAGCCGCAATTCATGCACAAAGCCCCTGGTCAAAACGTCCGCCAATAGGTCAAAAGTCACGGGAATTTCCAGTACTTTCGATGATGAGTCATCACGAGGCCACCAAGTCTTCAATATCAACCCAGGAATTAAATGACTCAGGATAACCCAACCATTTCACCAGCGACTTGTTTCCCCGTTTCCTGGGTATATTAGGTTCCGAGATTTCATCACCGTATAAGTGCATCCAAACTACCTTCTCATTCATTTTCAAACTAGATTTAGAGGGTGTCATTTTAATGGAAGAATGCCTAGTTTCATTATAATTACTGACCATTTCATCCAACACATCGAGATATCGTCTAGTTGAATTAGCTGTAAAATACTTAAACATTTTTTCACGCATTTTTCTATTCCAACGCTCAACAACGCACGACTTTTCTTCGTTCTCCGTAGAATACAACTGAGATCTCGGAACCTAATATACCCAGGTTTTCGATCGGTGATAAAGTTAGAATAACGAAGAAGAAGAACATCTTTGAAAAAGGTTTTACACCGAGATGGACGGAAGAGTTCTTCACAATTTCAAAGATTCAATACACGGATCCACCAACTTATAAGATCACTGATTATAATGGTGAGGAAATACAGGGCTCATTTTACGAACAGGAGCTTCAGAAGACTACTCAAAAAATATTTAGAATAAAATAAGTTATCAGGAAACGGGGAAACAAGTCGCTGGTGAAATGGTTGGGTTATCCTGAGTCATTTAATTCCTGGGTTGATATTGAAGACTTGGTGGCCTCGTGATGACTCATTATAGAAAGTACTGGAAATTCCCGTGACTTTTGACCTATTGGCGGACGTTTTGACCAGGGGCTTTGTGCATGAATTGCGGCTCATCATCGAAACTATTGGAAATTTCCTGGCGTTTTTCTTAGTCTGTTGGTTGATGTTTGGCCTAGGGTTTTTGGTTTGTGTAGGAATTGGTTATTTTTAACCTGGTTATAGGTTAAAAGTACGTTTTGGCAACCTATTAGGTGTGTGATTTTGAGCTATGTTATGGTCAATTGTCCCAGATAGCGCGGCTTATACCTACTTGAAAGGATTATGAATTGGAAAGAGTAACTGAAGAACAACAAAGACTCCTCAAATTTTCTTATTGGTTATCTTTGGCAAAGTAGGTCTACGACACGGCAATGGTATTTTAAATGCATCATTTTCGCTGTTCTGCTCTTAAAACTCGTACGTGAACCAAGTAACATTAAAATAGATAATAACTGAATTTAACACTGATGTGCTGCTTGCTCTGTTAGAATTTAGACAAAAAAGACCGAAAATAAATGCATTGAATGCTCTCACGTAATACCTTGATCACAGCAGAATTATTGTCGTTTGAAATAACAAACTAACTAAATACCTAAACAATCACATTTTAATAGTTTACAAAATAGTCGAGATAACTACTTGAATACTAAAGATTCTACACCAGACATAACATTACTATATCTGTTATCGAGGAAGACTTTAAATCATGGGATTTATAAGTTTAATCTGGCAACATATCGGAGATTCTTTAGATGAAGAAACTATTGACTCTTCCTTTGGCAGAATTCAGTCTTCTACGATCCAATCACACAGTACGGTGTTATCGTTCAACTTTTGCTTAAGACCTGACAAATCTATACACAAAAGAAATAATACCAAAGAAAATACATGTATATATTATAACGTCATTAACTTAGAATTCCTATTCATATAAAACTATAAATACAATACAATACAACCATAATTTGATATTGCCCTTTTTACAGTTCGTTCAGAAGTGCACATACGCCTCGACAGCACAGTTGCAGATATGTTGAAGAGCAATTATTGTGTGCAAAGGACTTGCTCTAGGTCCCTGTATACACAGTAACTCCTCGAACGAGGATCGAACCCACACTCTCCAGTCTCCACGTTGCAGGCCGACCGTGCCATAAAGAGAAACAAAATATGAACATTGCCGACTCAAGTTGTGAACATTGCCAACTCAAGATATGGACATTCCCAACCCAATCCAAGCAAGACATAATTTCAATTGTTGTGCTCCCACAATATTTATTGAATCCATTGTAGATATTACGTCGCCCTAAATGGACCCAACTGAATTCAGTGCTGATCTCAATAACTCTGCTGTGTCCCCATCTTTTCACTTCTGCAAGAATTCTTACTTCATCCATTCACTTCTCCACCTTCCAATCTCTTTTAATATGAGCAAAACCCACCATGACGCCTCCTCTCTTTCTCTTCCTGATCCCTCAGAAAATCAGATCTGGATCTCCATCTATGTCTCTGGACAAACCATTCGATGCAGCTTTTATGAATAAAAGTTGATGCCATGTACTGAGCTTTTAGGAGTCATTTACAAATTTGTATGCAAATTTGAAGCCGCATATAGGGTTTTGGGGACCTATGCAAATTATTTAGAAAGTCCTATCATTGCAGTATCTGTTCAAATGACAATTAGAAAACAGTTTCGTACATTAAGCTATTAAGTCGATTACAGCAAATTAAATTTTTCGTGCCTCTTTTGGGCAAAATCTGTAATGATATCGTCACATGACAATCAACACTATTTCCTGCTCAGTCGAAAGAATTTTGGGGGCCCTAAATTTGCGGGGCACTATGCGAATGCGGCTTACAATTACAATAATGCATTCCAAAACAAACAACGAATTATCCATAAACTGAGAAAACACTGATTTAAAGGAAGGCAGTCGTTCGCACCTTTCATACTGAACCTGTTGTCTTTGGCCGTGACCGCTTCCGAGGTAGTGACGTCGTCTATAGATACGTCGCTGCTTGATGACAGAAACCACGAATTGTCACCATTATCTTCATTGGTGACGACTTCTTGTATCACCTGCAACATGGTGCAGTCATCACACAGACCCCGGGGACTCTCGTGAGGACCACGCGGCTCGCAGAAGTCGATGTCGCGCGTGTAAGAGCGTGTAGCGCCGGAATGGTGAACGGCGCGCTCGCGACGCCATGCCCAGTGGAGCGGTTCCATGCTCATCACCTAGACCATATCATAGGAATTTAGTTCACTGGGGAATAATGATTCATAATAGTTAAGAAAATTTTCAGAGTGTTATAACTTTCTTATCAATTTATTGGCTCTGCATAATTAAAAGAAAGGGAAAATGTTTGACCTCTGGGATAGAACCAAAATTATTATCCTCATATTGACGACTAGGCCTATATATCAGTGGCTCCTATCTTGAAAGCAGTTTTCCCTTCAATGAATAGCAGTTCAGGTAAACAGTTCTAACTGATAATTCAAAGCAATATAAACATAGTTTGTGCCCTGATTAAACTGCTATATCATGTTGTTACTTGTTTATTCTCGTCTATTTTTACTATTCCAAACATGGTATCACCAGAGAAAAATCAGTTATTTTCACCATGTTTACATAATGCCTGTACATTCAAAAGAAAAAAGAAAAACAAGACAAAAAAATGTACTGTACATCTCGAAGGTCTTATTAAATGGTGAAAGAAATTTATCTACAAAGTCTTGAGAATGGCCTACCTCTTCACAGCACTTGCTGCTGACGACGGCCCTGTACGACATTCTCTCCCAGAGTAGGTCGCGTTGATGCAGGAAGCTGGAAACCTTTTGCTTCCAGTCTCTTCCCAACGCCCACGGCAGGATTTCAAACTTGAAATCTTCCTCATCTTCCTCCATGTCATTTGCCAGGAATCTGTTATGCGACACATAAAATCTAATGGCAATCTCTTCAGCACCAGTATTTAGTTGTTAATGTAAATTTAACAGTTAGTAAATCTCTATAATTTTTTAAAAATAAGTGAAGGAATTCAGTATTAAATGCATATTGCATTCAGAGTTATGTGTTGAGATAATTAAACAGAACCCTATAATGTGAATTAATTGAATTAAATCTATATTAAAGTGAACTCACTGTAAAATGACTTCACCGTAAAACGACCTCACCATAAAACGACCCCACTGTTAAATGATCTAACTGCATAACCATAACTATAACCAACCATTTTTATTGTATTCTTCAGCCGAAGATATGATAATGATGATGGTAATGATAATGGCAAAGATGTCACTTCCTTATTAATGCAGAGAACAATTTAGCAAGCAATTAAAACAACAATAGACACCTAAACTAACAATAAAATTTATTATAACAGACTCAAACATTTGATTATTAACAGTTGCTGAATCTCTGAAAGGATTTCACATGAAATAGCACATTCGTATAATCACTTACAAGGCAAGAAAGAAATTCAGTTTGGTGTAGTCTTCCTCAGTGAAGCTTGCTCTCTTGAAATAGGCAAAAACCATTGCAAGAAGGTACTAGAAATAAGAAAAACATCGCTAATAAATAAGGGAATCGTTTAATATTCCAATTAGAAGCGTATTGTGGACCTGAAACATTATCATAAAACACAAAATAAATAATTATATACAACTTGGGAAAGATAGTGTGTGGAGAGATTATGAAGCCAAAGGCAGGAAATTGAGGCAAACATGGGGTACATTCTGATTATTTACAACTCAGATAATCATCTATGTGAACACAAATTATAGTGGGATTGTCTGGATAGGATACAAGGCCCATTGGATGGAGCACTCGGCCTGTTATAGGGTTGGAATCATAGCTTCAGGGGCAATGAATAACTGTAGGAACCCAATTGAGGAGGAGCAGGTCCATCACTGAACAGTTGCTCAGCACTCTCCATGTTTGATGCTCTGTGGCATGGTATTGTGCATTTCTGAACCTTGGAAGGAGGGTAAAATATCAAAATACAATTGTATTGTATATTGTACATATACATACAAGTGGACCCATGATTATGGCGCATTGCATGGCTGCCAACAGTTAAATTCGAATCCTGTAATATCAATAACATGTCATCATTCATTCATGCTATGTCTGTAATCATACTGTGTTGTTATCAGTTTGAAAATAAACTGAATTAATACCAGTAATTTTATTCTTATCATTATCATCATTATCATTATCACGATCATCATCGTCATGATTATCGTCATGATCATCATGAGCATGATCATCTTAATCGTAGTCATCGTCGTCATCATCGTCAACATCATCATCATCATCTAAGATATTTGCAGCCAACGCTTACCTTGTCTGAGTAGAGCATACAAGAGTCAGAGACGAGAAAGTCATGTACGAATGGATCCTCTAAAAGACACCAACGATCATCGTTCCATTCAGTATTTCACATAATTATTTGTAACTCCCACACATTTCAAATTATACATACAAATATGTAGCAAAATGTTGAAAATAAGATTGAAGACTACTGCCTTTATTGCAGATATGTTAAAAGAGGATTAAATCAATATTAAATTTACATTCTGAAGTTTAGTCAAGCTAAATAGAGGAGAGAGGAGAGAGCTGGGCAATGAGAAGAAGGGTGACATTGGAAGTAGGAACCTGCCCAACAGGGAGAGAACCAAAGCAGTATGGTATCTTATCGAAGGCTATAGATTTATATAGCACTTCTCAAAGCACAACTATTTATAGGTGCTCTCAGCACGGAATTTCAAGGAAAAAAGAATCACCTAAACAGAGTCATTGATAGTCAAAGAATAATAGCAGAGAAAACCAAACAAATGTAAGAATTATTACTTATTTGTAAGTCTCTAGTCCAAATTTAAGCGACATCACTGTCCAGTTGTGTCCATATCTGAGATTCATAACACATGAGCTGAAAATTCACCTCCGTCTCACCATCTGACTCTGGTTACTCTAGCAACCAGAGTCAGATCTTCCCTTGAAAATTTATCTGGACAACCCTTGTGACACAGCACAAAGCACTGGTCAGCTTGCTCACAAATGCTGTACATGCTGTGTAATTTTGATGGTTGTCCAGATAAAAAGCCTGGCATAAATTTAACTGCCTCTAATAACTTTATCACAGTAATTTAAAGCTGACAAGGATCACAGAACGTCACCTAAAAGCTTGAAATATGCGAGAATCTCTCCTCTCGTCACAACATAGACCTGGTTAAGATTCTTCTTCAGTCGCTTGAACAGAAAATTCTCATTGCCACAATCATCAGCTTCCTGCCTTGATCTTTTCAATAACCCGATCTTCTGCTTACAGCTCTTTGCATTAATCAATTTCAAAGTTGACTTCAAACGTTCAACAGCCATGAGCTAGGAACAACAGAATAAATTTAATTAAAATTCACTTTGAGGTATTCAACAATGTTTTAAAATGCAGACATCAAAAGCAATACAGAAATCCACTGCAAAATTTGTTATTTTAAGATAATCAGAGGCTATAACAAATTTGGGCAGTTTAGGGTCTAAAGTCTAAACCCGTTACTTTAAAGTGTGTTTCTGGATCATTACAATTCCAACAGTGTTTTTAGACAAACTTTTAGACCATTGTAAGTCTACAACGCTGGCGCCGAACACCATATCGCCGGGGTTGGGCTTGTAGTGTCTCTGAAGGACGCTAGGCCTATATATAAGCTTCCTGAATGTACGAATGAGCTTATGATATACATAGGCACAACCACGCAGGTCTCTGAGTGCTGATCCTGAACGGTGCGAGGACTTGAACGATTTTTACGGCAAGTGACTGAAGCGAATGCAAGAATTTAAACATTCTAACATTAGGAAACCTGTGCCTGAAATGTATGGCTTTTATTGCTTACGGTCAAGCAATAACTAAAGAAAGCATTTTTCCTGGAATAATAGTTTCTTTAACATACCAGATGATCACCGAGTCAGAACTGACCCCACGCAACTTCGGACTTATAAGACAAATATTTGGATTAAATAACAGTTTTTAAACTAATGAATTCATATATTATAATCTACAGGTGACTTGAGGGAATAATAAATTAAACATTAGGCCTAAACGCAAAACTTTAAGTCGCCCGGAGGAAGACTAAACACAGCACCACTCTCCCTGCCACTGGAAGACTTCTTACTGAACAACCTTCGTCTGCTCCCATCTCATGGTGTCGTCTTCAACTGTGCCTCGTTCTTCTCAACCAATCGCATTTCAGATATATGACATCTCCTTGCGCATCAAAGCCGTTCCCTTAGAATCTGAGCGCAAAATATTTAAATGAAGGTACGACGAATAATTTATATAGCGCCTACATTGTCTGACATTGAAGCCAGTTCTAAGATTTGGTCTCTACTCTAGATGTTGTAGATTCATCACTGCTTATATGCAGTGCCGTTGATCGATACCCGAAACTCTCCCCACAGAGGATTACTGAGTAAAGCATTAATTGATTGAGTCTGTCATTTGCGAGTTGACGTTGGCAAAAAAGCAACCGAGGTGAGTGCCTTGCATGGATACCTTACTATCAAGTGCGCCTTTTGTAATAACTAACAATTATCGTTTATTTTTCATTTATAGACTGTGAATTATCTTAAATCGACAAGTTGAAAAAAGTACATTGCAAGCGTATGTATTGTACTCAATGCGCGCAAACGTAAACACTCGACAGATTTCACATAGATGTCATCGACAACCACCGTAGCACCATGCTGTCTCCTCGGCTTGACTCCTTGGATTTCGACCCGGTATCGAAAGGAAACGAGAGGATTGGCTATTGCGGACTTGATTTGGCATAGCGCCGGTGAATAAGCTGGTCTCCCTGACGTGGCTTTTGTGGGCGCTGAAAATTTTTCGAGGATTTACATTACATTACGTTACACACAAAAGGGGGGCAAAAAGGCCACTCGCAAGATGTCGCCCATCATGAAAAGTTTACAAGCATATTAAAGGCAGAGATGGTAGAGTTTTCCATCTTTGGTAAAGGTATGTACTGATAAAGTTTTTAATGAATGCGTCGTGAAATAAATGTTACAAACATTTTTTAAATATAATTCAATGCTTGCTATTTCGAGCTTAGACTGAGACTGATTGTGGATTAGTTTGGATGCTAGTTGAAACATGATAAGAATTACGACAGAGTCATGTATTCATCAATCGTCATTTTGGCGTCAACACTCGTATCGCATCGTATCTTTCCGATTCTTTCAATTCATATAGCGCCTCTCAAAGAATGGATATTGAGCGACGCTTTCAGCACGGAAACCCTGGGAAAATACTAAATAGAAACGCCTTTTACAGAAATGCCCACCAATTCTTTCAAAACCCTGGATTCAAGAATTTAACAAATGCCAGTACACGATCTTACTAACTTACGTAACGACCGCAACCTAAGTTTAGTATAACCTTGGTTTGGCGGGACTGGGTTGAAGACAGTTCGCACTAAGTAGAATTCTTTGTTGTTTGATTCTGAATTTCAAGGTTGAGATTATTATTACTGACGACACGTACTTGATTTATATTGTTACTCCACTCAGTGCGATATAAGGATATCTCGATAGCATGTAGCAGGGCCCATTTAAAAGAAATTCGTCAGCTGGTCAAGTTTGACACTCACGGCTAGATTGAGACTAAACTTTTTGTTGGTTCATTTAGAAAAAAATAATTGCTGTACACTTCAAATAGGAAAGTATTTAGTGCGTTTCGGTTCAAAATTTGCTGGACTCAGAGCCACTTTACGAAAATTGGTAACTATTTCTTTGAACGGCTGTTAAAATATGGTTTGAGTAAATTATAATTATGTAAAATGTCCGTGGAACTACAATTTCCCCCTTAAAATAACAGCAGCGAACAAGTCTAATTAAATTATAACTTGTGCAGAGTAAGTTCTTACACCCATTATTGTTACACGGCGTCGAGGTTATAAATAAGAGGCCGTTGCCGTCGACATGCCATATCAAATCGGCTAATTTGTATGGCGCATAATTTTCTTCATTGGGCGACTGTGTCGACCTTATCAAATGATGGCCGTAGATGGCGTAGAAGACACTTGTTATCAATGGACAATTATCAAGCTTCGTACATTTAGAAAAAATATGATCAAACAGTCAGTCGAACATGAACACAGCTCGAATATCTGATTACATGAAGAGTCACTAATGGCAAGTAGCACATGTAGTATGGTTCGTTTATTGAAGGGCTTGATACCTCGAACATTGCTACACTGGCACTCCCTAAATGATTTATATAGCACAGTTTTTGAACTGCCTCCAAAATATTTATTCTGTATGTCTTTGCCATATTGTTTAACACGTCAATAGGCCTATATCATTATTGTTGCTGTTAGTGCTATTTTGTTTTGAGGAGACCCTGTGTGAATGTTCCACATATAACTGTATTTAGTGGCATTCTGTTTGAACTGACTCGAGAGCGAAGAACAACTGAAACTCTGTTGAAGTGTTCGCCAGAAGCAGTCATTGATCCATATCATGGATTCTGAACCGGAGCATTTCTACGAATGTCAGGGTATCGACCTTATCAAATCTTAATCATCTTTCACTGATCTAATCATATAGCTCTCTTTTTATGCATTGGCAATGGCTGTGTGGTTTTACACTGAATACGTGTACGTATGTTGATATGGTGGATTTAAGCAACTCGAGCTGGGTTAATACTGGGAGTCGCAAGAAATTGTGTGTTCTTTTCTACATTACCGTCATCTTGTTATACACACGCACACTAGGGTTGTTAATACCGTTTTTGGGGGCAAGCCGTTTACTGGATTTAAAAACCAGTATTTTACTGGTTGCTGGTTTTTATTGGTGTTCTTAGAAAAATATTGTAAATAGTAATTTAATGCAACTCTGCACGTTATTTCATGTTTTATTTATCGCAATGAAGCGTCAACACACTATAGCGATTAGCGAAGAGTTTAAGTGGTGCTTTGAAGTCAGGTCTTCATGGTCTTCTGTCTTAGTGATGCTCAGGTTACCCTTCCCCTAGCTCAGGTTCCCACGCTAGGCTTGTCCCGACAAAAGAGCCATTTATTAGCATGGGGCAGCTATTAATTACCCTGTTGGAAGGCGGGGACAGGGAACATTTCGCTTAGCCGGGGTCTGCACCTTTGAAGTTGACCGACTTAACTGGAGCATCTTCCTGTGGGAATTAATCCGGGATAGGTGAGATAAAGTAATAATAAGGCAAAAAAATTGAATCCCGGTTTGCAAATGGCATAAACCGGTTACAGTTTTCCAAATCGAAAACCAGTATCCCAGTTTTCGTTTAACATCCCGAAGACATACCTACGCACTCACACACATTATACAGTGCACACTCAAGCATACATTCATTTGCCTAAGTACATTGCTTTGTGGTTTGATTCTGAATGTTGCACTTGGCTTAGATTATCACACATACACATGTGCATCTCACCTGCATGTAGGAATGCTTGTTGTTTTTTCTCCAGTGTCTCCATCTCGCGATGTAGGTGTTCCTAAAGACTCGGTTCAGAGGGAAGGCGCCTCAGTGAGTCGTTGGAAGCGTGACGGAACCCCCGAGAAAAGTCTGGATGGAGATAGTTCAGGGAATCCAAAAGCAAGTGGAAGGTTGGTAACTGGAAATAATTCTACTCTACTGGACTTACTTTGATGTCTTTATAGTTTCTCACAATTGTTACTCATCTAGGTGATAGCAATGCAACTCTTAAAGACAGAGTTTTAACACTTTAATGACCTAAAGGCAGCATTATGACACTTTAATGACTTAAAGGCAGTGAATTAACACTTTAGCGACTTAAGGACATTGGTTTAGCACTTTAATGACTTATAGATGGTAGTTTTTCGCTGGGACGCAGTGCATGAGAAATCGAGTTTGAGACCCGTATCCCCAAAGGTTGACTTCTTTCCTTCTTTTACTAGTTGGCGGCATATTTTAAAAATGAGATTTATAGCGTAATTAACACCCTGCATGTCTGCCGACGATTAAATTCGACTCCTGTAATAACTCCTCATCATCATTTGCTCATACTGTACTTGTATTCATACTGTGATTTGTCAGTTTGAACTTATTAATTAAGTTCTTGTGAGCTTATGCCAGCCAAATTATATCTCTGAATTTTGCTTTTGAGTACAAACTAATTCACCTACATACCTATAAAGTGGAAGACTTGATTGTTTTACAGGCGTCGCTTGCCTTGTCCAATGGAAGAGCGTAATGACTTTGGAATTTGGAGCATTCTGAAGCAGTGTATCGGAAAGGTTTCGCCTCTGTCTAACTAATGCCCCATTTATAAAGCAACTTTTAAGACTGTGGTACATTATATAGCACCTTTCAAGTCTGGCTTTTTGCCCTTTTCCCTCTCCTCCCACTCTCCTTTGGTTTCAAGTGGTATTAATATGTAATTAACTTATTATGATTGGTAAGTGTAGGAGTGCATGCTTGTTTGTTAAATGTGAATATGGACTGCTACCTGCTTACTTATGTGCCTTAATTCACGAATAGTTTAAAATAATTTAGTAACTTTTTGCTTACTCGATGGGAACACACCCAATCAATCAAAAATACTTGATATAGCACCCCTTCAAGATATCTACTCAGAGGCACTCCCGGCCCAACTCTCGACTGAAAAGGACAGTTTTAAGAGAGGTCTAAAATGAAGATGAGGAGTTTTTAGGTAGGAGACGGAGCTCTATGGGAAGTCCATTCCAGATGGTAGGTTCCACGACCGAGAAAGCCCAGAAGTGCATGCAAGAGGGACGATAGGTCGCCATGAACTGCAGAGTGAAGTGGTCGTCAACCGCTACTGGCAGTGATAGGGTGACACAGCTCCTGCAGATGAGCAGCTGCAGTACCGCCAACAGAACCAAGGCACCGACAAACTAGGGCAGATACCCTAAATAAGATGTGCTGGGGTAGTGGCAACCAGTGCAGGACATCCCGCATGTACTCTGATACCTGACCTGTGCTGGGAATCCCACCAATCAGTCACGCAGTGATCGCAAAAACCGCTCCAAATGCCCAATTCGAACTTGGGGGAGGCCAGCATATATTGAGGGGCAATAGTCAAGGCGACTGGTAACAAAGGCATGAACCAGAGTGGCTGTGGCGCTGAGGGTAAGAGAGCAAAATATTACTCGTAACTGGCGAAGCTGGTAAAAGCAACTGCGAGAGACATTATTGACATTTATACTCTCTTCATGAAATTGTTTTTCTTAATTCATGCATAGTTACTTGCTTAATTCATGAGCAATTACTTACTTAATTCATGAATAATTTTGTGCGCAATATATTCAAAGATACTGCATTCTAATTAAAATGAATTTCCTTGCTAGGTAGTGTGCCTGTAGAATAAGCACTATTATGCAGTCATATATATTTTCTTGGTATCTGTTTGTTAAATGGTTTGACGCAACGTTTTCTAGGAGCTGTCGAAAATCACGATGCCGATAACTTTCAACGAGCCGTTGAGTTTTCTACAGAGGATAGCAGAGTATTTAGAGTATTCACACCTTCTGCAGAGGGCGTCCGACTGTCAGGATCCCATAGAACGCCACGAGGTGAGCTTTCGAAGAAGAATTAGAGCACACCAGAGCCTCATTTCTGTTCATTCATTACGGAGATTTATATAGTGCTTTATGAGGTGGAGCGGGAGAAATACAAGCAGATAAATAACAAAGTAATTGATTGTGATTTGAGTGAGTGATTTTGATGCATGTTTTGTTGGGAAAAAGGATCCAAAACAGTACGTGACGTTTTGGCGCAGGACGTTTTTTGGCACATATCTCTGATACAATAATATTGTAAATTACGTGTTATATAAATATATTATATGGCAATCTACACTTTAGTGTCGTAAATTATTCCACATGGTAAATCAGGTTAAGCTTCGGGAGCATAGGTAGTAGAAGATGGATTGGTGGAAAGAATCATGTTAAACAAGAAGCCAGATCAATGAAAAGGATACTGTTAAACTGGGAGCTGGATTTATGAAAAGAATCTTGTTTAAATGAAAGCTGGATTGATGAAAATAATCATGCTTAAATAGAAGCTTAAATAGATTGATAGAAACTATCACGGCCTGATTGGAAGCTGGATTGATGAAAAATAACGTCGTCTAATTGAAAGTGAGATTGATAAAAAGGTTGTGACTAAAAGAGTTCCACGACGAGTAGAATTCCAGTTCCCAGTTTAGCATAATTATTATCATCGATCATGCTTCGTGTTACATTATATATTGTATGAGATATCTGCACCAAAATGGCTGCGCCAAAGCGTCCTGCTCTGGATCCAAAATTAGAAGCAAGAGGTAGCTGAAGAAGGGAGAGAAGGGGCAGAGAGAGAGAGAGAGAGAGAGAGAGAGAGAGAGAGAGAGAGAGAGAGAGAGAGAGAGAGAGAAGGAGGCAGAGAGAGAGAGAGAGAGAGAGAAGGAGGCAGAGGACCAGCTATGGTAGGCTTCCTTTAATACTTCCTCGGGACTGTCATGCTGAGAGCACTTCTGAATTATTAGCTAGCCCTGTAAGATGCGCTATATCAATAACCAGATACGATGCGATCACAGACGGCTCACAAAGCCTTAAAAATTACAAATTAGATCTTTTATTCTCAATTGCATTGTCTTTAGGCTTTGACACCCTTGCTTTAAGAAAAAGTTTATAAATACCACTTGTTCTTTGTTAATTGTTAATGTTGAATTGTCACCATTTAATGACATGTGTGGGATTTTGTGTGTCTGTGATTTTTACCACAGTTGGTGACGGCCTTTGCTGTCTCTGCCTGCGCGTCCAACTTGGAAAGAGTTGGAAAGCCCTTCAATCCTCTTCTTGGAGAAACCTATGAACTCATAAGGTATGCTCTCTGCTCACTAATACCAAGTACTGGTTGTGGTAATTACATAAATAATAATTATTATTGTAAATATTATAATAACAATGACAATTAAAATTATGATAATAACAATGATATTGATAATAATAATAATATTATTAATATTGATAATAATGATGATAATAATAGCAGTAATGTTCATGATAATAACGATTATGATAATAATAACACCAACAATAATAATAATAACGATAGTAATAATGATAATAATATTGATAATAATGGTAATAATAATAATGTTGATAATAATAGTAACAATAATAATAATATTAATGATATATATGATGATAATAATAATTACCTTAATTATGATAATAATAAAAAAAAATGATATATTATGATATATAATGATAACAATAATAATTACAATGATGATAGCAATAATAACTAATGATATATTATGACTAATAATAGCTATAATTATAATGATGATAATTATATTGATTATAATCAGAACAAGGACAATAATAATAATTATATCTTTGTTTTATTTCAAACTGGTCATTCACGAGTGCTGTGTCTAATCAGAGGGGTTGCCTTAGGGGTAGTTCTGTATTGGTTGATTCCTATTTTCCAGGGAGGATCTGGGTTTTCGGATGGTTTGTGAGCAGGTGAGCCACCATCCACCCATCACCGCCTTCCACGTCGACTCCCCGGTCTTCACCTTCAGCGGGTCGATCCACCCGAAACTCAAGTTCTGGGGAAAGTCTGTCGAAGTTACCCCTAAGGGCATCGTCACCCTTTACCTTAAACGGTTAGCTGGATCTTCTACTAGTTGTTGAATGTCGTCTCATGGTTGGTCATGTCCAAACCAAGACACAGCATGGTATCGTATCGTATCTTGAGAGTTATATGTAATGCCTCGTGCAGAATAACTATTCAGAGGTACTCTTAGCAAGGAAACCCAGGGAAAAAGAATGCCTTTAAAGAACGAGAAGCCGATAAGGAAAATCCAATCATTAGTTTAATCCTTAGTGATGGACGAAGGTCATTCCAGGCAGTTGAACAACAACAGCAAGTAACTCTATTTAAAATGTTGTAAGTACTTTATCAAATGCAATGTTTGACGATACCTTTCTTGTAATGTTCAGAAGTGTGCATACAATCCTGCAGTGTGGCATCATTTGCTGTAGGTTTTTGCTCAAGGTCCTTACTAGCTGACGAGGTTGGTACCCTGTACTTTCCGCGTTGCCAGGAAATGGCTCTTAGCTATTGGCTCAATGTTTCAGTTGCCTTGACCCTTGACCTGCCCTTGATCTTTCTAGTGAGGTTGTGGCAGCTTCATGTTGAATATCTTTTGGCCTGCTATATTTACACACTACTGCATTGTCAAAGGTAACTTGACCTTGAAAGTTAATCATGTGACCATGACCTGTGAACTGACCTCAATCTATCCAATCAGTATTGAAGGACAATGACCTGATTGATCATTGCAGACACTGTGAGGCGTATTCGTGGCAGTTCGTCAACTGTTACGTCCACAACATCATCGTCGGAAAACTCTGGATCGAACACGTGAGCATCATACTTATTTTCTCCAGAATCCATGTTTCTGAAATGTCGGGAATGCAGGCAATTCAAGAGTTAAAATGTTGAAACATCAGAATCTAGAGTCACGTTGACCTAGAAATTTGCAAAAGATCGTGTTGTAAAATTTTCTTGTCACCAAAGTTGTTGAGATGGAGAAATAAAGTCTCTGCTATTTAGTTAAGATTCATTTATTTATTCATTCATTTTCAGAATTTGTATAGCACATTTTCAAGCAAAACTGCTCGGCCATGGCTAGAAAGAAATTACTTGTAACAGCTTATTGTATTTTTCCTTGTTGCTTTTTTTATGATTGTTGTTGGTCTTGGGTGACTACATACGATTTACAGCATAAGATGTAACATCTGTTTCAGTATGGCGAAATGGAAGTTACAAATCATCGCAGGAACTGGAAGTCGGTTCTTAACTTCCGTCCGTGCGGATGGTTTGGCAAAGACTTGCACAAGATCATGGGGCATCTGTTCGACAGAAAGTATATTACTCTTTCTTTGTTATCCATTATTAACTGCTAGTCATTAATTATTGATAATAAATTATTATATAGTAATAAATTGCTAGAAATAAATTACTGACAATGAATTATCAGTAACAAATTATTAGGCACTAAATCATTAGGTGACAAGTTATTAGGTAATAAATTATTATGTAGTAATAAATTGTTAGTAATAAACTATTTGTAATTGATTATTAGGTAGCAATAAAGTACTTGTTATGAATTGTTAGATTGTGTTATAAGCTATTGGGTAAAAACTACTGGTTATGAATTATTGGTGATAAATAATTGGTCATAAGTTAGTGGTCATAAATTATTAGTAATAAATTATCAAGCAAACTGGGTTAATTTACCCATTTTTCTGTAACATTGCTAAAATTGTTTTCTAGAAAAATTGCTGTTCTTGTACACACAGGTGCATAAGTATGCTCAGAATTTAGCATTCAACCTTAAACAAATAAATGTGCTCGCATTCATCTGCGTTGTCTTGTTATACATTCATGAATGCTCCACTACATAGCATGCATATATACATGCATATATACATACATATATACATGCATATATACATGCATATATACATAAATACATGCATATATACATACATATATACATACATCAACGTATTGACGTGGCGCATAATCTATTGTTACGCTGTCTGGTAGGCAGAAGTTACGAGTGTTCTATGGGAAATGGACGAATGCCTTCTACAGTTATAGAGCTGATGTCTGGGAAGATTACCAACATCTAGTTGCCAACCATTCAGACTCGCAGCTCACATCAGCCCCAGGAAAGGTTGATTCTATTTAATAATAATAGTGATGAAAGTAATAAAATAATAATGATAAAATGGTGATAAAATGATAATAATAAACTAGTAATGATCGAATTATAATGATAAAATAATTAAGTAATAATAATAAAATAGTGATAAAATAAAATTTAAGAAATTATAGTCTGGCAGTGTTGAATTGGTGAATTTTATTTGAAACTAAATGAGAAGTAATGAATTAATATAATAATTATATTGATATTGGTTAAAGTTAAACCTCGTGGAAGTTGCAAGAAAACTTTGCCTTAGCACGGTGTCAGATTGTTGAGTCTGCCTCTGGGTTTAATATTAGGTTATTTGACGCCAGTGTCTAACGTATGGATATCTAATCCACAATTGTTCAATACTCAGTTGTCCAATCATCTAATCAATGCAATTTCTATAGCGCCTCTTCAAGATTACTATTCAGGGGAACTCCAAACCCAGGCCTAGTGAAAGAGGAATGTCTTAAGAAGCTTATAGAAAGAGCTAGACAGGTCGCACGGGAGAGATGGGAGATTGTTCCAAACACGAACCCACAATATTATTGTGAAAGCTCTATTTTGTCTCTTGTCATTATGAGATTGTCACTGCATGTGGAACAACAAAGTTGCCTCTAGGAGTCGGGCGAAGAGATCGGCGACCGGAACAAGCCGAAGGTGAACAGATCCCTAAGATAGACAGGCACATGGCCAAAAACACAGTACCAGACAATAGAGGAGCTCCTATATTGAACGTCCAGCATGTACGTAGAGATGTGGCCAAATTTAGGAGCACCACTAATCAAACGAGCTAATGCACCGGTGTATGATGCACAGTTGTATAATATAATGCACGGTTGTGTAATGTGCGTTTGCATAATATAATGAACGGTTGCATAATGCACCGTTGTCTTAATGCGCAACGCATTTTATTTTCCATTCTATTGCATTTTTCTGTTACACTTTCTTCAAGACAAATCACTAATTAATGACAATGGCATAACATGTTGTGCTGTTATTCTTCGTTTAGGACGATCGTTTTAGCATTCTTGAGCCGAAGTCTCTGTTCTTCGGTCTTACGAAGGCGATCAGTGAGCCATCTATATCGAGCAATGATGACTTTCCACTTGAGCATCTTTTAAATGATTCCTTTTGTGATCTGAATTTGCCAGGACAGAAGGTCCTCTGGAAGGCCACCCCAAAGCCAAAGGACCACGCTCTGGTGCGAAGGGAAAAGCTAATCTCTGATCTGAACTAACTGATGATCCCTCTGTTTGTTTTCTAACTTTGACCACGGTTGCTTGCTCTGTTGCCATATTATGACCTTGGGTCCTTCGTCATTCCCTTTGTCTAATGACCTTTGTTGCCAATCTTTTGTGTGACCTTTGGTGCATTTATCTATTGGCCTCGTTTACCAAGTTTAAATTACCTTTTTCTGTACTGCTGTTATCTAATGACCTGTGTGTTACCTTTTTGGCTCATTATGTTACCTTTTCTGATGAATTGTGTTACCTTCATTTCATTCATTTGGGAATTTATATAGAATCCCGTTACTAAGTCCAGTTTCAACTCCAATAGGCCCAAAAAGAACCGTTTAAGTTTGATGAGAAAGACGGAAAAGTCACAAGTTGACCTCTATTATCATCTTATATTTCATGGCCTCTTGTTCCTTTTTGATCTAATCTATAGTTGTCTTTATTGATGTCATTGTTGCCAATTAACTCCTCCACTGAGTGCACTATGACCATGCCAGTCTCAAGCCTGGATAAAGGAGGAGGGTGACGCTAATGATCTTTGTTGTCACACAGTGTTGTTAAACTGAAACTACCACCGCCAGTTACGAATTGACTGACGTGTGAAATGTCGTTTTGTTGACAGTATTACGGTTTCACGTTGTTTGCGATGAATCTGAATGTGTTGGATGATGTGATGAAGCAGCGTTTGCCACCAACCGACTGTCGCTTCCGACCTGACATTCGGCTCCTGGAAGAGGGACAGCTGGGTAAGCTGAAGCAGTGCAAGAGCTTGGCCTAACATGGTTTGTTCCTTGACACATACAAGTGTGTAGTTGACGCATAAAAGTCAGACACATGGTGTGGAGTTGACACACAAAGTGTGCAGTTGACAAAAAGTGTGCAGTTGACAAAAAGTGTGCAGTTGACAAAAAGTGTGCAGGTGACAAAAAGTGTGCAGTAGACATTTCCAAATGTTTTAGGCATTGTGGTTATTTGAATATGTATGCAGATGAAGGCGATAATATATATTCCAGTGCATTATAAGTCCCTTACAAAGGTCATCCACTCATGACTTCGCTGATCTAAATTACAAGGCAGTTGTTGTGTTCTAGTATCTGTTGACCAAGAATCAAGCAAGGGCACTTAGCAAAGCTGAGTGAAAGATTTGGACTAGGTTCCTACATTATTATTTGTATAATGTATAAGTAAATTTATATACTGATTAGGTTGCATTCTGGTAAAGATGCTACTGAAATGCAACACAATGCAATTATACGTTAACTGAAAATCGTTTACAAATATTGTAATACTGTACTGCTAATAATAGTATTAATTCATGATTTTGACCTCTACATTTCTTGTGCGTCCAAATGGGGCTAAATTGCAGGATTCGGTTTATTCGTGACAGGTCCGTGAAAGCCGGGCCTGGAAAGTGGCGAGGTTTGCTTTGAGACGCAAGGGTTTATTGTCGTGAGAATTGGTTTTGTGTTGTGATTCAGACGCAGCGGCGGAGGAAAAGAATCGATTGGAGGAGAAACAGAGAGCAGCTCGAAAGGACGAAAAAAGAGACAAAGATGGACAACTACCAACGTACAATCAGACCTTCTGTATCATTATTATTTCTGATTATTACTCATTTTTTATTATGTATTATTATTATTGTTACTTATTATTGTTTTTATTTTATTGTTATTTTATTATTATTTATTATAATTTTTATTATTATTTATTATTATTGTTACTTATAATTTTTATTTTATTATTATTTATTATTATCATTATTTATTATTATTGTCATCGTCATTTCATTGTTATTATTATTAGTTATTATGCATTTATCAGGCACCTCCATGAGAGTGGCAACTAGGGTTGCCAGATACCTTTTCTGAAAATACCGGACACCTTCCCAATCCCATCCTTCCCTTCCCGGGTATCACGCAAAGCAGGGGAGGGGTACGAGAGTATTACCCATGGGAAAATTGTGTATATTGTTATATTATTGTTATCAGTGCATTTAAAAAAAATAGGAATCATAGGATTGATTGTGTTTCATGGGCTTCCTCACAGGGAGGGGGTAAAACCGTAAAAACCTTCTCTGAACCCTCCCCATTTGATTTTTGAAAACAATGTGTAAATAATAAAATGAGCACGAACACAAACAGAAATTGAGAAAATTTTAGAAAAACCGGACATATACATGTCCGGTATTTATGTTTATTTTATCCCGGACAGTCTGCTCAAATACCGGACTGTCCGGTTGAAAACCGGACACCTGGTAACCCTAGTGGCAACACAGCGACAGTGTATTGGTGATTTTCTATCGTTGAAGATTTACTTTTTTAATGTTGTAAATTTAAAGGGCTCTTTCTTACAGTAGTTCACTGTTATTTTCCATACTATTATGTACTTGTTTAGGATAATTCAATTTCTATTCTGGTCAGATAAACTTAATTTTTTCATGCTTTTGATTATTTGATGATGTCAAAATGCAACTTTATATTCATCCAAACATCTTTTCTTTCTTATAGGTTGATTCATTTTGGTGTTGAAATGTGGATTTTTCCATCCCGATATCTTTACACCCTTCCATGTTGATTAAGTTTTTCTGTGCCATTGAATTTTTTATTTTACGCTCTAGGTGGTTTGTGTGGGAGCGGAACCAGCACACTGGAGCAGAGGATTGGCTGATCCGAGGTGACTACTGGAAACGCGAGTGGCAGAGCTGTCCAAACATCTACTAGACGTTTGACCGAAACTCCGAAGATTTTTGTTGCACTTGTTGTCTTGTTTCGTTTTCTGTTGCGTCTTTTGGTGATTTTTGTGCAAATTGAAATGTCTTGGACTGGTAAAGTAATGTAATGTTAAGCACTTTCTGTTTTAAGTGTCCTTAATCATGGTTTGGTACATTGCATGGAAGTGTCATTAATCATGGTTTGATACATTGCTTGGAAAGGTATTGGGCATTTTTGGTGCTACTTCTATGGTCTGTCTGATTTTTGTGTGAACTGATAAGTCTTTGACTTGTAAAGTAACAGTAAGGAAATATCATGCACATTATTGTTTGAAGTGTCGTTAATCATGGTTTGGCAATTGCGTTCAAGTGTATTGGACATGGCTGGTGCTATTTCTCTTTCTTGTCTGACTTTTGCGATCATCTTCTCGAGTGTTATGTAGGATTGATCGTATGGTGCTTGGGTTGGGTACAGGCGCATAGAAGCCCTTGTTATTATTTTATAGGCATTGTTTGAGTACTGCTTGTTTCTGTGATATACGATTCGTTTCAAGTGACTCTATTGCACTGTTTGGCTTCGTTTAACTTGACGTTTATTTAAGCTGTCATAACCCTTGTGCATTGCTCTAAAATCGTGAGGTTAGCCTTTGTGCAAGATTGACGTAATTAACATACATAGTAAATGAATCTCGTAATATATGTAATAAAGTAAGTGCCATCTATGGCGACTTCTGTGTAAATCGTTCCAGCACTTAATTAGCATTCTGGCTAATGTCACTATCACCTGAACGTTTTCCTTGTTTGGCCAAGCACTAGATTATTGTATCTATATACGATCTGTGTGTTGTATTATTGTCGAAGTTATCAATGTTTGTTGGTAGTATTTAGTTAAGGATGTCATAAGATCTGTCATTTTCTTTGCTGCCTGCAGCTATAAAATACCTTTCTTACCAACCATTGTTTTTTTGGGTTTCTTTTCTTAATAATCGGATCTTTTTGGGGTTTCTTTTCGTTTGTTGCAAGTTCTGATTTATATAGCGCTGATGACCAGGCGTGTATCAAGGGTTTGAAAAGTGGGGTGCAAAAATATTGTGTGAAGCAACAAAAAATTTACTGTCTCTGTCCATTTCCGTTTATCGCATACCGACCTCACGTACATTTTATCGTACACCACAATTGAAGGAGTAAGTTTCCTTACTCGTCCGCTGTGTAGGCAGTTGTCCACCAACACGGTGATGTATTCTGCTTCAATAGAAAAGACACTAACATGGTATTCATGGACTCTGATAGTGAAGGTTTTCCCTCTATAACCTTCGCTATCTACACACGTCTTCGATCCGACCTACTCACAAGGGGACACGGCCTCGCACTTCAGTCAGCTCTCAGAACTGTGTCACGACAAGCAAATATATTTACCTGGGTATCCGACTACCCAAACGTAACCGTATATCCATCCATTCTTGGTCTGCATTATTATCTATATAACCTCGGTTTCCAACTACTCAGACTTCCACGTATCCGACAATAGATTCCTGGAAAACGGCGAGAGTAACTATGACCGATGTTAGATAGCCAACAGGAATATTTATCGAAAGACCATAAAACAATCAAGAAGAGATATCGCGGGAAACCGCGAGTAAAGATATATTACGACAAGTAACCACAGTTAACATAACGCGGGGAAACCGCGAGTAAAGATACTGCGATCAGCAACGCAAGTAGTCAAACTTTGAGAAAAACGGAGAGTAACTATGACCACGTTAGGTAGCCAAGTATATATATTAACGAAACCGTACAGGGAAAAGAATATGCGGAAACACCCGCAATTATTGAGGTCTTCGGCACCGGCCATGACCGTTTCACCAATGGGGCTACCTTCCCCGTATTTATCGAAAGTATAAACTGGGGAACTTTCCCCGTATTTATGCGGGATGTCCTACATCTCATTCAGGATATCCGCCTTAGTTTGGCGCTGCCTTGGTGGTACTGCACCTGCTTATTTGCATGAGCTATGTCGTCCTATCACTGCCGGTAGTGGTCGACGACCACTTCGCTTTGCATTTCATGGCGACCTGATCGACATTTTTGCACGCACTTCCATAATGCAGAATCGGACTTTCTCGGTCGTGGGACTTACAATCTGGAATGGACTTCCCATAGATCTCCGTCTCCTACCTAAGAACTCCTCATCTTCATTTTACGCCTCTCTTAAAGCTGTCCTTCTCAGCCGAGGATTAGGCGGGGAGCGCCTCTGAGTAGATATCTTGAAGGTGCGCTATATCAAGTAGCTTTGATTGATTGGTTGATTGTAACCACTGGGAAACTTTCCCAGCATTATTATATGTGCCAACGCTCCACCGGCAGCTCTCTCGGTCTGTACGGTTGCTACTCCTGAAATCTACCAGGCTTGTATCCTTGCGGCCACCCAAACTTTCTCAATCGCGGCCACCCGAACTTTCTCGGTCTCGGCCACCCAAACTTTCTCGATCTCGGCCACCCGAACGTTCTCGGTCTCTGCCACCAGAACTTTCACGTGTCCGACAACCAAAGTGCTGGAACACGGCAAGAGTAACAATGACCGACATAGGTGGCCAACAAGAATATTTCTTGACCTGCCTTCATCTGCTATATACTTTAGTATCCGATAACCCAGTCTCTCACGTGCCTGTAACTCTCTTGGACTGCGCTTATTCCTCTCATCGTAGGATCATCTTGGTGCTCGTCACCTAGAGCTCTGACCAACGGTATCGTACCAACTCTCGTAAGCCTCGTTTCGGAATCCTCAGTCTCGATTCTCTCACAGGCACCTGAGGTAAGTGTCACCGCTTTACTCTCTGTTTAACATAGACCTATATTATTATAATCACTTCTTTCTCTGAAGCAATTGTACTCTCGTACACACTGGAGCGAACCACGGGCAGAACGTTCGAGGAAGTCCCCGAAAAGAGATTTATGTAGTTAGATCTACAAGAAGCAATTCTGCGGTTAGTCCCGAAAGTAGAAACCTCGCATGGAAACCGCGGGTCACGATAATACAATCAGACGTTAAAGAAAACATACTTCGGGAAACCGGCGAGAGTAACTATGACCGACATAGGTAGCCAACAAATATATTTTTCCCGAAAGACCGTAAGACAATCAAGAACACATACTACGGGGACACCGCAAGTACAGATATTACGTTTAGTAACTCAAGAAAAGACACACGGGGAAACCGCGAGCAAAGACACACGATCAGACACGATAGTGAACAGATTTCGGGAAGACGGTGGCAGTAACTATGACCACGTTAGGTAGCCAAGTGTGGATATTTACGAAAACCGTAAAGAGAAAGGAATATGCGAGAACACCCGCAATTATTGAGGTTTTCGACACAAGTGAGGACATGTCCTCGTATTTATCGAACGTATTTATGTTTCCCAGTATGTGTCCACGGTCCACCGGAAGCTCTCTTGGTCTGTTTCCAACAGCTTCCCAGTAGATTAACCAACGTGTTCACTGGGGAATTCTCCCCGTATGTTGTCTCAACGGCAGCCCAGACTTTTCTAATTATCGCACCTCGGGGATTATCCCCGTTGTTCGTTTCCAACGGCCACCGTAATCTCTTTCAATATACGATCGACTCCTCTTGGGATTTACCAGGCATATGGTCTCAACGGCCACTGACGGGGTCACCATCTTCCCCGTATTTCCACACATAACTGTCATTCATTCATTTCCCACGATCGGGTCTCTACGCACTCTCGAACGGCACCCAGACCTATGAGCATTTCTCACGATCGGTCTTTCCTCGGTCAACCGGTTAACCTCTACGATCAGGCCACGGTTCATCTTGAGATCAACGACAGAGGGGCCACCCCCACCAGTTCAGCGCAAAGCAAGACAGGCCTGTCCGCGTGTGGAGCGGCTGTCACTAGGGGTCGTATTTATATGGGAAACTTTACGGTCACTGAAGCAGTACGAACCACTGCTCCACATATATAGCAATGCACCGTGTTTCAGGCTCTACTCAACCCGATTCATGTAGCTGCAGGCTATGCACTGTCTAAAAACCGCCGAGCGGTCTTCCCTCCTAAACCCAAGTTTGACGATCGATTTACACCTCAGAATCGCTATGCTCGAAATAATGTTGTCTTGTTCAATTGATTAAATAAAACCTTAAAATGTCACAAATAATTATCTTAACCATCATTATCATCAGTTTAAATATAAATCGAACTTGTACACGAAATCAAAATCAAATCAGATCAAATCGTTTATTTTCTGTAATCAACAAAAGTAGAATATACAATCAAATTACAATCACTATGGTTGATAGCGGCCACAAGGAAAGGTCTTGAAGGGATCAAAAATGATCCCTCTATAGTAGGGACACCTACGTACAACTTAAGACAAACACGGACGGCCGAACGCAATACAACAATCAAACATAAGTTAATATGTGCATGAATCATAACTAAAAAAGACCAAAAGTTATCAAATTACAATATGCAATTCACCATGAGGTTTATTTTTCTACCAAGTAGGTGCGTAGCTTATTTTTAAAAGACGGAAGAGAAGACGATTGTCTAATTTCTTCTGGAGTTTCATACAAAATTCCAGCACCACTAGATTTAATTGAAAACAGAAGAGTGTTAGTTCTGGCAAAGACCTTTCTATAGTAGCAAGAATTTCTAGTAAGGTTTAAGAATGAGTTTCTGATTCAAGAATAAAATAATCTGTATATACATGAGGAAGGAGCCCTTGACTATATCGGTACTTAAATAAGCCAGTTTGAAAAGTCCGGATATTGTCAAGTTGTAGTACTCTGAATTGATAAAATAGTGGCTTACTATACATAAGTAGCACCAGCTACAATACAGATCACTCGTTTTTGTAATGTAACCAATTTCTGTAATCGGGTGGCATAGGTAGAGGCTGCAGACTAGAGTGCAGTATGCTAGGTACGGATATACTAGAGAATAATATAATTTCAACCAAATAGATGGAGGTAAGATATGAGCAGTGCGAGCAATAATTCCAGTGTTTTTGGCAATTTTTGAAGCAATATTTTTTATATGATATTTCCAAGTCAGGTGCTGATCGACATATACTCCCAGGAATTTGGTGGATTCAGCAGGACTGAGGCAAATATCATTAACACTGAGCTTGGGTTGCTGTATAGGACAAGATTTCCTATGAGATTTAAATAGCACATAATCAGTTTTATCCAGGTTAAGCGAGAGTCTGTTAGCACAGAACCAATCAGCAGCTAAGGACAGTTCAGCATTCACAATCTGAAGTAACGAGTCAATAACGTCAGCAAATAGTCTGAAGTACAAGAGTGATGAAACATTAGGCAGATCGTTTATATAGATAAGGAAAAGTAGGGGACCCAAGTTGGATCCTTGAGGAGCTCCAAATTTGATGAATCTTAGAGTAGAAAAGGAGCCATTACAATAAACACATTGGGTTCGATCTTCTAAATAGCTCTTAAGGCATTGCAGTTGAACACCACGAATGCCATATCTCGCTAATTTATGTATTAAGATGTTATGGTCGACCGTATCAAAAGCCTTAGCCAGGTCAAAAAAATTCCTAAAGAGTATTCATTATGCTCGATTGCAGTAGATATCCTATCCTGCATGCTTAACAGAGTCATGGATGGGGAATGGCCGGCTTGAAAGCCATGATGAGATGGGGGGAAAAACGCCGTGCCTACGCTCTTACGCCTTTGCAAGGCGCTACACTGTAAAAAATATACGTCAATATAACGCTATGGGGAGCCGATTATTTACAAATAATTATTATAGATGGTGCTGTAAAAATTCTTATAAAATCTTTTGAGACAGTCTCCGGCATGTGGTGCTGCGGCTGCCTTGAGTAGCGCCTGGTGGTACGGGTCGGTTTGGGCAATGGATCTCGACTTGAAGCTATTGGTCGTTCGATAGGGCGATGTTGAGAACTGCTTCTAAACAGCTTCGAAGAAGGTCGTCGAATTTGTCTAGCAGAGAGTGTGCCGTGCACGGACTGCATCTTAATGTATACATCAGCTTCTTGGAACAGAATGAACATCTGAGGCGAAGCAGAGCGTCATGTTTGGCTACAGACTCTAGTCCGGTAACTGCTGATGTTATTGTTATTATTTTTTCGTTATTATTATCTTAATTATCATTTTTAATAATTATTATTATAACTACTATTATCACTATTTCTATTACTAGGTCTATTAGGCCTAATCATCGGTCCGATTTGCCAGAAGTCGGTCCGATTTTCCGGAGTGGATCAGAGGGCTTCAGCTACACGGGCTTTGTAGGTAGGTCGAATTAGATAATACTGTCACTATACCTTACTAAAATGATCGTACAGCCACTTTTGAGAGAAATTGATAGAGAAACGTGCTACAATACAGCATATAAAAATCCTAGGTTTTAAAGCAGGGAAAAAATTCATGTTTTATCTGGGACCTTTATTGACATTTGGCGTAGGAATAATACTGGAAAGCCCCATATGTAGACAACCTGGTAATGAGCAGCAATGCGGCATATATGTTTGAGTGGTTTTCTATCGCGTGGTTGGTTTTGTTCATGATTTTCTTCTGCTATTTGTTGGTTTTCTAAGGAATCCATTTTAACATGAGAACACCAGAGTAACGAAGTAGATTTGGTATCTTTGGTTGACGGAATTATTGCAATAGTAATGTTTTCCCATGCAATTTGCATTTCTGCGTGCGTTTGTGTGAGCGATATTATAACTGCTTACTTGTTGTTTTGATATTATCACTAGCGTCTCTGATTAGGATTAGTGTGAGAGGCGCTTTATAAATCTGTTATTAGAATAGAATATTAACATTCGGATATTGAATTTTCGGTACGGAAAGCCGCATATCAAATTTATTTTTGAAACTTTAAGAATTTCGGATTTCTACACATTCTGTTGTCGCAAAATCCCCATCTATCGACATTTATTGATATAAGCTAACAGAAAATATTAAAACTGATTTCATATGGTGGATAAGTGGGTCAGATTTCGGTCAAAACGCGAGGAAAAGCCATTTTTACACATTTTCTCATTGCAATTAGGCCTAGTGAATTTTAAGTTTATTCTTCCATTCATGAGTTATTCACCTAGGCCATCAGAAAGTAATCTTAAACTGATTTCATTAGGTGAATAGGTGGATGACATTTGGGTCGGAGACACTTAAAAGTTATTTTTCACACATGTTGTCGCTACAGTTTGGGAAAATAAATGTTATTCTTCCAATCATTAGTTATCCCTATAGGCTATCAGAGAGTAATCTTAAATTGATTTCATTAGCTGGCTACATTTGTGAAATATGGGTCAACACATGGATAATATAAAGCAGTGACAATCCACCACAGCTGCAACAGATTAATGATGCTGGATCTGAGTTGATTTCGATTGTGTCTGGCGGCATGGTAGTCCAAAGGTACTCCACATAATTTAATGACTTGTAGCCTTTGTTGACCCCCTCTTACCTGGTTCAAATCTTATCTTTCAGATCGTTCCCAGATGGTTGTTCTTCATGATTCCTGAACGGCCTGAGCTGGTGTTGAATTCGGTGTCCCCAGCGTTCAGTCCTCGGCCTATCTTGTAATATACAGTAACATCTACATGTACATTTAAAAACTATTTGTAGTCAGTAGCTGAAATTCAGTAGTTTAATGCTCGTGGATCAAACAAAATGACCAAATCATGTGTCAATCACAGTGGCGTCACTGGGGTTGGTGTCACCCAGTGCGGTAAACTCTTGGTGTCACCCCTCTAGACTTTCACCATGGTCTTCTTCCGAGTGTTCCTGTACCATATATAATCGCATATAGTAATGTTTGTAAAATAAGTCAAAAAGTTAATAAGGACATAAGAAAGAAAACAAATTGAACAATATAACTTCAATACTTCAGGTAAAACATAAATAAAGAACTTCGACAAACTCGGACAAAGTTAAATTTTTTTATTTAAAATTAAATAAAATTAATTAAATTAAAATTTCTGTTATTTAAAAGTTTCCCTTCCTGGTCTTCAAAGCTGCAAACCTGTCAATCACATCATCAAAATCAATATCTTTCACCATATCACTTTCAGTTGATAATATAGCTAGATCAGAAAGCTCTGAGCTCTGAGTCTTATTCATTTAAGCACCAGACGCTCTGCATGGTGGTACCCTGTGCCTGCTCATGTATTTAACTAAGAACGGTTATGAAACCCGACTAGACAGAGCTATGTCTGCTTTGTCAAATTTGCAATTTTTTTATTTTGGTGTCACCCCTTGATGGTGTCACCCGGTGCGGCCCGCACCCCCCTAGTGACGCCCCTGGTCAATCAACCACTCAATCAGTCAATCAATAAAACATAATATAGGCCGCTTCATCATATCTACTTAGGCGCACGCGGTCTGATTCAGAGTTGTCTACGGGTCGGGTCGACTCGCGGGCTATGTCGGGTCGGGTCACGAACATCTGTAGATTAGGCGGGTCGGGTGAATATCTTGATTAAGTCGGTTCCCAAACCGGACCCATTTGGACCCACCAATTGTTTTGCAGAGCTTAATTTTGAACTCAGTGATATTCATGATCTTAATCAACTACAATCAAATAAATTGAATATGGTGAAGGAATTATTGCAAAACACAGGGCAACACCAGATTTGTTCCCTTTTTAAACCGAACTCGGCTCAAACTATCGTCTGGAATAATTTCTCATGAATTTATGAAGAAAAACGAAAGGTCAGGGCATTTAATACAGACGTGTGAGTTAGCTCAGGAGGCAACGATGGGACATCCGGATCGGACTCTTACGTACCCAATAATATCCGGAATTCTTTTGCATATACTGACGGAGAAAGTAAGTTTAGGCCAAAATAAATGGAATAAACAAAGAGTCTCTTACCTGATACGTCCTGACAAATCAATATTATGATCGTATATGGCGGTCTGACTGTACTGCGTTTTTAGTACATTAGAATTAGACAATATATAACATTGGTAAAATTAGCACTATATGTGGGTCGAATTGGGTCGGGTCATGTACGTCATGGGTCGGGTCATGTCAGATAGTTTGCTTTAGAAGTCGGGTCCATTTTTAATGGGTCGGGTTGGGTCGGGTCATGAAAATTGGACCCATGGACAACTCTGGTCTGACTAGGCTAAAAAGTGAAGTTTCAGTAATGAGTTGAATGCAGATGAGGTTTTAGGTAGAAGATGAATCTCTTGGTGTAGCCCAGTCCATGTGGTTAGACTTGCCACTGCAAAAAATAAAGCCCGGTTCGGCATCATAGAAGTGCGGGCAAGTGGAACAGTCAAGTTCCCCCATGTAACAAATCGGAGAGACCTTGGATTGACATTGGCAATGACATTTTCACAAAGTCTCTGGAGGTAAATATTGGCAGTGCCACAAAGGCAGCACCATACCATAGCAAAACCCTGTACGCAAATGCTGTGGGAGAGGTAGCCAATAAAGGACGTCACGCATATAGATAGAGATGCGGCCAGTCCTAGGGATACCACCTATCAATCGTGCAGCCGAAACGAAGGGTTCGCTCCAGCCTCCCAACCCTTGTCCACGGAATGTCAGCATAATTTTTTTAATTTTCGGTGCGTGTGGAGTTAATAGCTTTCGAGTTGCTGGTCCTTGATTGTGGAAATCACTATTGTGTGACGTTAGAGGGGAAATTGTCTCTATTCTTTTAGGAAAAACTAAAAACGTTTTGCTTTCACACTATTTTTTGTGTTGACGAGTAACTATAACATTATGGTCACTATAACATGCACTTGCCCACTCAGCTCAAGTACTCCATGTGCTGCACTACTTACAACTAGATTATTATGATTTTTAACGAACCTCAGTTATCAATTTTATTATCTTTTTTATCAATTTTATAATTTTCTCGCCCAAATGGAATAATATTTGCCTGAGTTATGACAATGTCCTATAATATTGACCTTTTGACATATGGGCCTATATTGAAGTCCATTTTTTAGCCCCATGGTCTGAGTTTGATGGAATTTCAGTATGTTTTTCAGCAATGATTTCTGAGCAGAAACCGTTTAGAAAGGTACTGAAGCAATGCACAGGTTGAAGGTAGTTTTGAGCTAGATTTCCTTCATTTTCAAGGCAATTTTCAACGAGGGTCTTATGTCGATCTTATCTGCTTATTAAAAAAATTCCCATTGCACACAATTGTGCTCGCGACTTTTTTGGTCGTTCAGTTACTATTTCTGAGCAAAAAACATTAAAAAAGTCTTTTACCCCTACTTTGGGAAGGTCAAAAATCTTAAAAAGCACACTGCTGAATTCTTCAGATTCCCACAAATTCTCATCGTCTGACCTGAGTCCTTCTTTTTGACCAATCGGGCTCGTTAACAGTGCTATTGCTATTCCTAGTAGAACGGCCCTTAATAACCGTTGCCGCTTTGAAACGCAATTCATCCCGTAGTTTAGTGTTATAGATCCTCTTTCAGTTTAAGCTATCGTTAGCTTTTATTTTGTCGTCTGCAGTGGACTCTCAGCTGATTTTCCGGTCAATCACTTTGCCACAGCGATATGTACGGTGTCTTTCACAGATCAATGCAATAGAGCACTTATATAGCGCCACTCAAATCAGAGACGCTCCTGACTTGAAACAAAGCTACACAGAGAACAGGAAAGTCTTTAGGCGCTTCCGAAAGGCAGCCGGCAGAGAGAGAGAGAGAGAGAGAGATAAGCTCCTTCCAAAGGGGGAGGCTGTTCCAACTGGTGGGTCCCACGTAGGGGAAGCTCCTGGATTGGGCCGTGGCAGAGTGCATGTCGGAAACCACCAGAAGTCCGCGGGCAGAGGAACGAAGGGAAACCCGGTGCGGAATAGAGGAGACCCTAGTGCAGAGAGCCAGAAGGTAGGCGGGGAAGACCTGATGAGACAATTGCGCAGTAATGCAAGGGTCTTGAAACGAATGCGTTGAGATGCTGGGAGCCAGTGAATGGATTCGCGAATGAAAGAAGAGATGTGACCAAATTTTAGAATATCACCAATTTGTCGGGCAGCCGCATCGAGGATGAACTGGAGCTTAGGGGTCATTGCATAATTACGTAGCGCTGAAAATGGCCGTTTTAACCCCCCCCCCACTCCCCCTCCCTATCGTAACGTTTCCATAGACCCACCCACCCACCCTCTGAGCGTTTACGTATTTATTTTGAACGAAACCCAGTGTAGTTTTACCTGGGCCTAAATAGTCCCAGGTCTCAAATTGTTAACCTCCATCAATGGTAGATAATATTTAATATCATGTTTGAACTTCGATCTCATCGCCGTGCGTAGGCTACGAGGCTAAGCACTAGTTTAGTGAAAATTTATATAGGGCCTACTAGGCGTACTAGCCTTACAGCCTAGCATCGCTTGGAGCTGAATTTTGAACTCGGCGGGTGTGACCCGATTGTGTCTTTCTTAACTAACGCAGGTATCACCACTTTCACCAGACCTCTTTGGGAAGCGGTTCCGCCATTTCGCGCAGCAGCTCCGTTCGATTTTGGTGCTCCTAACTAGTACCGCATAATCCGCCTTTGCATATTAGTCGTCACGAGGCGTTTGACTAATACGCCTTCAGATGATGCCTTCACGACTAAAAGAAAAACCGAATCTTTAGTTTTTCGCTTAAATTGAGTAGTTTTAATTAATTACTAATTCGTTTCAAAATGAAAGGCGTTACGTAACGTTCAGCTAACCTCACTCGCCAACCCCTGTAACGTTTCGTAACGTTTTGTAGCACCCAACCCACCCACCGACCCCTCGAGCGTTACGTAATTATGCAATGACCCCTTACAGATATTATGAGAGGAGAATCCAATGAATGCAATGTTGCAAAGTCGACCCCAGAACAGATCAGAGCGTGCACACAGCATGTAATGAGAGCGACTGTCTAATAGAGCGGAACTGGCGCAGGTGATAGAAGCAGGATAGCGATACGGCATTCACATGGCCTGATAGGGAAAGGGTAGGGTCAAGGAGGCCCAGACCTTGAACAGATAAGGAAAAGGAGATGTTATTAAAAGCTTGACGGAGGGACTCCAAATCAATCGTGCCTAGCTGGACTCGGACACCAAGCCAGAATTACTGGATTTTGCTAAGGTTCAGGGAGAGGCGATTAGAAGAGAGCCAGAAGTTCATAACAGTTACAGTTAACGCCTCCAGCATGCGCTCAACCATCTCTAAAGCTGATGCCCATGGCATGTGCTTTGAGTCACGCGACCTTTCCGATACAATTATCTGCATCTAGACAAGGGGTGTAAAAAACCAAGATTTTTTTAAATCAAAAGTTGTTTTCTGGTTTTATAAGGTTTTATTTGGTTTTTAATTTTCCTTTTGATTTTGTCGCAACAGGTTTGTTTTTAAAAGCATCAAACACAACCTGAAAAAGAGCTCCAACTCGGTTTTATGATTAATTTTGCTTGATTTCGGACGGAGTAACACACAATTAGTGATATAATAGCATTATTAGTGAATTTAATAAAAATATTTTTTTTTAAATGCCATTTTATGAACTTTTGTTTTTAGGTAAAAAACCCAATAACTAAAAAGCCAACATGTTTGCAGCCCTGATTTAGACAGCCAGTTCACTCTAGCAGCTTCAGTCCCAAACCTGGATAAAGAGAAGGACGACGCGCTAATGATCCATGTTATCACACAGTGTTGACACACACACACACACACACACACACACACACACACAAACACACACAGCAAGTTCACTTTCTCTACAGAATGGTTCACATTAGTCCGGGTGATCACATGTCATAAGGATATTCCGATCTTCATTTGACACAACCGATTCGTAATGTAATGTGATCGACCATTTATACAGCACCCCTTAGGCCTATAGATATCTACTCAGCTTCGTTCTCTGCACTAGCATTATGACGTTAAAATATCATTTTACCTAGAACACAAGAAAATGGCGGACAGACGACTAAATAGATCGTGACGATCAGCGTTAACAACTTCCTGTCGTATGCTAGAGACTGCTGGCTATGGGTGTGAACCACTTGTCAACCGAACAACTTCCTGTTTATTGAGACATCAGTCGATGTTACTGAATGACTGCTCTGAGAATGTTGGAGAATGATCAGACACGAAACAAATTGAAGCTTCTTGAAAATGAAAGTCATAACAAACTGGGAAAAAGCCTTCTCGCTGGATTGCCAAGTAAGCGGGTTTCATTCCTGGGCTTATCCGTTCTTCTTTTGTTCACGATATTCAGCCTGGCTCACATGACTATACTCGAATATGGTCTAAGGTGGAATCTCCATGCAGAAGGATCCGGGAGTCTTTCGTCTGACCATGACTCCACTCCCTGGATGTCCAGGGTTTCTCGACGCCAACTGCAACATGCGCCCACGGTTGGAGCTACACTTACTGCAACTCCCACAGAGCTACCAACGACCCCTACTTCAATTCCAACACAACTGCCAGCGACTCCTATTCTAAATTCCACCAGGCCGACAACCATCCCTACTCGAAATTCCACACAGCTGCCAACGACCCCTACTCCAATTCCCACACAGCTGTCAACGACGTCAACGCTACCAAATCTATCACCGTTGACAGCGTCAACAACGACGCAGTTGGCGAAGTTGGCGCAACCGACGCCAACTACGGCAGAGTCAGCCACTATTGTGCGCAATACCTCCTTGTTCTCTCAGAAGGCTACCCGCCGCCCCAACGATGTCTCGCGATATGTCAGCTTCTCGTCGGAAATCACAGACGGTCGTCGTTTGGGTAACCAGATCTTCTGCTTCGCCGCAGTCCTCTACGTTGCTCAGCTCACCGGCCGAGAGCCTGCCATCACAAATTTCCGCAATGCCATCGCACTGGATTACGTGTTCGACCTGAACGTCGAGAGATTCGATTCCCTGTGTCCTTGCAGTTTGGTCGGGGAGTCCAAGTCCCTCTCCTTCGACGAGCAGACGGATAAGAAGGTCCTCGAAAACCAGGATACGACCAACAAATCGATCCTTGTAAACGGATTTCGTCAGAGCTGGCGGTACACGCTGGCAATCGATCGCCGTCTCAGGCGACATCTCGTGTTCAAGGAAGAGATTCGGAAGTTTGCCGAGGAATACCTGGAGAAGCACATTCCACCCGGTTGGACACGAGCGGGATTCTTGCGCGTTGCTATCCACGCCCGTCGAGGGGACATAATACTCCAGAAGACACTCGTCAATTTCGGATACACTGTACCGAACGTCACCTACTTTCGGAAGGCGATGAACTACTTTTTTAAAAGATACGGTCGAGTCCAATTCATCACGTTTTCCGAAGACGAGAAGTGGGTCAGTGAAAACATCCATGCGGACAAAAACCGGACACAGGACGTCCACGTGACGCACTCTGTCAGTCACTCCGCTGGTCAAGATCTGGCCATCATGTCCATGTGTGACCACGTGATCATGTCCACTGGGACATTTGGGTGGTGGGGTGGCTGGCTGGCCAAGGGTACCACTGTCTACTACAGCAACTGGCCGAGAATGAATTCTCCTCTTCGACAGCATTTCACCAGAGAAGACTTCTTTCCTCCCAATTGGATTCCAATGGGTGACTGAGACTCCATATCTGTTGCCATGGAAGCCCCAACTGCTATTTGAGGCCGAGGAATCTGTGTTCGTCTAGAATGCAATAAACGGTTCATTACAAACTCTTGGTCTAAAACTTTAAAGTAGGCCTACACCGACACAAATGACTCGAAAGAGTACTAGTCTTTTTATATACCAGATTGTTCCTCATTGCTTTTATGAGGATCTTTAAAATAAAAGTGCTCAAAGAAGCTGGAAGTAAACAAATTTTAGATACATACGCATGTGCACATACACACGCATACATACGTATAAACGCACATAATATATAATTATATATCTGCTAGGACCATCTCTAAATCACTTTTAGGTTGTATACTTGTGAAGGCGTCCTTGTAACGGCAAGTACTGTGTTACAAAGTCCTATTAATTGTATTTGTAAGTAGTATGTTAATAATGTTACAATAATCATCTCCGCCCTCTTTGCTCGTTCAATAGACTTGACCTCTTGCTTCCCCGAAATAAAACAGTTATGGCTCAGTCTCCATATTTTGATTCGATTGGTCGTTCTCTGTGGAATGCGCTTTCCCATCTGTTCGCTCTGAAATTCTATCTGGCAGTCTCTCATCCTCTTGTTTTTCTCAAAATCTACTTCTTTTCGCACGGCCTCGCGCATTGACAGCGCTTCTGAACGGTTCACCTTTCTAGAAGCATTCTATAAATACAATAGAATATAATTCTACTGATACAACTAATAATACTACCAGTGGCGCAGGCAAGGGGGGTTTGGGAGGTTAACCCCCCCCTCATTTGCATAGTTGAAAATATGTTTAGCAGCAACCTACAGAATAAGTTGGGATAATTTTGGGACCTTGGAGCTCGTTAGAGAAATAACAGACACAGTGCACCGAGTGGTAGTATACGCGCCGACTCAACGGAGGCAGCAGCTGTGGCATAGATTTGATGTATACCTGATACCGTATACCAGGGTCACTCTGGCAGGGTGTAAATGAAGCAGAACTTAGCCTATAATGTGACAAGCGCAATGTATCATTCAATTATTTTCGGATATAGAACAAAGATATAAGACAGCTGTCATAGGCTCTATGGGTACTATATATACAACTATATAAAATGGGTGTGCGTGTATGTGTTTAAGTAATGTATATATATACATATATACATATATATATGTATATATATATAAAGAGATAGAAAGAGAGACTTATGTATATAGGTCAGTTCATCCGTAAACATGATCATTGGACACATTATACCAATTTCAGTGTTCAGAAGTTTCAAATAATTGAACATAAATGATAAATGAAATTGCTGCATTATATAGTGGATCGATGAAATCAGTAAGCAGATTATCTCTTGCTGAAAGGTGTTGTGGTAAGTTTAATTGAACATTGTTATCTCTTGCTATAAGATGTTGGGGCAAGAATAGCCGATTTTAATAAAAATTATTTATATCTTTTAATATCACACAAAACTGTTGCAATGCAAAAGAGGCTAAAATAACAAAAATTCTTGCTCATTGAGCCCCTAATTTATTGTAGATCTAGTGGGGAAAATGACTACCCCAAAGTGCCTATACTAACGCCCCCCCTTGGGGAAATCCCAGGGGCTTCTATTCCCCCCCCCCCATGGTGATGGAAACAAAATCCCCCCTATCAAGCCTGAGAGTCGATGACGGACACCTTCTTAAACGCAGATTGTTTCATAGATAATGAGTAACTATTACAACAGTTTACTTCAAACAGTAAGTAACATTGCTATTGTATACGTAATATTGTTACCATAGAAATGTTACTTTGAAAAAATAGTAATGCTGCTTAACTAAAATACATAGGTGCATGAAAGTGATCATTCTCAGCTTAGCCCAACGACGATGCCAATATCCTGAACTGAAATAACTGACACGTCTTGGTATCATGGGCGTATCGTTATAATAGCTAAGCTACTCTGGGAGACTCACTTAAGTTGAGTAACTTTCTAGAATCTACAGACAGTGGTCAGATGTCGTTTAAATTGGTCCCTCAATCTCACAAACATAGCAATGATGATGTAATTCTTTATCGAGGACAAAGTCTTTTTCGGCTGAAATACTTCTACCTTGAGCATTCATCTAATCATTCATCTATTGGTGGCAGACAATGACATTAGTGTCAACATGCAATGCGTCATTGTCAAATCTGTCTCGCAGCTGCATGCATAGGCCTATCTGATTCAGTACTGGCCAGGAGCGCACATGTGTAGCCGAACTCTCTCGTCTCTAATTCTAGTCTCATCGCTGCAAACCTCTCCAACCATCATCATGAGCATCCTCTTTCTTACTTCGTCAATGTGTCTATTGTTGCTGCTCTCGATGAATCAAGAATCAATTCACAAAGCCGCATTCCTGAACCGTCTCCAGAACAAAAGATTGCTTATTCCCAGAAAAACTCTGCCAGCCATTTTGACAATCACCTGTTTTCATCTTAAAGAGTATGGTGCCCGTAGAACTTCGTCCAATTCTACGCAATGACCTAGCAACACCGTCGCTTCCTTCTTACTGCTGTCGTATCTGCATCGGCAATAATAAAACACTTATTCTGCTGCATTATGTGACCAGCAAATGGCAAAAATTTTCTCTATTATCAAGACCTTTATGATCGACGTAAGTAATGATAAGTTGTAGAATGCCCATATAATATGATGGGCTTATAGAAAGCTAATTGCCATCTTTTATCGGTGTTACACGCACGACCGACAATTCTCGCGAAAGAATGTTTCTCTAGTAGTTCTGTAGCATCAAGATCAAACTGTCAAATACTTGAGTTAATAATTTATTTAAAAATAACTTAATTAATTAATTAATTTAATTTTTATCCTCCAAAGATCACTGAATGTTATCCCCCAAGGAAGAATTGGAAGCAGTCTGCTTCCACGGATATGCACGTAGAAGCCCCTGGGAAATCCTGCCTACTCTACTGCTCTAAACAGTTATTATCAGTTATTTTATATCTGGTGCAGTGCGCTATACCTTACAGAACAATGTCATTCAGGACAATATCGATGCACAAAACTTTTTAAACTGACAACTTTTGCCCTGTGGAACATTTCTTATGGAGGTCCATGGTCAAAACCTTGTGAAAGAGAAAGGATACACACAAATAATAAGCTACATAATTGGTCAAGATGGCATGCAATAAATAAGTGTAACTCTCGTATTAACTATAGCCTACAATACAATGCAACTCGGCATTTATAACGCGCTTTATCACGACAAGTCGTGCTCGAAAGCGCGCACACGTCTCGACGACGCAACTGCAGTTGTAATGCAGAGTTATGTGCGAAGGACTTGCACAAGGTCCAAACACAGTACACAGCGACCCCGGACGATCGAGGGTCGAACCCGCTCGCTCAGCACACACTGAACGTTACGGGCTGACCATTCTAACCACTCGGCCACCATGCCACACTTGTACTTGAAGCGTTTAGTGAAATCTAAGAAGATAGAATTAAATCGTTAACTAAAATTAAGTGTGCACAATATGTCTGTTCCCCGGGCCGATGTGGCGGTATTATTTGATTATTACATCAGCGCCTTTATCCCCATTGACTTCCCTCCTACCTTGCCTTCAATTGTTATCCAGCATATTAGAAAGTTTTCTATGTTTTCAAATGAATTATCATTACTATGTTTAATTATATACAAACGTTCAAATATTCAAGCTGCATTATTTATATATTTTGAAATATTCAGAGATTTTATTAATATTATCATCATTATGATTACTAATTTTTATTATTATTTTTTTATTGTTATTTTTAATTTTTATTGCTTTTTATTACTTTAACTATTTTTATTATTAAATTTTAAGATTTTTATTCTTATAATTATTATTTTTGTAATTATTAATCATATGAACAAAAGAATGGAAATTTAGGGTTGGCATAACCCCTTGCCTAATGGCATGGTTGCCGCCACCATTCTAGGGTTAGAGCACGTGTATTTAGCGTAAAAATAATACACCTGTCATTATATGTCAACTTCATGACAAAGGTCGACACAGAACAGCAACCAATCTCACTACTAGTCATGCTGCTACAACTGCCTTTTTAGATACTCTTTCTCAACTTGAGTGAAACTCGACTAAGAAAGCTTGTGCGAGAGAAGATGCGAATGAGGCATATAATCTCTTTACAAATGACTATAAGAGAGCTTATTATGATGCATTGTATTACTCCACCAAGCCCACCAGTAAGCATAAAATAATACGTAAACCATGGATGACATCTGGCCTACTCAAGGCCTGTAAAACCAAATCAAAACTGCACCTCAAATGGATTCGGTTCCCGACACCACTAAATGAACTTAATTATAAAAACTATAGAAATAAACTAAAGAAACTTAACACGGCAGCAGAGAGAAGCTATCTGCAAACTGAGTTGACGAAATATAGCAATAACCTAAAAATGACTCGGTGGATCCTTGCGAGACCTTATAAATAGCCGAACGTCCCCTATTGATAGCTACATAAAAGAACTAAACATACAAGGCAAGATTTATGATAACCCTCAAGAGATTGCAACTGAGTTTAATAACTATTTTACTGACGTAGCGGCTACTTTAGCAGAAAAACCTTCCAACCTCAACCCTTCAACCGCTTAGTTACTTAAAGGCCAAGTTTTTAGGGCGTGGTCTAATAAATACCTGCCGCCTGCTAGCTACCAATCAGATCTCTCCAAAGCATCTCATCCGCCTGGGGTACAATCTTAAACAAATGGACCGGTGTGGTCAGTCTATCTGAATAGGCTCAAATAGGCCAAGTAGACGAGGTTTCCTTTGGGCTTACTGAAATATCAGTTGAAGAAATATTAGCAATTGGAAATTCACTTAAACCATCGCGATCGGCAGGCATCGATTTAATTGATCATGATAATTAGTTTACCTCATATAGCTATTCCGTTGATGAAAATTATAAATTGCTCTTTTGATAGCGGAATTTTTCCAGCGGCTTTAAAGGATGCAAGGTTGTCCTTATTTTTAAGAAGGGGCTTAGAAATTCTCCTGCAAATTATAGACCAATTTCCGTTTTACCGGCGTTTTCTAAAATATTTGAAAAGGCGATGCACATCCATTTGACAAATTTTATTGATAAGCATCAAATTCTCATTCACTCCCAACACGGATTCCAGTCTAATCACTCTACATATATGCCTCTTCTTTCCATGCGGGATCTGGTCACTGAAGCTATGGATAAGAATGAGTATGCGATTGGTAGTTTCCTAGATCTTGCTAAGGCTTTTGATACTATAGATCATGGCATCCTATTACTGAAACTTAACCGTTATGGAATTCGTGGCTCCCAACTTAACTCGATTAAAAGTTACTTAAATAATAGAAGCCAACTACTGCATCATACATACTCTCCTCTGAACCCTATTCGATATGGTGTGCCTCAAGGATCCATACTAGGTCCCCTGTTATTCGTTTTATACATTAATGACCTTCCAAATGTATCACCTAATATTTCCTTTATTCTCTTTGCCGACGACACTAATCTGCTTGCCTCTCACAGATCTCTCCACACTCTTATTAATACATTTAATGTAGAATTGGACTTGATATCTGAATGGCTTTGTGCTAATAAACTATCCATTAATATCGCAAAAAACAAACTTCATAATCTTTCGTTTTCATAAGAAAGCCTTACCTGAAAATTTGCAGCCAATCAAACTAATGAATTTTCCAATAACCCAGGTCATCTCGTGCTTGTTCCTATGAGTCATAGTTGATCAGCACTTATCTTGGAAGGAGTATATTAGTGCAATTTCCAAAAATATATCCAAAAACCTAGGTATTTTGTTTAGATTAGCCACACTTTTACCTGCTAAAGCCCGTTCTACTCTTTACTTTTGGCTCATATATCCTTACCTCACCTACTGTACTATAATCTGGGCCTCGGCATACACATCCAGTCTCAATTAATTATCCATCATGCAGAAAAAAGCTATAAGATTTATGGCCGGGTTGCCATTTAATGCTCACACCAGCGAAGTATTTAAAACGCACACAATTATCCAGATTTATAATTACAAATAGCCATTTTTATGTTTCGAAATAGTCGAAAAAAATTACCTAATATATTTCACCAATACTTTTACTATAACATTGATCCAAGATCCGGCTCTAATTTGAAAGACGAAACTTCCAACTTTTCTACACCGTCTCAAATGTCTGTTCCGTCTAATGCGGGTTCACATAAATAACACCATAGGGGTTCACGACAAATCGTCATCAATAACAACTTTGCTACAATGTATCTAAATCTATCCTACCTATCCATTGCTGAAATAGTGTCTGCCTTAGCCGTGTTTTCGTTAATTGCACACATTACGAGTTGCCTTACTATGATGCATAAAATCTAGTGTGGAGTGTATTTTATGTAGCTTTCGAAGTATTCTAATGACCAGTTATATCGTTCACTGTTATAGCCATACATGGACTTCAACAGCGGAGTGATTTGGTTCCTAGTGTTTGGAGAGGATGCCTCGAGTGGCATGTGCGCGTCGATCTTGCCGTCAAGAGAACTGTCTCCTTTCCAACGACCGCGATCTATTCTGTCGTTCATTGTATTTCTTGGGATGAACACCAAACGATTGCTTCCATATTCTTCCGTCCAGTTTTTAATCATGATGCTTATCATCATTTGGTCCATATACCAACCTTTATTGCCGCCTTTAATAGCAGGCTGCAGAGCTAATTGACCAAATTCTCTTAATAAGAAATTGAGAATGTCTGGACTTGATATAGGCAGGATAGAGTCCTGAGCTGTGAGTTTATTCCAAGTCAAGACACGCATTCCAATATTGGACATTGGTAGCATCGTATAATTGAGACCGCGATGTAAGAAAGACGCACAGCAGTTGGAATTCAGAGAGAGCATCGTCATATCGGAGCGCAAGTGATAAATATTAGAATTGATCGGCCACAGATCAGCATCGGACGTCAGCAGATAAACCAACTCTACATCAGCGAACACTGCACTTAGTATATTCGCCGCAAATAGCCTTCCCACCTGACTGATGGTCACTGCATTAGCTATTGGTGAATAAATGTATATAAGAACAGCATCAAGTTCGATGCACTTTGAAAGGACGAAACGAATTGAAGGATCTGTGATAGATTTGTTCGAACAGCCAACAACCAGGATGATGCTATTGAATCCTATCCTCTTCCAGGCAAGTGTTGTGAGTGGTAAATGAAACACGTACTTCTCTGAATCGTTGTCCGTTGTTATAGAAAACACTGCATACCTTCTGGAAGAATTAATTCTACCCTCAACAGTTACATCATTCAACCACTCTAATCCGTTCTCTCGTGAAGTCAGCTGTGTGCCCTGTAAACGAGCGCTCTCTGTGCGATAACAAGGAACTCGCTTCAGCATGTGACTCAATAAATCTTCTTTCTTCAATAATGAAACTTTGTTAGTGTTCTGAAATCTGAATCCGGCTGAAACGCTTTCTTTAGACACTGCAGCAGATGTGGGTTCTACGCGTAATTTTGTAATCACAGAAACTAAACGCTTCGAAGGCACGTGCAAGTGCTGGATGAAGACGATGGTCGCTGCGGAAAATATCACCAGCAGCAAAATAATCTGTATTATTCTCTTTTCCATTTAGTCTCCGTCTTTCAAGCACAAACAACAACACGAATTATTAATAAACACTTGCTATGCCTAGTCATATAACATTTCATGAAAACTGTTCAACGCCAAATGCATAAAGATCTGCCTAGTGACCTTCCCCGGCAGGAAAGTCAGATAGGACCCATATGGAACCCATATGGTAGAGAATATGTCTTCCATATATATGAACTCCATATGGAAGCCATACATTTCTGCACCCGACATCCATATGGAAACCAAGTGGTTATCTAACATGGCTTTCATACGGTAGCCTCATGGAAACAATATGGATGTAACATATGGCAATTATAAAATAATACCATATTATAGCCATATTGGACAGTGACATGGGTACCATAGAGCAGCCATATAGGACTTCCATATAGCTGCCATACGGAAGTTCTATATGGCTGCATTATGGTACCCATGTCACTATCCAATATGGCTATAATATGGTAGCCGTATGGAAGCAAAATGGAAGTCCTATATAACTCCCAACAATATATAAATCAAAGTATATCTTAAGGCAAGGTAAGCTACAAATATGTAGTTCATCTATCGTCATGCAAAATGGTCTACATGAACAAAAGTTTACAACTAGATCTGTAAAGATAAGTTTTGGGCGATGCCACGACGATATTCCAGCACAGGACGATTAACGTAGTCGGCGACGATGGCTTTGATTCCAGTAAACGTACGTTCATGAAAGTGCGAACATATTAGGAATATAGCATATGGTTCATGTACAGCAAACTAACTGCTTCATTGAATTGATTATTTACTTCAAAGACTTCAAGGCACACTTTTGAAAAGATAGAGTAAGGGTGTGATAAGTTGGTGGACAATTAACAGGGCCTCTATAAGTAATTAAATGCGCGGTTATGATCGAAGCGACAATCAGCCACGCGCGGTCATTGGCCGCGTGCTTTTGTGCACGCGGTCAGTGGCTGTTCTAGGTTTTTCCATTACGGGGTAAGGGTCCAGAGGGCCGAGGACCCGGGAGGTGGGCCAGTTGGATACCCGAATTTGTTGAAACTGAGACTGCTAGGCATAGCTCCACACTGAATGACAACGTCCAGACACGTGCAGGGTAACGTGAATTCTTCACATTAACGACCTCTGGATATTTGGTTATAGAATGACGTCATTTAAAAGTAAAGCATTAACTACGCACAATACATACACTTCATGAAAATCAAGCTTACGATTGTCATGTCAAGAGTCTAACTGACCCACAAATGTATCCATGGTAATGGAGTTTGCGTGAACAGATTCAATCGAGAACATTGTCAGACTACTTAGACGAATATCAGACAGTGCTTTGTGGACATGCCTTAAATAATTTGAGAACAGAAAAGCTTTCCTGACAGGCTGTTTATGCTACTGGTAAAACAATGCTATGTATGACATCTGCACATTTACCAGCAAGAGCATGTATGTCACGACTGAGATGAAGAGCAGCATTTTCTGTTTCTGTTTTCCATCGAAGTATATAATACAGACGAAATAATAATATTATAATTCTGCGTCCGATGCTCGTTTTCTGCTTAAAATAATATACTGTCGAGGAATCGACGTTTTACGTAGATTCACAAGTGGCGGAGTATTCTGCACTCGAGCTTGTTTCTTAATTGCTAATCGAACAATCGATGCCCTGATCTAATTAAATGGATTCGTCTTATATGAAGCCTCCCTACGAACACGTCTGCTACGAATTGCAATTATTCTATTTTAGCATGCGGTTGTGAACATAACGAATGTTTTTTTTTCTAAACATGCATCAAAAGTCATTTTTCTCCAGCTAAATATTTGAATTCAACATTTTTAATTTCAGATATTGAAAGAAGATATATTTGTTTATTTTATAACTGTATACCATAAAACGATTTTCTGTGTTTTTGACCCCTCTCACCTATTTCAGCCTTTATCTCAATAACCAGCAGCCGACAACCGGAGGGTTTTGACCTTCCGCCTCACATTTTGTTTAATTAAATACTCCAAAACACACTTTTAAAATTCTTTTTACCTATCCAGCTTCCATTTAAGCATAATATTATTATCACCAATCCTGTTTCTACGTACAAAATACACGATATAATGAAGGAAATAATTAAATACGCCAAAATACACCGCAAGTACACGAGAAAATAAACTACGCCAAAATCCCACTGCATTGATATTGATTCCAACTGGCTGCAACCACAGCATGATTTCTTGCTAGTTTTCGGATGTCAACACTGGAAGGCCAGCAACAATGATCAACACCACTGTGATCAACATCATAGTATATATATATATATATATATATATATATATATATATATATATATATATAACGGTAATTTATGGTTTTAGCGTCCCAAGAAATGTAGGCCCATGCATGGTTTAGGCCACAAGTGGGACAGACTATCAAATAATACTTCGATCCAGCTTCTATTTAAGCAATATATTAATCAATCCAGCCTCCATATACGTATATTTATTTTCATCAATCGAGTTTTTTCGTGTACACAACTTTATTTACATCCGTCACATCGACATCCTCGAATCAAACCGGCTGCGCTAAAATACACTTATAACAAAAGAAATAAAGGTAAAAGTATATTTTAGCGTATTTTATCATGCCATTGTGCTTCTAGTGCATCTTAGCGTATTTTATTATTTGCCTTAAATACATGTCCAACTCTAGCTTAAATGGAAACGGGAGCGATGAGAAAGAAGAATGTGCAAGTAGAAACTGGATTGATGAAAGAAATAATGCTTAAATGGAAGCTGGATTGATGAAAATATCATACTTAATTGATGCGAGAATGTCGTTGCGTTGGACGCGTAATCGATGTAAACAAGGCCGTGTACGTGCGCAAAAACCTGACTAATTAAAAGAAATATACCTAAATGCAAGCTGGATCGATGAAAAGAAAATTAATATACTTAAATGGAGGCTGGATCGACGAAGAGAAATACGCATGAATGGAAGCTGTATCGATGAAAATATCATTCATAATTAGTAGTGGAGGCGCTGGCCTTGAAAATTTGGTACGCAATAGCGGCAATACGCATGTTCCGCACATGATGTTCATTTTAAAACATATTGAAAGATGTACCATAATTCCGTTAAAAATTGATCTTTTATCTTTCTTTTGGTACGCAATTGCGTATTTTGCTTCCATGCAGCGCCGTTACTGATAATTACAAGTTCGATTGATGACAAAATGGAGTCGCGATGGAATCTAGTGGAATTTCTGATCAACATTTTCCTTAATTAAATACTCTAAGACACACTTTTAAAATGTTTTTCATCGATCCAGCTTCCATTTAAGCATACCTATCATCATCAATCAAATTTCTACTTACATAACACGTGATATAATGAAGGAAATAATTAAATACGCTAAAATACACCGCAAGCACACGAGGTAATAAAATACGCTAAAATACACTTTTTACCGAAATAAACATATGGAAGCTGGATCGATGAAAAGGATCATATATCTAAGTAGAAGCTGGATTTATGAAATCAATTGTGCTGTTTTGGTACAGTTTTGAGTGTTTCTTGAGTACTCTGCTTACCGTTAATTTTTTGAGACGCTATAACCATGAATTACCTATATGCCATTTAATATAGAAAGTAATTTCAATTTATTTATTTACCAAATTTTACGACGACCGATTCTTCAAACGAAAATCGAAAAGGTATACCTAATGATTATTAAATATTTGAAAATTGTCTGCCGGAAATGTTAATAACAGTACTGCTAATACCGAAGAGCTTGTATTACTAGAGAAAAAGAGTTGAGACGTTTTTTTATAAGATTAAATGCAAAGTCCTTGGATCAAATGGCAACTCAAAGAACTCAGTTTAGTTAATTCATTTCAGAGGGATTAGTTAATTGAACGATATTTTTTAGTCCCGACATGAAATTTATGTTTATTGATTCATCAAATAAATCAATTATATTAATTTGCGTGTGCGAGTCATGGTAATGATTCAATCGATTTTTATTATAGCCCCATGTTTATCGCGGAAAATATTAGTTTCCATAATAATATTAATAATAATGATGATGATGATGATGATGATGATGATGATGATGATGATGATGATGATGATGATGATGATGATGATGATGATGATGATGATGATGATGATGATGATGATGATGATGATGATGATGATGATGATGATGATGATGATGATGATGATGATGATGATGATGATGATGATGATGATGATGATGATGATGATGATGATGATGATGATGATGATGATGATGATGATGATGATGATGATGATGATGATGATGATGATGATGATGATGATGATGATGATGATGATGATGATGATGATGATGATGATGATGATGATGATGATGATGATGATGATGATGATGATGATGATGATGATGATGATGATGATGATGATGATGATGATGATGATGATGATGATGATGACAGGGCTGTAAACATGTTGGTTTTTTGGTTATTTGTTTTTAGTTTTTTCAAAAAAACAAAAGTTCCTAAAAATGGCAATTTTGGGCATTTTGGTTTTTTAAATTATTTTTATTAAATTTAGTAATATTACTATTATTTTACTAATTGTGTGTTATTCAGTCCGAAACCAAGCTAAATTAATCATAAAAACGAGTTTGAGCTCTTTGCCATGCTGTGTTTGATGCTTTTTATAACAAAATTGAAATGCAAAATTCTGTCGGACAATGAAACATCAGAAAACGGCTTCAACGACTTCCTGCGGACAAACCGAGAGACTACGCTACTTCTGTGGGCGGTGCTCTTCAAGGGAAAGGCTCTAGATGATGCTCTTCAAGACCGCTTAGTCAGAATCTGATGGACCTTCAAACACATGGACCACTGGTGCTACTACGATCATGTTTCGGTGCCCCGGGGATGAAATACTTACTGCGTTCCGCCCATGCTGGGGTCATCCTCTCTTGAAGGTAATAGACAACCAGATGAGACTAGGACTAGAAGCGACAATCAACATCAAGTTCGATGATATCCAGTGGAAACAGGCCACGCTCCCGATCAGAGATGGTGGTCTCGGGATTAGAAGGGTATCGATGCTGACTTCCTCTGCTTATTTAGTTTCAGTTGCGTCAACCAGAAATCTCGGGGCCGCAATCCTCGACGGCAATTAGTGGACGGACAGATCATTGGAGGAAATACTGCAGGCCAGCAGTACGTCAATGCCGAGTCGAGAAGAGTCTACGATCAACGCACAGAAAGCATGGGAAAGACCCTTAATAGATCTAGTCAGAGCATAAGTGTGGTTCTCACTTAACGACCCACTCAACAGGGCAAGATTAGGGGCAGTGACATCCTCACACGCGAGCGACTGGCTGTCTATGGTACCCATAACATCATGCGGTCTATGTCTTAGCAACGAGGCCGTCAGAGGGGCGATAGGCCTGCGCTTAGGCCTTAACTTATGCGCGCCACACCAGTGCCAATGCGGCGAAACGACGGACCAAGAAGGACATCACGGTCTGGTCGACAAACAATCTGTGAGTCGATCCAGCAGGCACTTTACAATGGATGACGTCATATGGAGGGCCCTCCAGATGCGGACATCCAAGCACCAATGAAACGCCTGGGATGTTCTGTAGTGACGGTAAATTTACGGATGGGGCGACGCTGATACCGTGGCAAATACATTGCTTGGGACGCCACCAGTCTCCAAACATACGCCACATCATACGTCCATCTGATACGTCCAGCTTATGGGTCCCATCTGACAATGCCGCTGGAGCAGTGTGAAATATTGAGCTTAAGTAAAAATCGGGCCTTTGCAATTTGGATCATTCATGGAATAGCCTTCCCAAAACATTCGGTCTCTATGTTTCTGAAATCGTTGACGAATCTCAGATCAGTTTCAATCAGAAATACATGATGAGCTGTTCTAGATTCCGTTTGAGTAGCAATAGCCTGAAATAGTGTGCCGAACCTCTCTTAGGTCCGCCACCGGGCGTTCACATATTAGCAGCTGCTGGGGCTAACGCCCAGGAAAAACCTTGAGTTCCTTCCCGACTTCTGCTGGTACCCCGGAAGGCCGAGTCCGAGGTTCTCCCTTCTTCTTGACTGTCCGCTGAGTAAGGACTGCCCGGTCTGGCGCAGGATTTCACGACTGCTACTAATTCGAATGTCACTAGGTTCGAGACGGAATCAATCGTTTTTCGACAAATATCTCTTTATGCAAATCAAACGCAGCAGCTAACATTTAGCTCATTAAACAGAATCAACATGTATCGACCACAGTCATTGTCGAATCGAGCTCTAATCGTGTAACAACAACCAAAAAGTTAACCTAGTAATCACATGCAGTCAGTGTTGTATGCAAGACTTGAAACTTCAAGACCAAGACGAGAACGAGACAGCGAGGTGCCGAGACCGAGACCGAGACCAAGACACAGTAGACACTAAGTTCAAGACAGTACGAGACATTAAAGACAAATGATCTTATATAAAATGCCGTGAAACGCTAATGTATCAGTGTTCGGGAATAATGTTATTTGTAATTTCAATTTGAAACTTATATTGCATATAATACAAATTCCTGAGAACTGTTGTGATATTGCCGCGAAGATTTTAAGACATCACGCGAAACTTATCGAGACCGCTTGTTCGAGATAGAATAAGACATTCACTTCAAGACAGTTTCTAAAAATTCGAGACACTACCTCGAGAACGAGGCCTAGACAGCAGGCTTTCGAGACCGAGACACTAATAAACTGTCTCGAGACCGAGACACTGTCTTGAGACCATACAACTCTGCATGCAGTCATGCTTTATCTTTATATAGCTTCCAGAGGGAGCACAAAATGCTCCCATAGGGAGCACAAATTGCTCCCATTGGGAGCACAAATTGCTCCCACAGTGAGCACAAATTGCTCCCACAGGTTACACCGGCGAAAACAAGCCACAATAGCTTCAAAATTCAGTTGAGTGTAGCTAAAGCAGCGCTGGCAAATATGTTGGTGCCCTGCGCTTGGTTTTCGAGTGGCGCTTTAGAAGTTTGGAGTTTTAAATCATGATAATTAATGATCAATGATTCCACTATTAAAATAATTCTCCACCGCTTTGAAACAATTCTCTTCCAGCAAGGTAGGCTTTACTCCTCCTTAGCTTAGTGGTTGTTTTGGGAAGTCAGCTCGTATTTAGTCTGACCTGAGGAATGATCAAGGACCAATATAATGTAAATTTTGATCTTCTAAAGTTTCTCAGCGACCACAAAAGCTAGAAGGACCGTGAAGATGCTGTATGGTTAGACCTTAACTAAAGCGCTATAATAATTAACTTACTTATTTCCTTTCTTCTGTAAATGGAATGACCGTTGTTTTGTGGAGAAATTGTCAGACAAATTTGGCACTTAGTCTGTTATATGAAGTCATTGGTTATTCCAAAGAAACAGATTGTTCATTTGATTATTTATTCCTGTGAATATGCGTGCATATCGACAGCAACTCGAAGCAGTTGGCATTTACTGAGGGTAAGTCAAGCAGATTTCTTGCGAAATGAGTTATCGTCCTAGCATGGAGGTTTCTGGATAGCTCTGCTTAAATGCGATTTATATGGGCACTGGTAAAATGCTGATATGCTGGTTTTCTGATCTGGAGCAGGTAAAATGCTGGGTAAAAGTGTATTTTAGCGTATTTTATTATACCCTGGTGCCTCTAATGTATTTTAGCGTATTTTATTATTTGACGGGAATCGATGCTCAACTGTGGCTTAATTGGAGACGGGATCGATGTAAAAGACGAATGTACAAGTAAAAACTGGATGATGCAAGAAATTATGCTTAAATTGCAGTCCGTGATCTGGGAGTTATCCTTTACTCTGAGCTCACTCTCAACATTCGAACCTAGTTGCGCGGAGCTATTACTACCAGTAATACCACTCGTCAGATACGAGTGATCTCTCGCTCTCTCTCGCAACATGGTTTTTGTGCGGGATCAACTCGAATCATCGAAACCCGAAAACGCTGAAAAGACCAAAAAGCCCGATTCCCCCAAAATAGCAATGTACTATTAAAAAGCCTTAAACTATCTCAGAACAGTGCAATTCATTCATCAATTCCGCTTCTGCATGAATTCTTTAAATCGATCCAGCTTCCATTTAAGCAGAACCCATTTTATCAATCCAGCTTCGTTTTCGGGGATATGGCGGAAATCAGTTTCGGGTTTCGGCGAGTCGCTACGCACCCTTTTGTGCATGCCTCTGTTATTGCTCGAGTTGACCATTGTTGTTCCTTACATCATGGCCTTCCTCTTGTCGTTTTGGGGTGGTTGAATCGGTTCCTGCTTTCGGCTGTTCGGCTTACTGGGCAGTTTCCTAAGTCCTCAGGATCACATGATAATTCAACTACTGAAGAACGAGACCCAATACTTCACCGTGGAATCCCATCCAAGCTGAAATAGCTGTACGATCCACACCGCTCCTCTGATACTGACCACATGACAGTTAAAAACGAAGTTGGCCATCAACTGCGCTGTCAGTATATGTCGGTGCCATAGCACTACCTGCTACTTGTGTGTCACGTGCGAAGTCGGCATGCACGCCAAGTGCTTTGCAGAATACCACGAAAACAAGTGTCAGTATACTTGATTCGGTTTGCGGCAGCAGAAACAATTTTATTAAAATAAACACAAACATAATCGGTTAACTAATGGAACATTATTGTAATATTAAAATTCGCATTTCCTGCCGATGTTGTGAAAACGCAACTTCCGGTAACTAGGGCACCTGGTTTCAATAAAAAAAATCCTCTGTCAAATGTCTATTGGCACCATATTGATGCTCTACGATCAGTAACACACCAATCCGTAGACTATTTCTAATAGCGGCGATAAATGGGTTAAACCAATAAGGCTTAAAGGCTTCATAAACACTCTGTTTGTTAATATTGCCATTCAGCATTTTATCAATCAGCATTTTACTATTCACCTTGCTGATTGTCTGCTTGGTAAAACACTGACCAATTGGCAAGTTCCGATCAGCATTTTACCTATCTCGATCAGCAAATCCGCATTTTACCGTGCCCAAATTATATAACCCTGAACGCTGAATAAATGGCGTTGTTCAGGAAATTAAAGTTAAGAGTTTTATGACTGCAAAATATGGCTTGAACTGTCACTTAATGAGCAATCTGAGAACTTCAATATGTCACTGCAATCGACAAGACATAGAGGGATCAACCCGAATAGCTTCCATTTAAGCAGAATTCTTTTCATCAATCCAGCTTCATTTTGGGGACATGGCGGATATCAGTTTAGGGCATAGATTGGTCGGTGGTACTTCGCAACATCACTGAGCAACCAAAATTCCAAAGTGAGCCCGGTTGAAAACCAAGAAACGTAGCTGAGAAGACACGAACGTTCCACGTACTAAAATAGTTTAGGAAGAGGCGTGTTTTAGTTGACACCTGAAAGGCAGACTGCAGGGCAACAGTTTCAAATTATTTGCGGTTATCCATTTTAAAGAATTCTGTGCTATGTTCTTGGTCCAGTAGCAATAAGATGTGATAAAAAAATGTTTCAAAGGGGTGTGCATCAGTCTGCTGATCTCCTGAGTAGTATATTTTGATCAGACAAATCTTCTGTGGATGAATTTTAGACAAAAATGTTACAACTACAAACCTTTGGCACAACCATCGGCATTGTATATTCCCCACATGTGCAGTGTATGTGAGTTTAAAATAAACTTAAAATAGCTGAATTGTGGATAGGCAAGCAGCAATCTGATTTTTTGTCATAAAGCCTCGTGAAGGTGGGTTATGGTTAGGGTAGGCCTCGTGAGGGTTGGTGTAATGGTTAGTATCATCGTCAGGTAAAATGTGGAAACAGTGAGCTCTATAAAAAATTTCTCCATGCGTTGCATGGATGATTATGAAGCTTAGAAGCATCATGCATTTGGATCCTGAAATCTCTTCAACTTGGTATTTTATTAATATACAAAAATCTCGTTAATGTTGGTTTTGGAAAAAATTCTTTGTTTTGTTTAGGAAAACATAAGTTAATTGGATTAAATATTAATTAATTGCAGCCATGCATTCTAAGAAGAGACAGCGGTCGTCGAATTCACAGTCGAGGGAATCATCGTGTGGGAGTCGATACAAGAGGACAAAGTCAATGCGGGTGGCCGAATCAGTGAGAGACAAGACCAGTGAACTAGATTCACCACAATGGTAGGTCCAGACTCTGCTGAGACTTTGGTAAGTCTATTTTCTGTTGAGACTTTGTTATGTCTATTTTCTGCTGAGGCTTTGGTAAGTCTATTTTCTGTTGAGACTTTCGTAAGTCTATTTTTTTAAAACTTTGATAGGTCCATTTGCTGTTGAGACTTTGATCAGTTTTTATTTCATTGAAACTTTGGCTAGTCTATTTTCTGTTGAGACTTTGGTAAGTCCATTTTCTGTTGAGACTTTGGTAAGTCCATTTCATTTTGAAACTTTTGTAAGTCCATGTTCTGTTGAAACTTTGATAAGTCTGTATTCTGTTAAACAATGGTGTTTATATTTAGTCATTGCCCCAGTGAGCCCATACTCAGGTGAGACTATGATAAATCCATATTAAGCTAAAACATCATTGGTAATTCCATATCCAATCCAGATGCATCGTAAAAACGACCACACTTTTGATCATGTCTGATGTCCACCAGAATCTACTGTACTACCAATGGACTTCAAACATATTGAATATAAAGGGTTAGAATCAAATTCCATGCCATTTGTAGTACTGACTTGTTTTAACATGATTGGGGGGCTCCATAATGTATTGGTTAGCGTGCTGGCCTGTCAATCAAGAGGTTGGAGTTCAAATCCATTCTTCACCTGCGTCTCTAGCCAACTCGGCCATGTTGAATGCACTGACCGTACACTGTCAGTGGAGAAAATGAAGACGCTAATGCTTGATACCATTGGCTGCCTCAGAGCTAGCTTAAGTGACTGCTCTTCTTCTTCGATGTCATTATTATTGTGAATTCTGTCTACTTTATGAGCAATTTGAACTGTTTTTCTTTCTGTTTTTGTGTTTTATTCAGTCTGAAATTTCACTTAGGCAGCAACCGACAAAGAAGGCGCAGCTCGCTCCGAGCATCGGAGCAGAAACCGATTTCTCAGCGACATAGCTGCACTCGCCACGGATTCAGCACAGGGAAAGAGAATGCACAAGAGAGCCAGGGCTCTGATCAGGAGGACGCCGGCAGAAGGGGCGAAAACGTCTACAGTATATCGAAAGGAGGGCGCGTTCAGGGCAGTTGTGGCCCAACGCGTGAAAGCCAGAGTTCAGGAAGCGAGTACATCGTGAAGAGTCAAAGCACAAGTCGCGGTGACGTCCGTAGAAGTCGTGGACGTCAGAATCGAAAGATCGAGCGATCTGGTTCTGTGATCAAGAGATCAGCCTCAGAGCAGAATGATTCAGAGTCAGGCTCGAAGAAGAGCTCCAGTTCCGATCGGACCGGCTGGGCCAGGGCTCACACGAGGTCAGACCACCATCACAGTACAACAGGAATTGGTTCGGACAAGAGATACGCCAGCAGAAAGATCGCCAGTTCCCGGAGAGGAAACAGCAGAGAGTGTGTCGGCTCAAGACGGACTCATCGACACTTGAGCACCAGAACCGTCAGCTCTCAATCGAGTCAAAGGAGCTTTGGCTCTGAGCACGTATGCTCCGAGCATGACAGGAGCATTGGGTCACAGCAGAGCAGAAACGTCGTCCGCAGGCGATCCCCTTGCGGAGATAACCTCAGCTCCAAGAGAGGGCTTGGTCTTTCGATGAGCGGCGAGGAGCGGTCCTGGAGTGGACAAAGCTTTGGGAGCAGACGCCGCAAGCGGAAGAGTTGCAGCCGAGAGAGCGTGAGCCACAAGCGCTGGCGCAGACCGAGTTATTTTGGCGGTCAGACAAAAGAGGTGTATTCGATGACAAAATGCAGCCTGGACGCTTTCGACGAACCCAGGAAGATGCACAGATCTGATTCGAACCATGCTGGCAGTCGCAGCCCCGGTTGTCTTCCTTCACTGGGCCGGGTTTCCAGCCGTCTGGTCCAAGAGGCCCTAGACCAGATCTGGACAAGAGGCAGGAGTGGCTCAAGGAGGAGTCCCATCCAGCCTAAAGATCCCTATAGAGGGTTTGTTCGAGAAAATCGTGGCATCGGTTACTGCTCAGAGCGAGGCTGCAGCTCAGAAAGAGACTACAACTTAGTAAGAGGCGTTTACAGCCCCAAAGGACGCTTCCGCTCAAAGAAAGTCTATAGCCCATCTCAGGGCATCGGGTCGTACAGGGACTGTCGCCCTGGGGGTCGTCGGTCGGATCGGGGTTATTCACCGTCGGTGAGGGACTACTATTCGGATAGGAACACAGACTACTGCATTTATCCTTATGACACTTTAGACAGCAACCATTTCAGACCACACTTTGCCAAAAACGAACCTGCAGAGCTGTGGCAAAGAAGTCGCGTCGGGCGACATCATGACCAGTACTCGCAAAGCAGAAGTCCCCATCGAGGTCGAAGTCGGAACCACGGAAGGCAGCGGGACAGCTGGAGACGTTTGGGAAAAAGAGGCGGGGGGTATTACGATGATTCTGCTGCCTACAGGTTCTGTCATGACTATACGTCGTACACCCGTAGCAGAAGTCGCCAGAATCATGGTCGTCATGACTGGAGTTGGCAGCGTAAAGATTGTCGAAGTCGCAGTTTTCACAGAAGTTGGCAAAGTCAAAGCTGTGACAGAAGTCGCAAAAGTCGCAGCTGGCGGCATTCTAGGATCTACAAAGCCTATGCATCAAGCGGTCGCCAAAACCACGGACACCATCGCTTTTCAAGTTCCAGAAGTCAAAGATTTTCAAACGATCGACTCAGTGGTGAAAGTCGACGTCATTGGCGAAGTCGAAGCATCAGCAGTTGGCAGAAGAGGGGTCGAAGTCACAGCAGTTCGCAGCGTTTCGGTCGAAGTCGCCGTCGTCGGCAAAATCACTCATATTCGACTGTGTCTCGGCGCTTTCGAAGTCATCGACTCAGACGGCCGACGAGCGACAGCGACTGGAGTCGTGCCGACAGTCGATGTCGACAACACAACTCCTACACTCGAAGTCGTTACAGTCGAAGTCGTTACAGTCGACGTCGTTGGTCCTCCAGCAGTTCCAGGAGCCGATCAAGTTGTGGAAGGAGCAGTTCATCCAAGAGTCGCGAACGGTATTCAGGGAGCATTGGAGGAGCGAGCTGCCATTTGGTGAGTTGCGTTTTATGTTGGGAATGTTGTACTTATTCACCTCCTTTGTCCTTGGCTTTGCAGGTGTTTTGAATGCAGGTGAGTCTATTTTGTATTTACGATTTTTGCTGTGAACATATTATTTGTCAGTTGTGCGTTGTTTTTTTTATCATGACTGATGTCAGTAAGGTATTAGCTCTCAACTCGGATAAGTTACTGTGTATTAGCAGTGAACTAATACTTCATTTATCATAGAGAGAAATGGGTGGGTGTGGCGTGTGCTCCCTCACTTGTTTGTGTCGCCTGTCCATTGCATAGACACTTTAGAAGCAATCCGTTAAATGTGGTTTTGTGGTGCTAGGTCATATCAGAGGCCCTGTGGGGAGTTTCTTCAAGAGGTGCTATATAAATCTTGGTTCTGTCAATGTTCCCTCTAGGCTGTGTTTGCGCATGGGTCGTGGAGCTAGCACATTAAGCGCATGCAAGAATTTTAGTGTATACACACAATTTTTTCTGAAACTACGCAAATCTAGTTTCCTAGCTGACTGTGGCAACCTTACTCCAGAATCTTTGGTTCCATGACTGAAACGTCCCCCTTTAATTATTTGTGGACAGGACCTGTACTGTTCTTTGGTTATCAGAACTATCACCATAGACTTGGGTATGGTCTTAATTTAATTATAGCTATCAGCACGGATCTGCACACAAAAGTGTAAGCGCAAAATTTCTTGCATCACTATCTCTAAAAAGTTATAGGGGACATCGGTTCTGATAGCAAACTGTTTTTTGAACATAATGACGCTTTAGGAACATATCCCCGCCTACTCATTAACAGCTGATTTGCTATGATAATTGCTTTCCAATAATGTTGTTTATTTTGTGTGTCTCTCACCATGAAAATGGATGTTTGCTTTTCAACTGTTTATCACATATTTCCTGGCGTTTGAACGCGTATTGCGTTTCACGCAAAATCAGTCGCGTGCTGGGACGGGACACTCGATGAACATCCTCGATGACAAGGAGGGCCACCTGGTGTACAAACACGGCGACGTGCTCGACTCAAAATGTACACAGAACTTCTGCTCTTGTGTAAATCTTAACAATTAGGCATAATATGAGACGCTCTATCGAAATCAGGTGGATGTCGTAACTCACAATATCGCCAAAAATGGCGCGAGCGCAAAATTTCATCACCCAACTATTATTTGTTGATGAAGTAATAACTTTGTTACTCAAATTTGATTCAAACTCGAAACATACATAATTGAGCCTTTGTAACAGTTACGGCAGTTATCTCGAAATTGTGGTTTGCAATTTCTGCTTAAAATGATAGAAGATCTCACATAAATGTAGTTTTTCGTCAGTATGTGCAAGCATGTGGATGAGTGATGGTTGAAAACCGTTGAGTGCTTAGCTTGGCGTGACGATAATAGCTTGAGCAACATTGCAGTTTGCTAATTGTAGTCTATAGGCAAGTCTTGCCAATGAATTTCAGCCATTATTGCAGTCAATTTGTAGACTACGATGTAGTGGAAATTGTTTGGAATGAGATTGGGTGATTGGTTTTTGGGTGATTCTTAGTCTTTACAAAATGCATACATTACAAATTTCTTTAATTCTGAAAAAGCAATAGATTCACCTGACTTAGCTGCAACTGTGCCATGCCAACAACCATGTAGGGTGTCTTGTATCTAATCTAGGACAATTACCCCCGGACAATTACCCCGCTGTAGAAAATATAGCACAAATACCGTTAGATTCAAATTAGTGGATAGGTTGCAGACAATCAAAGAGCAATTAGGCTGATATCACATATTGACTCTTATCATTTATATACCTTTTGAGTCCAATCTTGTATGTATGCATGTATGTACGCACGCACGCTTGCAATGCCATGCACGTATGTATGTATGTACATACATAGGTATGTATGTTGTATGTATGTATGAAGGTATGTATATATGTATGTATGTGTGCATGTATTTATGTATGTATGAAGGTATGTATGTGTGCATAGATTCATGTATGTATGTATGTCTTGTTACCCTTTTAATATTTATGTAAGGATGAATGTTGTGGATGTAGTCTGGTTGAACGGAAGACATTTAGCAACTGTTCAATCTGAATCTGTTCAGAGATGGTTTGAAGGATGGATGCGATTTGTATGGAGTATATTCCCTTCTGATAATAGAATAGCCGAGGGAGTGTGATAGATCGACATGGTGTGTTGCCTGTTGACTTTTGGTAATGTGTGGTTTGTTGAATTCTGTTCTCCAGATGAAATTGTCAATACGCTTGGAGAGGGAACGTTTGGAAAGGTCGTCGAATGTCGTGATCTACAGAGGTAGGCTGCAGTGTTTTTAAGACAAGATGCTCACAGATTTTAGATTCGCAGTGTTTATTTATGTTGCACCTCTTCAAAAAAACACAGGTCTACAGCTGTACAGAATAGTTATGAAACGCCTGCGAGATGGAGGATTATAAGTTGAAGCTTATGTCGCATAGATGTACCACAGAAAGCCTCAATAAGTTGTGACTGTAGGCGGCAATGCATTCTTCTCTGTTACCGGCAATGCATTCTTCTCTGTTACCAGCAATGCATTCTACTCGGTTACCGGCAATGCATTCTGCTTTGTTACCGCTCATACTAGAGGCTTGCTTGTACACAAGCATGCATCTATCAGATGACCCTCTGAGCGCCACACTGAGGTGTTTCCTTTGAAGTGGCACTATATAAATTCACGATTGCGATCATGACTATCTGATGCGTTTCAGGTACCTCACATGGTTGGCTTTCAGGTGGCTGTGGACAGGTTCGTTTACAGGTAGTTTTATGAGAATATTAATTAAAGACTATGCGTGATGTCAGACTGTTCCAAGACGACGGTCCAACATGTCTGAAGATGTGACTGACTTGAGTAGATCGGGACCTTCAAATCCCCACTAGCAGTAGAGCTTTGTGGTGTTACAACTTGGCCTACATGAGAAGAAGAGGTGGACACTGGACAGCAGAGACTGACCTGATTTATGACAGCCTTGCTATGATCTGGTTCTTTTTATGGCCTTCAAAGATTGAATTGTAATAAACTTCTAATTTAATATCCAAAATTACTGTGTTATACAACAGCTGTTATATTTACATTGTTATATCTATGAGTTGTATTATATTCATATTGTGATTATTATTTATATTCAGATTTAATTAGTATTATATTTGTGTTGTTTAGCAACCATGGCGCAGTTGCGCTCAAGATAATCAAGAATATCGGGAAGTATCGCGATGCAGCGGAATTGGAGATAAACGTTCTGGAAAACATCAACCGACGCGATCCGGAGGGATACAAGTGAGGAATGAAGCTTGACTGTGCCTCTCATGTGTCTCTGTCTGTGTCACTCTGTCTGTCTGTCTCTGTCTCTCTCTCTGTCTGCTTGTTTATGTCTATTTGCAGTGGAAATGCCGATGACTGTTTTTACCCTGCAGCACCTGTCCTTATTTGCCTTACTTTACTATCTGTCTTTTTATTTTGCTATGGCAGGTGACATAAGCAGGCTATGAAGGCCAGTCAACATAGTTAGCTTATAAAAGCCAGTCAACAAAGGTAGCTTATGAAAGCCAGTCAATGTAGATGATTCATGAAAGCCAGGCAGCACAGGCAATAGTGGTAACTTAACCACATAATCAGCAATTTACATTGTTTACCATGGCACAGGACTAGGTACTATTTCCAAATTTACCATGCCTTATTGTTTTGAATAACCTGGCTTACTTGACCTTGACTTATCTGACCTTAGCATACCTGACCTTGGGGCACTGACCTTCATGTTTGTTACCATGCATTGTAATTAACAACGTGTTGTCTGTGTTCTTCAGCTTGTGTGTTCGAATGCTTTCTTGGTTCAACTACCATGGTCACATCTGCATCGCATTCGACATGCTCGGCCCAAGCGTCTTCGATTTCCTCGTATGTAGTCCAAAATCATCCTTGAATTAGAGAAAGAGTGAATTGAGAATGTACAATAGTAGTAGTATTTCTAGTGTTTCCAAGGTCATTGATGTTGCCCTCCTCATTTTTCAGGCTTGGTAGTAATAAGAAGAAGAATTATCAGTTGACTATTACAGATAAATTATGGACAGTTAATGAATACATGAATGTATTTCTGATTGCTTTGAAAGTCTGATTTCGGCCCCTGGTTTTGTTTTTAACCCCTTTAGCGTATGGCCCTAGATAACTCGGCTTCATAATTCGTTCCCATGGCGTGTAGTCCAAGATAAATCGGGCTGCATAATCCGTTCCTAGAGCGTATAGCTCGAGATAACGTGGGCTACGTCGGGCATGGCTACTTTGGACCACCCGGTAGGCATTGTGCTCGTATAAACCGTGGGAAAATGTCAGAAGGCCACAGCTGTTGTGTAGAGTGAGTCACAGTACCTGCTTAATTACCCTGGGCATAGTTATGTCATCTGTGCCTGCTGCAGACGGCCACGCCGGCACCGTATTATAGGGCAAAGTGGCAGGTCGTAAATTTAACTTGTCTGGGGGAGGGAATGACATGTTTATTAGAAGAAGAGTGACTGTAGGTATTAATTGCTACCAGAGACCCTGACATCATTAGAATTCTAGGTTTGGTGAGAATATTGATGATGAGAGCTAATAATATAGATTCAACTTTTGCATGGTGCAACAGAGACCCTTTTCTGCATGTATGTGTACCATCATATAATTTTTATAGCTGGTGGACCTGGGAATAAGGTTTACGTGACTGATACGCAGAAGCTGCTGTCATTGTTCAATTTATTTATCACCTAAGACATGTTTGATGACATTGTCAAGCAAAAGCACCCTGAAAATTTGTTGTGGGTCACCTTTTCCCCAAGTTTTGTCGCCCCCCCCCCCAAAAAAAAAAAATTTGGGTGATGATAAATTTAAAAAAAAATATTGTATAATTTTAAAATAACTATTAGTGTCATTATAGCAAACAACTGGATATCTATTTTTCATATAATTCCATGCTAGGCAAGAATGAAGACAAATTTAATTGCACACTGAAGGGGTTAACCACTAACCAGTTTAAATTGATTGTTGTACTGGTTGAGGTTGGTTCTAGAATTGGTTCTTGAACCAGTTGAAGTTGGTTCTTGAACCAATTGAAGGTGTCTCTTGAACCAGTTGAAGTTGCTTCTTGAACCAATTGAAGTTGTTTCTGGAACCAGTTTATATTGGTTATTGTTTTCGATCGAGATGGGGTTCTTTTCTGTGTGAAGCTGGTTGTTTTGATTGTAGAAGAACAACTCCTACCAACCTTATGGCATAGACCAAGTGAAGCAGATATCCTACCAGCTGTGCAAGTCAGTGAGATGTAAGTTTACGATACATACGTTTTTGATACAATACAATACAGCTGTATTTGATATATGGCCCTCCTGCAACTGTGAGTGAATAACCTGCTCAGGGTCCTATGCGCTGACCCCCGTTAGTGTGGTATTGAACCCATACTCTGCATGATGGGCTTACCACTCTTTCTATTCTGCTACTGCACCCTCAAAGTGTCCAAATGTTAGTCTGCTTCTTCAGATGTGCTGTTAACTTCCTATGATGGTAATTTTTGAGAATCAATTTGAATAGCCATTTTTTTTATTGATGCCTCGGTGTGGCAGACTTCTGACCACCCACCCCATAAGCCCAGGCTGAGAAAGATGACGGTGCTGGTAATTTGTGCTCTGTACTGCCTAATTGGGGTTGCGTGATCCTATAGCAATGAGTAGCATTGTTGTTACGGTTGATTTTTGTGTCTCGTCATGTGCAAAGTGTTGAAGCTCTTGTCATAATGTTGACATCTCAACTTCTTGCACTCATTAAAATTGTTTATTTTTTTATTGTATTTACATATTTCTATGTCGCCCCTTCCAGTACAAGCTAATCAGAGGCGTTTCTGGACGAAAAAACCCCTTTGGGGAAAGAAAAGTCTTTAGAATATGGGCAGAAACAGAAGCACCCCCAGTTGAAGTCAAATAACTAATTATAATAATGTGTAGCCAGTGTTATTTTGCTTCTCTTGTTAATTTTACTTCTAGTTCTTATTCACTTCTCTCTAATTGATTTTAATACTATTTCTAATTCTCAAAAAATTTACTTCTACTTCTTATTCACTTCTGTTTATGCCATTTTACTTCTACTTCTCAAATAATTCTACTTCTGCTTCAGTTTTTGTTTAAAATTTCAAGTGTAAATGACAAATGTTCCATTTTTTTCAGTCTTTATGTTTAGCGCATATAATACAGACTTGTCTCGATACTAATTGATGTAATGTTTAAGCTTTTATTCCAGTCCCAAACCGATTGTACATAGACTAACACAGTACAACAGACAAACACTATTAATTGGAACAGTCTGTACTTTATCACCAATCAATGATCTTGAGTTCATTTTTAGAAATACTCACATCTCCAGAGATTGCTTCGTCCTATTTCTACGACCTGTTGATAAGATCTTGGATATTGAGAAAATTCCCTCTACGTAAGCCTGAGATGCTGGCGCTGAAACCAGGTCTTCAGCCAATGGGGGATAGTTTGGGATAAATGCTGCTTCTAACTATGAACTGCTCCTTGCTGCTTAATGTCCTGCATATTTGTCAATATTTGTCAAATATTTGTCAACTTCTAGACCAATGTTGCATTCTGACTATATCACTGCGTGTAGCACTGTAGGTTGATTTTCTTATCAACTGTGAAGGTTTGAGGGTTCTTGTTTTGCTCAAAAGACTTCAAATGTTCATTTTAATGTTGACATTATTTTCAGTTCTTCACGCATGCAAGCTGACACATACAGATCTGAAGCCGGAGAACATTCTCTTCTTGAGTTCTGAATCGGATCTCATTTTCAGCGAGAACCAGGCAAGCGTTGATTGATCGTGAAGTGGTCTCCTCTCCATGTCGAAACAAACTGTATAACTGATTTTTTTTAAAGATTTTAGTTCTCATAAGGCCTCCTTACTGACATTATTGTTATTCTCATTATTTTTATTATCATCATTATTATTATCATTTTCATTATTAGAGATGTTAAACGACTACCGGAATTCCGATTATCGGTTTTGAAGACGGTAACCCGTTTCTGTCATTTGCAAATAGGTATTCGATTTTTTCGCCAAATATTGTGTCCCACAGCTTGTCCTATTCTTTAGTACAGATTTAGGACATTACTCCCCAGCTATTACCTCTGCCATTACCCCTACCATCAACCCCCTGCTATTACCCACTCATAGGATATTACTGCCATTACCTCCTGCCATTACTCTCATGTCATCAACCACTGTAATTATGCCTCAGTATTTTGCCTCTGCCATTCACCTCTGAATAGAATGTGTTATCGATTTTTTAGCTTTATCTTGTGTGCCTCTAGATAGCCTACCAAGCTTCATACAGCAAGTAAACATAAATAAATAAATAAAAATCGACATTTGACCGGTTTGTGTTGTTCTAGCTACTGATTTTGTTTTATGAAATAGTGACACTTTGTTAAGGACATACCAATATTAACTTGTTATTTCGTAAAATCAAGTTACCTTGAATGTACTTCTGTTTCAGTGACTGGTTTGCTGACAATACTTATTCTGTTAGCACAGGCATCAAATGTTCTGTCACTCTTCTGTAGCTGACACTAATTATTTCTTATAATCTTTGCATCAGTTTGTGAATATTTATGTGGAATTGGCCACAATCCTCATTTTTGAACATATCAGAAATTTTGCAAACTTTTAAAACTAAATCTTTTCTGACTGTGTTGTTATAACATGCTACTTATTTAAAGGCAGGATCTAAAAAACTTGTTTTAATAGTTTAATTGTGGATAACAGGCAGAGGGGTAATGGTACGGGGCAATATCCTACGGGGTAATGGCAGGGGGTAATATCCTGCTACCTTTATTGCATATATAGTGGTATAAATGATTATTGCATCACCCTGTAGAAAGGTTAAAATCAGCTAAATACATTTACAGTCAGTTTTTTTTATGTTGCTCAAATTGTTTGTAAGCAAGCACAAAGCCAGTCATTTGCATATCTTCAGGAATGTCTGTTGGTCGATACAAGGAAGAAAATAAGAAAAATTGATTGTTCTACTCATTACATCCTAATATTTCATTGTACCACCTCTAGCTTTGATCACAGGGTGATGCATTAATTATTTCCTTTCATTGTATTACCATACCGTTGTTGCCTTTTGTCGATAGTCTTGCCTTATCTGTAACTATTGCCTTGTCTTGCCTAAGTCTCTTACTGTGCATGTTCATTGCTCTCTTGCCTTGTACTCTCTCCTTTGTCGTCTCACCTTTGTTTACCGGGTCTTACCTGTGTGTCTTCATTTCATTCCAGAAGCAGTACTTCCGGCGCCTCAGGAACGCAGACATTCGTCTCATCGATTTTGGTTCGGCGACCTTTGACAGCGAACACCACACGACGATCGTTTCAACGCGACACTACAGGGCACCAGAGGTCATCCTGGGTCAGTAGGCCATATCCTCAAACTGGACACCTGTCATAATAAGCTTTATCTTTGTACGAACTCTGATGAGAAGATGAGATGGCGAGGGAGAGGATTGGCCAGACGCCCTCGTATGCCAAGGCTAAGAAAACGAAGGAGATCACACTTCGTATTATGTTTTAAATCTGTCACAATCAGTTGGTTAATTGATGAATTAGTTCTTATTCACTTCTGTCTTGTTGATGGCCAATCCATAAGGCATGGCAAATGGACTTGCTCCAGATACACGTAGACAGTTCCAGAATCCAGATCCAGCAACCCAAAACCAGGTCTCGTTTTTTTATCCCATTCTCTTTCTGCCAAGACATTTAGCCACTACGGTGTATTTGACCTAGGAAGCCCTTCACACCACCTGCACTTCTAGTATTTGTGCTGAATTTACGTAACACCAGTTCAGTTCACTAAGAATGGTTGTTGTAGAGCTTGGCTGGTCAAACCCTTGCGATGTGTGGAGCATTGGATGCATTATGTTTGAGCTGTACACTGGTTCCACGATGTTCCAGGTGAGTTGACCAATGACCATACTATGCCTCTTGGCTTTGATGGGCTTCAGCGCACCAGAAGCTGTTCTAAATACTTCAATGTCCAAATACTACTATGTCCACCTAGGTTGCAATGTTCAAAAGATTATATAAAGATGTCAGGCCAGAAAATGACAGACTATTATATAACATATTGCCAGCATTTATGTTGCACTTATCTAGGATAAATATTCTCAGCAGTTCCCAGTTTGTAATAAAACTCTTGAAGACAATCCTAGCATATGTCTTCATATGACATGTGGCACGGTGGCTGATTGGATAGAGCGGTCGGCCTGTAACACTTGGTGTGCGCTGAGTGAGCAGGTTCGACTCTTGTCCGAGGCGTCATTGTGTAGGGACCTTGAGCAAGTCCTTCACGTGCAATTGCGCCGTCGAGGCTTGTGCATTACTGAGCAAAAGATGTTGGAAGAAGGGCGATATCAAATGTCAGAATAAATAAATATTCTAAATAAATTATACCATTTCTCTAGGGGTAATTCTAAATTTACCATTTCTTTAAAGGTAGTTATAAATTTACCGTTTATCTAAAGGTAATTCTTAATTTACCATTTCTCTGAAGGTACTCCTAGTTTACCGTTTCCCCATAGGTAATTCTTTTTTATCATTTCTCTGAAGGTACTTCTTGTCTACCAAAATTTCTCTATTCTGAATTTGCCATTTCTCTAAAGGTAATTCTAAATTTACCATTTCTCTAAAGGTAATTTTTTTAATTTACCATTTCTCTGAAGGTAAACTTTTGGTTTGCCATTTCCCTACTTGGTAATCGTCGTCCCGTTGTGATTCGATGATTGTGCTTCTTCCTAATGATAATAATAATAATAATATTTTCATTTAATTTCAAACTGACAAACCGCAGAATGATTACAAGAACAGTATGAGCGAATGATGACGAGTTTTTACAGGAGTCGAATTTAACAGGCGGCAGCAACACAGGGCGCCCATTACGCTACACATCTTCATCTTTAACAAATGCCGCCGCCTAGCGAAAGAAGGAAAGAAGTCAACCTTTGGGGAATACGGGTTCGATCTCGGTACCTTAGGCGCTGCTTGCCAGTGTGTTCACCACTACTCTACGGCCCCACCCATTGATATTGATCTCAGTAACCTCTTATTCCTTTCAGACTCACAGCAACCGTGAGCATCTGGCTATGATGGAGAAAATATTAGGCCACCTGCCATACACCATGTGCAAGAAGTCAAGGTTAGCAGTTTCTCAGACAATTTTCCGACTATACTCGGCTGACTTTCTTGTTGGGATTTGATTTGGTGTGCCATCGATTCATACCTTGATACCGTGTGCATTCGACTTGTTACCGGCTCTATAGAAGTTAAAAACTACAATTTGTTGGCCGACTTGTTTCATCTCGCTAAGCTGTGCTGGAATGTTATTTTCAAATTAAAGACAACTTGTTACTTATCGTGAGTAATGATTGCATGATTTTTATTGTTATGAGCATTTCATTGTTTTACGTGTTTTGTGTTTGTTGGAGTTCACTGGTGGAGGCCATTCCGATCAGAGGCGCTTTTACAGAAAACGGGGCCCTAGACGCAAACACTTTGGGGCCCTTCTGAATTTGTACACTTAGTCTTAGTGGCCGTCTGTAAATGACGTCACGCACCTATTGGCAGACTTGTGTACAATTCTTCGAGACCAAGATTAGACCGAGACAGGGAGGTACCAAGGCCAAGACAGTGAGATACCAAGACCAAGACTGAGACACTAGGTCCAAGACAGTACAAGATAGTAAAAGACAAGTGATTAAAGACTGTGAATTACTTGTGTTTTCGGGAATAAGGTTAATTTATAATTTTAATTTGAAACTTATAATGTAGTACCAATTCCGGAGAACAATTTTTCAGTTGCTACTTTATTTTTTTCTATATCATTTCGTCAGCCTATCTTCTGATTAGTATAGAGAAAGCTTTGATAGACACCTATGAAATCTTCCAGGCGATTTTAAAAATACAAATTCCCTACCAAATACCGAACGAAATTATAAATTTCAATTTGCGACATCCTTACTCACCCTGAGATTGTCAAAGTTGTTCCGATCGTTTTGGTTACGGAGGTTTTACACCAACGACAAACAACACCCAGAGCTATTGTTTGTCAATAACTTAAAATTGGGTAAATGCAAACTTCACAATTTCAGGTTCTCTCTCAGACATTTTTACACTATTAGAAAATCGAAATGATTTCAGTATCATTTGGCTCACGCGTTTATCAGAATGACCTTTTTTTATAGCGCAAAACTGGACAGTTAAATCGAGACTTATCTTGACCGTTAGTTCGAGACAGAACAAGACTTTCGCATCAAGACAGTTTCTAAAATTTTAGACTACCTCTAGACTGAGACCAGGACAACAGGTTCCCGAGACAGAGACCTGAGACACTAAAAAAACTATCTCGAGATGTCTCTAGTCCGAGACATTGTCTCGAGACCATACAACTGTGCCTATTTAAGCGGTCATACATCTGTGACGATTTGTGCTGAAGAGGATGGAAGTCTGAGATATGTGAGGTCACGTCATCACATAAAATATCGAAATACGCAACTTTATTTAAAAATTTCGCTCAATTAAACAGTGAGCGAACTTCTGGGAGCGAAGAGGCTCATAACACGTAGCCTTCGCTCTTACACTGCAGCTAACCGAGCTGATATTGATTTTGACATTAATAAAGCAATTATGAATTACACAATACACTTGTCATGTGAATGCTTAGCTGCAAAAATAGAGAATATAACATTATATCCAATATATTTCAAACGTGAGACATACACTTTTGTATGAAAAGTTTTTATTCATTCGGAGGCCCCTGAAATGTTATTTTGTATGAAATGTTGTCATTCATTTGGGGGTCACTGTGGTTATTTTGTATTTAATGTTTTCCTCATTTGGGGCCCCTCTGAGATTTGGGGGCTCTAGGAGCGCCCCTAGTGCGCTTATAGGTAAACGCGCCACTGATTCCGATTATCATCTGCTAGTTACATGCTTCAGGAAGCTTCAGTCTTTACGTTCTGACATGAAGATTGCAGTGAGCTTGACTACAGAATTAGGCTAACAAGAATACTTTGAACATTTAATTTTAAAAAAATGTATTGCTCACAGTCAAAGTTTTACAAGGCTTTTGAATGCTAACAGAAGAATAAATTCCAAAATTCTTGTAGTATTGTGGTAAAGTTAACGCTCAAATTGTAACTATAAAAAAACAAGAAATACGTTGAACATTTCATAGAGCTGAATTTTAAAATTAAATTTTTACTGGGTTTGACTCAAAACACCAAATGTTGATAGAAGAATAAATTCCAGATTCTTTTAAGACATATTTGACCTTACATACTTGCTGTACGTATTGTACAGCAAAATCTCGACACCTAACAGAGGACTTTTAATTAAAGCCATTTATTATGAACAATTGTTGACTCTTTTGTTGTCATGTTTACAGAAAGACAAAATACTTTCACAATGGACAGCTTGACTGGGATGTCTACAGCCACAAAGGACAGTATGTTCAGGAGAACTGCCTACCTCTGACTGTAAGTTGGAATTTTATTACCTTAAGGTCCGGTGTTATCTACAATTTTAGATACAAAGGGCAAGCCTTATTGTTTATCATGACTTTTTGACACTTATCAACAATAGTCTTCGAAAAGAGTCTATGAAACTAGTGCAGCTCTCGGTTAAAGTGTTAAACGCTCGAGAATCCACTCTGGACCTCAGGTTTGACGACAGTAACCATAGCACTTGCATCTCCCTCTGGTCTTTCTGTTTCAGGCCTACGCGAAATCTGATGCTCCGGACGATCATCTCCTCTTCGACCTCATTCAACGGATGCTCGTGTATGACGTTGACTACCGCATCGATCTGGCTGCTGCCCTTCAGCATCCCTTCTTCAGCAACCTTACGCCCGAACAGCGCGGGGAACACATCATGAATCGCATCAGCAGGTGACCTTGATCCCTGTTTGGTCTGTGACCTCGAAGTCAGAGCATTGCTGCTGACGTGTGACTAGAAAATGAGCGCGTTTCTGAAATTTGTGGGATTACGATTCAGCTTAGAGATGAAACGACGACCTCTTGACCTGACCTGAAATTTATTGAACCGTTATGACATGCAGACGTTTGTTTGGTTGTGGTGAGAGATGGCACGACGGTTGCCATGGGATTAGGATCTCCACGACGACGACCTCAGTTCAAATCTTGTTCCTGTCGTGTTGAACTGACATCTAATTCTGCTTAACCCTAAAGGCTTTCGTCGTTGATGAGAGGGTTGCCTGCGTATTTGTTTCTCTTTACTTTTGCATGGAACCAATAACTTTGTTCATTTCTAATCCATCTGACCTTCTGGGTCCATTGACCCCATTAAGGTTTTGCTTTGGTACACCATCCTGGCACCATGGAAGTTATACATGACAGCCCAGTCCTTCATTTATCACTCTCCATTGAGTGAGGATGCCTCTACTCATCATCCATTTTAATACACCTAGAGCTCTGTTGCCTCTGTAGGGAATTATGGCAAGGAATTGGAGTGCATGGTTGTTTTAAGAGGTTTATGATCTCTATGCTGCAGTCAGGAAAGCACGACTGAAGGGCGATGTTTTCAGACGCTGTGCTAATAAATGTCCATAAGGAATTATTCGTCTTCCATGGAAAGCCTAGTTTTACTTTGATTTGTAATCCGACTCATCAGAAGTTTTCGTTAATGTTGGCATTTAGCGGTTTTGTGGATGCGTTTCAGAGGAGTTTGTATTCTCGATTTTTTTACATTCGAATGAGATGAGATGGCGGTAGGTTTTTGCCTGTTTTGTTTAAGCGCATTTCTACAATGATGATGGTGTAAGCAAATTTAACATTGCTCTTAAAAGGATGTCTGTCTCAACTGTTGTGGATCGGTAGAAACTGACTTTCAGGCATAGAATTATTGTAAGTGTAATAGCAAATTTATATATAGCGCCATGGAGATGCTACGAGCGATGAAGTATTTCTTTTGGTTGGTATCTGTGATGTATCTCATCGTGTATTGGGGCAGTGTTGTGGCAGAGGTTGCTGTAAATTGTACATGGGTATATTATGACAGTTTCCTTGCAAATTGGAATAAGGAAAATTATGACAATGTAATTAAATACAATGCTATGGGATAAGATCATATGTATTTGTCTGTAACAATTATTTGGCGCATCTAATGAGAGCCTTGCAAGGCTGCTGGGAGCCTAACAATTATTATGATAGAGCATTGAGTGTATCCTGTAGGAGGGAAAGTCTGAACCAGAGGGATATTTATCCTTGCCCCAAAATTCTTATGCTTGAGCTGGGGATTATGATCTCTTTGTGAGCATTTTCAGTGTATTTAGACCTGAGCTGTCTCTGTTTTATGAGCCTACTGCTTGGAATCTGAGTTAGACCGGGCTATTCATTATTATTGTAACACTATGGAAACCGATATTTCTCTAGCTGTTTTCTGCAAATTTTGTCTTAACTGTGTCACAATTTGCCTGGTTAACATCTCTGGCAGTTGGAATAAAGCCATTAGATTGTGCACACTTGATTGTCGCTGTTTGTGTAGTGATGTAAAGTCTGATTGACTTAATCGTAAATATTCTCAAGTGCTAAGTAATGCTGAGCGTGAGGCACCAGCTTACTTGCGAGTTCTGCGTCAAGTCACAGCTAGGGCTTGTCCAAAGATACCAATTGTAGAACAAAGTGTTTGCCAGAAGAGAGGAGATGGAGAAGTGGATGGTGTTTAGGATGAGAGAACAGAGAATACTTACGAGAAGGTTGGATGGAGTCATGGGCATCTATCCCTCTGTCATTGGAACAACTGAATCCCCTAAGGGACATCGATATATTCGAAGGAAAAAAATGGGTTTTCGGAACCCCCTCCCTGTTGCACCGCATACATTTTTTGGACCCCCGTGCTTATGTACAAATGAGCTCGACCCCCCCCCCCATTGCATAGGTTATATAGCTAAAGAGATTTATAAGACATTGATTTCACCATAGGCTATTTATTTTTAGCATCATATTTAACAGCTTGAATTTGTTAACTGTTATGAAGAAATAAAAACAACAACAACACTTGTATTAAAAAGTTTTAATGCTACATACAATTGATTGAACAGGAATATATATAGGTTGTGATTTGGTTTACAGTTCTGATTTTAATATTCCGCAATGTGGACGTCATAGTTAGACAATTATATTTGCGTGCGTACATACTTTCGGCACCCCCTCCTCCACCGTACGCACCCGTAAGCAAAAATCGCCTTTATTCGAAGCCTCCTCCCCTCACTGCGTAGGTAATATATGGACTGCCTCTAAATCATTGGAGCAACTTCCTCTGCCCAATTTTGATCGACAGACCAGACCTACTAAGATATATTCAAGGAATCACAAGGATGAATAATAATAGATTGAACTAATGGTGCACACATTGACATTGTAGAATAGAACTGAATGGCACAAGTGCAAATAATAAAATATTTTTATTGGTATAATGCTTTTATAAGATTAACTGCCCCCTAATTTCACAATGAGATTCCACCCCTTACTTTTTGGATGGAGTTTTTGTCCCAAGGTTTCTAAGGTATAGACGCCTCTGGCTAGAGTGGGGGTGTATGCTGTATCCTAATACTTCTTGACCTCCTCACATCCGAACAAAAAGAGAAGCTCTACTGGCTTTGACGGCGATGAGAAATTGTCCCAAGATTTTTATTAGGCCTACATCTAATACACCATGAGGCCTGTTCATTTTATTCTCAGTATATTCAATGCACACAGCCTGCGGCGTTAATATCGATTACACTCATTTTATTTTTCAGTTTCGCCGAGTCATAATGACAATGGCGGGCGACTAGAAAAAGTGCCAAGTCACAATGATGTATGTGAATCGATTGAACCAAAATACGGCATTCGCAAGGGTGTCGCATAACGCTACCGAGTACACAACCAGTGTATTATCTAAAGTGAAGGAACACAACACTCGTGCATTAAAGCCGTGTACCCCCGTGCATTAAAGCCGTGTACCCCCGTGCATTGAGTGCATAGCCTAAGAATATAATTATGCAATGCGTCCAGTGTAATTTCCAATGTACACTTTCGTAGTGTCTGAGAATCTTGGCACGGCGCCAAACACAGTAAAAATTTTTAGTCAAGGTTTGGAAGAAGGTGGAGCTTTTGAGAAGTCTCCGCCTTCGTTATGTTGATTAGCTTCCGATTACATCGCTTACGTGTTGCTTGGGCCTACGGAAGACTGAAAGGAAATACAGTGATGTGTTTCCTTCATTTCGTAACGATTTGTTCCTTATAAAAAGAAGTTCTATTCACTGCTGCTTGTGTAAGAAAAGGTCTTAGTACCAGCAATCACATCACGTCAACACTTGAACAAGTGCATTGTCCTCCCATATCCACGCTTGTGTAGCCTTCAAAATCTCCTTCCTCCTGTATCATATCCGCTCTCATATACATATTTGCCACCCATGGTCAATTTATTATTCTATCACCCACGGATTTTATATTGGTCCTTGACTATCATCAGCTCTCTAAGACTTCTCAATCGTCCGCAACAGATTTTATCATACATTGAAAACCCTGAGGTTGGGAGATCATGTACCATTAAGTGATACATTATAGATGAATGATTAACCAAACATGCATTATTCTCCTTTGTAAATGACAGTTTTTATACCTGCAATAAGTAAGTACAAATCGTAAATACAAACTTTGAACTGTTGGAAATTTATTGACCAACATTACCTTAATCATTAAATATAAGAAGCTATTGAATTAATATAAAAAATAGAAACGATTTGTGGGCACCTGTGGGGCACCGAGCACTAAAACAAGCTTTGCCCCTAGTTTTAAAACTGGAGGGCGCCCCTCTGCCCCGCTTGTTACACCACTGCCTGGATGGAACATTTGCTACATCGTTTGATGGTAGGCGTATAGACGCACCCGGGTATACTAGCCTACAATTAAAAAAGAAAAGTCGCGAGTTGAGTCCCAGAATCACGCTTACACATTTTGATTTTTAAGCCATTCCCGGCTTCCGTATTATAAACAGACAAACCGCGCGGCCTGAGTGATTAGTACCCTTTGCAATTGGTGGGTACGATAAGAATTCGCTGACTTCATTCGTTTAAAAGCAGAAAAAGACAAATACTGCACAATTTAAACCAGTTTAAAGCGACTCGACGCTTGTGAAGCGAACAGATAGGACTATACCATTGACTGGAAAACTTGATAATCTCGCCGTTCGTAGCGCTGCCACGACGAGAGTAGAAACAATTTTTAGGTCGATACTACTGCACGCGTTAGAGGGAGTGTCGTCTAGGTTCGAGGCCGACTGAACTGTGAGGTTTACTATTCTTCTGAGCGTACCCGAGTTTATTTTTGGTCTGTGAAGTTATACGTGGTCGAAATCATGGGTCTTCTGAGCGAAGGATCGCCACTGACGTGGGAGGAGACGAAGAAATGGGCAGATCATGTCCGCCAACATGGTATCCAACAGTTCATTAACCAGTACCACCGCCTGAGGGACCGGTCTAGGGACTGCCTCATGTGGGGCGATGAGGTACGCACCCAAGGTTTTCAATCGAGTGACTTTATAGCGTCTTGTTTAATTTTTGCCTCTGTTTGATTGCGGTGTCGAAATGGGGCACAGCGCGTTAGTAATCCAGACCAAAGATCATTTACTGTGGCCTCGGAACCAAAGGTGTGGATTTTGTTTGCATCTGTTTAACTGTTTGCTCCTACTCTAATTGCCCAGAATGCAAGTCGTTGCAGCCTTATTTCTCTGACTTTCGGTTTTGCCCAATTTTATCCATTGTAGGCCTGCTGTTACTTCTACTTTATTTGATCATCAAAATCTAGTAACTATTGGGGTCAAGTTTTTGCAGAGTTGTAAATAATTAACGTAATAGTTCTGCAGTTTAGTCCGTCACTACTAGTTAAAATGCCGTGCAATTTGCCGATAAAATGTCTAAGTTGAGCCCATACACCTGAGCCTGGTCTTTTTTGTGGCATATCATTTTTCGATTGAAATTCTTTTCATGTAAACGATCAATTTGTAACAGTTATAAATAAAAAATTAAGTGAACTTTAAGTCACAGTCTCATTATATTGGTATTTTGTAAATACATACTGAATTTGTATTTACTGGCCATGAACTTGATATGTGTGTACAGGTATTGAATTTCAATTAGCAGACTGGTTTTTTAAAATTAAAATTGAACAGTAACTGAGCGGACATGGAAGCTTTCAAATACCTGGTGTTAAACTGGCATTATGTGCTTTGGTTTATAGTCAATTCATAATACTTTATTGATCACCATGTACTCATTGCATAGACACACTCAATTCACTGAATTTAGATGGTCATTTGTTGTTGGGTCAACGGGTAAACTAAAAGGAACGCAAGGTTCCGTTAAGAGGGTCACCCTAATTACATTAAATAAGCAATTAATCTACATTATGATAGCATGCAGAACATAGTACATCTTTAGACAGTCACTTTGTTAGGATTTTAGTATTTAAGCCACAGAAAACAGTATTCCACTGACAGACTTGTCATGGTATGGATTTGATTTTTTCTGCTGTAGGTGGAGTATGTGTTGGTTCAGTTTGACGACGAGCACAAACAAGCGCGACTTCTGCTCTCGGCTGAACCGATCCTTAAGACTCTGATGGAGGAAGAAAAGAAGTACCCAATGTAAGAAAAGCAGAAAATGTGGAATAGCACTCATGACCCGTTTGAAGCAGAAACCCAACAACAACTAAACCAAAATGACAAACGGTTGCTAAATGGTTACGTCAAATATTCCTCCGTCAAAAGTGACGTGATGGTGTTTAATTTTAACTGGGGTGCTTCTGTTTCTGCCCGTATTCTTAAAACTGCTCTTTTCCTACGGGACTTTTGCACTGGGAGCACCTCTATATGGGTTGTACTGGGAGAGGTAGAACTATTAAAATACAATACAATGATACTTTTTGGTTTGATGTTTCTTTCTTTGATCCATTTGCTACAAGCCCCGTAAGGTTTGTCGATAAGCGCCTGAATGACCAACATTTGGGTCCCTTGCCCGGGTGTTGTGCGGGCAATACCTTTTTCTTAGTGTTGTGTAACATTGATTGATGTTATCTTTATTCCCAGGGAGCATCAGACAACGTGGAGACCAGAATATGCGGCATACATGATCGAAGGGACACCCGGGAAGCCATATGGGCATCGCATGGCTCACTTCAACATGGTGGAGGCAAACATGAGGCTGAGGTGAGTTCTGTTCTCGATGAGTGCGCCACAGTGTGTTATGTGTTGAGGTTAAGAGTTGAGAAGATAGCCATATGTTAGGGCTAAGAATGGGGATAATTTAATCTGTTTGGGTTAATGGAGATAATATCATTGCTAGGGGTTAGTAATGGGATCATTTTATCTGTCAAGGTTGGGGATGGAGATAGTATCATCTCTCAAGGTTTATAATGAAGATAATTTTATCTGTTGGGGTTAATGATTTAGATAATGTTGTCTGTGTCCATAGGAGGGAACAAGTGATGAAGCTCCTCGCTTTGAATCACACTGGTGCAACAGCGCTATCACTAACGTCCTTTCCAAGGTAAGTTAGAGCAGAGGATCAGTCTATCATTAGTCAGGGTCCATTTCTTTGGTACCATTTGCATTTTGAATGCTGTGTCTTTAGATTTACTGTACGCTTAAGTGTGGATATTGTCTTGTCTTGTCTTCTACCTTCCTTTACCTGAAAGTTGTCTGCACCATGGACAACTCTGCGTCAGCTGTTCCTGGTAACAACGGGGTGAATGATATGTGTGGATATGCGGTTGGTTAAATGAAGAATATGCCTACTTACTTATTTAGCTCTTTAGTTTCAACTGTGCTCATATGTTTGGGAAAACCTTTGCCGCTCGTTGACAGGAATCCGTTGCTTGGTTGCCCACTTGTGTGTGGGCCTACCGCTGGTGACTCTTTCAGCAAACTGTGCGTGGATTTTCTAACTGTTGTACCATATTTATTACACTGCACAGCACAAGATATGCCTCTTACATGAAAATATCAAATCTTTACTAATTTTGAGGTGCTGAACACGAAAATAACAATAAAATTGGTTGATTGGCTCTCGTTTACGAGAGATAGAGGTCGCTACGTACCAATCTCATTGCACATTGAGTGCATAGGTCATCCATTTAGCATTGCTGTACTTGAAACTCCATATTGCAACATATTCTGTCACATTGCCCCATGAGGCAGCACATCATCGTCTGATGTAATGCAGGTGAGTCGTGACATCACGGCTTTATGATTGCCGACGTGGTATAATAGAAAGTTTTGAAGGAGTTGCAAATCATTTAAATTACTACCACAACTGTGGCATGGCCAGTGATGAGCACGGTGAACTGTTTCCCAAAGAAGTTGCTGTTAGGGAGCACCGTTTCCAGGGAAACTGGTCCACTTCCATGTTTGTTGACTGCTATTGGATGCTAGCCAGGAGTGTAAAATCTTTTGTTACTTTTTAAAGCTAAATCTTCAATTGTACATTTCTAGCATGCAAACAGTTTAATTGGGCCTCACAATGCAGAGGGTATGGGTTCAATCCTCCTTCCTGCAGAGCAAAGGCCTAACGACAACAATTTCGGGCCCTTAGACAGAGAAATTCGGTTTTGTAGGCATGGCAGTATATTTCAAAATGCCTAAATCATAAACTTTGCATAACTGATTACGGTTGCTGTAAGTCGATCGCAGGCCCCTAAGAGTCACCGGGACCCTGAGCATTTGCCCCTCCCTCTTGATGGGCATGACAATATAGGCAACAGTCTGTATTTCTCACACTGGAAGAACTTGTGTGCACTGTTAAAGGCGCTATATAAATTTATGACTACAATGCAATCTCGTATGGAATATTGTTCTTGCCATTGTGCATAAAATTGTTTTGCTTCTTCTTTTTCTCAGGCTAGGCTGTCCAGATTGCTCGGTTCCTCCCTCTCGTCCGACCCCTAAGGACGGTGTCTCAAGGTCCCTCTTCTTCCCGGACGCCCTGACATTTGCAGGTCACCCACGGTTCAAGTACGTTGGGGTGTTTTACCTCCTCAAAAAGTGATGTTATTTTCACTCAAAAGTTGTTATTTTCACTCAAAAGTGATGTCATTTTCACTGAAAGTGATGTTATTTTCACTCAAAAGTTGTTATTTTCACTCAAAAGTTGTTATTTTCACTCAAAAGTTGTTATTTTCACTCAAAAGTTGTTATTTTCACTCAAAAGTTGTTATTTTCACTCAAAAGTGATGTCATTTTCACTGAAAGTGATGTTATTTTCACTCAAAAGTTGTTATTTTCACTCAAAAGTGATGTCATTTTCACTGAAAGTGATGTTATTTTCACTCAAAAGTTGTTATTTTCACTCAAAAGTTGTTATTTTCACTCAAAAGTTGTTATTTTCACTCAAAAGTTGTTATTTTCACTCAAAAGTGATGTCATTTTCACTGAAAGTGATGTTATTTTCACTCAAAAGTTGTTATTTTCACTCAAAAGTTGTTATTTTCACTCAAAAGTTGTTATTTTCACTCAAAAGTGATGTCATTTTCACTGAAAGTGATGTTATTTTCACTCAAAGTGATACTATTATACCCAAAAAGTGAGGTCATCATCACTCAAAATGGGTGTTTTTATTCTCCCTCAAAATTTAGATGTCTGACTTTACTGCAGTTTTACTTTTGCATAAAAGATAGACTGGACCAGATGCTGTGTTTGATATTTGCCCCAAATCCAGTAATTAAACCCAACCATGGACAGTTAGTCACGAACTGTCTGTGTGTTATGACATTATGTTGGAATTTCTGTTGGTAATCTGCTTTTACTAACCCTCTTGATTACTACATAGTATATCTGTTTGTTATTATTTATAGTTATTTATTTATTTATTATAGTATTGTTTATTTATTTGCTATGATAATGTTCATTTAGTTTGGTAATGTTTATTTATTTTATGTTAATTATTTCTTTTTGAAATTGTAATTAAGTAATAATCTTGAAATTTGATATAGCCCATCTTCCAGCATCTTTTGCTCAGAAGTGCACATACCTCGACGGTGCAATTGCAGCTGTACTGCAGAGCAATTGTATGCAAATTACTTGCTCAAGGTCCCTACACATTGACTGACGAGGGTTAAACCCACTGGCTCAGCGCACACTGAGTGTTAGGAGCCGACCACTCTAACCGATCAGCCACCGCACAGTGGCTGATCTTTATTTATTGTGATGTATATTTATGATCTTTATTTATTGTGATATTTATTTCATGATATTTTTATTTATCTTTTATGATATAGTTTATTAATTATTATGTTATATGATTTGCATCAACCAAGAAAACATTGGTTAAAATTCGTGTTTAAATAGAATCTTTTATTTCTTGGTTGCGTCTGATTTATAAATTCCTCGGTGATGTTGTGTTTCAGGACCCTCACTCGGAATGTGAGAGAACGGCGTGGCGAGAAACCCGCAATTAATATACCGAGTATGTTAATGACCTTCTCAGTTGCGAGAGATTGGTGTTATTGTTATTGTACAATAGGATCCGGAACAGTAGCTCTAAAGACAGACTTAGAAGATGAGGAAATTGGTGGGAAGTATAAGGATTAGAGTGTGACAAATTTATTGGCTTGTCAAAATTAGTGTTTACTTCATCTATTAATTAATGTATAGGGGGAGTTTGGATAGAAGAATGGAGCATTTCTGCTTGATTGAATGATCTAGATGTTGTCATTGTGATGTTAATATAGCATTGAGTTGATAGGTGGCTATCCTGAACAAAATGACGATTTTCAAATGTAAATATTCAATTTAGTGTGTCGGACTATGTGTTTGCTCTTTGACATGAATCACATGATCTATCTATATAATTACCTAAGTCATGTGTCTACGTCTATCAATTTGTCTGTCTGATTCAAGGCGCGTGATTGGACAGTGTGCAAGCCATGTCTGAGTTTGTCCGATTCGTGTTTCAAAAACGTTTTATTCGCGCCTGTGTAACTATATTTGCAGTTATTAAAATTAAATGCATCGTGTAATGTAAGTATATTTGCAGTTTTTAACATGAAATACACTCTTATTGGATGAAACTCGATTTTGAATCGGTTGAATTGCCGTTACTAATAATACGCGTGTAAACATCGTTGTTCAGAGAGCGTTTCGGGTAAACATTGCAACGGCCGTTGAATTTAGTTGCCTTCGGGGCGCAAGTTGTAGCCTTTCTGTATGGGAGGTAACGAGTTGAATCATGAGCTATTATATTTTCAGACCTGTGATTCTTCACAGGTTAACAGCTAGTAATAGTAATACTAAGGTTGTGTACCCTGTACATGAAAATGATGATTACAAAGATGGTAATCATGGGAATTGTGTTGTTGTTACTTTACTATGCTTGCTGCCATTTCCATTGTAGCTAGATAAAATTTGGTGGCCCTGTCAGCAGAATTACATTTCTTCTGGATCTCCCTTTTGTCAACTTCTTCTGTGGAATACATCAAAATGTTATGGGTTATGGTGATGTTATGGATTATGATATGGTTAATGCTGATAATATGGGTTATGATATGTGTTATGGTGTTGATATGGTAATGGGTTATGGTGATGATGACGGATGCTGTTCATCTTTCTGTCTAGTATTCTGCGATGTCCGGACTCCGCATCCATTTGTGGAGGACTACATCTCCCTTGGAGACGAAGGGGAGGCGAAGGTGGCTGCGAAACCTGATCACATCTACATGGATTGTATGGGGTTTGGAATGGGCTGCTGTTGTCTACAAATGACCTTCCAAGCGTGTAATATAGAGGAGGCACGAATGCTATACGACCAACTGACACCCCTCTGTCCCATAATGGTAAGTTCATGACCAACTGACACCCCTCTGTCCCATAATGGTAAGGGCATGACCAACTGACACCCCTCTGTCCCATAATGGTAAATTCCTGGCCAGCTGACACCCCTATGTTCCATATTGGTAAGTTCCTGACCAGCTTTTCCTCTTTTCTTATAATGGTACATTCCTGACCAGCTGACACCCCTCTGTTCCACAATGAATGGCTGACACACCTTTGTCCCATAATTGTAAGTTTCTGATAAGCTTGACACCCCTCTGTGCCACAATGGTAAGGGCCTGACCAGCTGACACTCCGCTGTCCCATAATTGTAAGTTTCTGATAAGCTTGACACCCCTCTGTGCCACAATGGTAAGGGCCTGACCAGCTGACACTCCGCTGTCCCATAATGGTAAGGTCCTGACTAGCTGACTTTCTGCTGTCCCATAATGGTAAGGTCCTGACTAGCTGACTTCCCGCTGTCCCATAATGGTAAGGTTCTGACTATCTGACTTTCCGCTGTCCCAATATGGTAAGGTTCTGACTAGCTGACTTTCCACTGTCCCATAATGGTAAGGTTCTGACTAGCTGACTTTCCGCTGTCCCATAATGGTAAGGTTTTGACTAGCTGACTTTCCACTGTCCCATAATGGTAAGGTTCTGACTAGCTGACTTTCCGCTGTCCCATAATGGTAAGGTTTTGACTAGCTGACTTTCCGCTGTCCCATAATGGTAAGGTTTTGTCTAGCTGACTTTCCGCTGTCCCATAATGGTAAGGTTTTGACTAGCTGACTTTCCGCTGTCCCGTAATGGTAAGGTTTTGTCTAGCTGACTTTCCGCTGTCCCATAATGGTCCTGACCACTGCTTCAGATCATCTGCCTCTGAAGTTGTTTTTACATTCACCCCACGCATTACATTCACATCATCCTTCTGCCTTTGAGTCGATTTTCAATTGAAGGTACATTAACTTCATACCATGCATGCATCTGTTAAGACTTCTACAATGCAGTATCATGCTTTTTCGATTGTATTCTCAACTGTTATCTAAGAACTCTTTACCCTATTTTTATTCCACTCTGAAAACTGTCTTATATGGCCAAGGTTGGACCGGGAGTGCCTCTGAGTAGATTTCTTGAAAAGGCGCTATATTAAGTTTCATTGATTGATTGATTGAATACACTCATTCATTCATCTAGAAAATTTATATAACACCTCTTCAAGAAATCTACTCAGAGGTGCTCCCAAAGAGAAAGGACTTGAGTGATTTATGGGAAGCGTCCCTTAGCTTGAGTCCCATGGGCTGAGGCACGAAAGACCATTTCGTTGGATCGCTTGTTCTTGATCTAAGGCAATGACATTGGACTTTTGTAAGCTGTCTTTTCCATCTTTTGCTGTAGCTGGCCTTGAGCGCTGCGTCTCCCATCCATCGTGGATATCTGGCCGACACGGACTGTCGCTGGAGCGTCATTTCTGCCTCTGTTGACGACCGAACCAGAGAAGAGCGTGGCCTAGAAGTATGTGGGTCAAGGAATCATCAAGTTATTTTTAGTTTGTGGAGTTGTTGCTGGATTGTGTGAGTTTGTGTGGCCATTTTCATGTCTAGTTCTGGTTGTGTTTTATTGCATTTGTATTTGAAATTAGTAACTTCTAGTGATTATCAGTGCATAAAGAAAGAGACGTTAAGCAATTTTTAAGAGATTAGTCTTAAGTTGATAATCCAACGACGCAAGAAAACGGAGCAGAACAGACAGACGCAGGGATTATGGTTTGGCATTGCAGAGTAGGGTCTGGTGTGGTATATCAATGTACAGTTGCCCTGAGATGAATTTAGGGGAGTTTCCTTTTATCTGTAACATTGGATTTTATGGAAAGTAAGTATGACCATTTTTGAGAGATTTTGACATTCATGTCTCTGGTGTTAATGACTTGACTTGTATATTTGTGGCCCTTTTGGTTAATTGCTGTCGTGTATTATTATTATTGTCTCTCTTTGAATATGCAAACTTTGGTAGTTATACATTTATCTGGCTTTCATTAGATTAGTTGTTGATGAAGTATGATTTTAGGGTGCAGAATAATTGTGATCCACAGGTAGGGGTGCCAGTCCCCCAAGGGTGCTCCCCATAGACTCAGCTCTAATGAGTAGGGGAAGATGTGACAGCATGCGATAGGTCTGGCCACACTCCCTCGTATGCTGAGGTCAAGAAATCAAAGTCGGTAATACTTCCCATCTATTGGGCTAGTTTCAACGAAATAGTCTTCTTATGATTTCGTAGAAATAGTTTTGTCCTCAATGAATATATATGATGACATTTGTGGAACCTCCATTCTTATTGTTTCCATATCGGTTTGTAGTAATATTTGTAAAAATTTTCCACAGCCTCTGAAAGACAATCGCTTCGTAATTCCAAAGTCGCGTTACGATTCCATTGATAGCTACCTGTCTCCGTGCAATGAAAAGTACAACGATCTACCTCTCATCTACGACAAGGCCCTCTACGAAAAAATGACCAGCGAAGGTACGTCGAATCCTGGGTTTGCTTGGTCTAGCTTAGCTCAAGTTTTGGCAATTATCTCTGGGAATTGTTTGATCGCTCACTTTGTTACATAAAGAGTGGAAATTCAAGTCTTCTGCTTTGAGATGGTTGTTGGGTAGGGACCCTCATCAAGTTCTATACACACAGCTGCTCAGCGCCAGTGATTGATGCTTCGTCATTAGAAAGTAGTACTTATATATAAATGCGTGATGATTATTTCAGTACGATGGCCTGCTCTAGAATGGGATTAGTGTAATTATTTTAGGTACGGAGTTAAACCTAAGAATCCATGTTCGTTTTTATTGGGCTGAAGTCCTATCCACACCTATTAAGCACTGCTGCCTAAAAGTTAAGCTGGGAAATTGTGGGTGAAAGACTTATGCAAGGTCACCAATTAAGAGGAAGACCCGAGCGTTGTTATTCTGAGTCAAAGATGAGTCATTTTGGCTCGACTCTGTCTTTCCTGTTTCGAAGCGGAGTCCTTAACACCTGACCCTCTCTATCGCAATTAAATTATGATCCGATATCCAGTCATTTATAAATGACTTTTCTATCCCAAAGACATTCAAATTAGAAACATCTTTCTGCTAAGAACTGTCTTTAGGCTTCTGCCAGGACTGAAATACATTTGAGATTTCTCTTTCAACTGTCGCTCATCATAAAATGAGTGCACTGACCGTACACTGTCTGTGGGAAGATTGGGCTATGAGGGAGGGTTCTAGCCCCCCTTCTCATCTCATGTTCCCAAGGCTATTTGTAAGGACCAGGCTTAAGGAACCATGCTCTTCTTTTCAAAAGAGTTGTTGCTGTCTTACTTACTTCTGTGCCAACTGATCTGTTGTAGGAATCGATGGTCTTCTTGCACAGCACGTCGCGCATCTGTTTATCCGAGATCCCATCTCTCTCTTCAGCGAGAAGATAGACCAGGATGACACAGTCGACACCGACCACTTTGAGGTAGTTATTGTTCTTTATTGGTTCATTTTTAAGGTCAAGTATCAGGGCATTGAAATTAAGTACCAGTGCATTGAAAGCAAGTACCAGCACATTGAAACTAAGTACCAGTGCATTAAAATTACCGTAAGTACCAGTGCATTGAAATTAAGTACCATTACATGGAAATTAAATACAACTGTGTTGAAATTAAGTACCATACATTCGTTCATACCAGTGCATTGAAATTAAATACTGGTGCTTTAAAATAAGCACAGGTGTATTGAATTTAAGTGTAATGCCAGTTCATGTTTAGTAACTGTGATATCATTTTAACTAAATACTGGCTCATTTTTATTCTTTACTGGTTGATTTAAGCTGATTAAAATTGAATACCATTTCATTTAAATTGAGTTCCAGTTCATTCTGAATTAAATGAGTAATTGAGTGATGAGAGTAATAATAATAATTTTCAGTTAACGTTGTGAATGGTTGCTATGGAAACTTTCAGAATCTGCAGTCGACCAATTGGCAGACGATGCGTTTTAAGCCTCCACCTCCGAACACAGACATCGGTTGGAGAGTGGAGTTCCGGCCAACAGAGGTATCCTAACATTTCTCTTAATCGTTCCATAGATTTAAATAATTCTGTTTGATTGTGTCGTTATGCTTGCAATGATGTATCGTCTGGCACCATCTTTTACTGTCTGCCTGGGGCGAGGAATTTACACCACAGCCAGTGCAGAGATGCGCTTTGAGGTCTCGGTTCCAGAAGCGACCCTAGTGAATGCAGATGATATCCTGGGAATTTGCTGCAATTACTAAATATAGTTTAGAGTTCTTTTGGCTTAACCTGCACTCCCTATCCAACTGATCGTACACTGTCAGCTGATAGATGAGATGGCGAGGGAGAGGAATGGCCTTCATGTGCCTAAGCCAAGAAAACGAAATTGCTAACACGTCATTGAGCTAGCTTACGTCCCGTAAGCTAGCTCAATGACGTGTTAGCAATTTCGTTTTACTGTTCTTCTTCTAAGTTTCAAGTTGAGAAAAGCTTTTTCAAATGATTGATGACGCTGCAGCCAGCCGAATTTCTAAATTTCCAGATAGTGTATTGAATATACATGTTCCAATGGCTCCCATAGGGTCATAGATCATGTTAATTATCAGACTGATGCACTGCTTATTTTTTGCTAAGTTGTGATGTAATGGAACATTTATATAGCGCCTCTTCATGAGTGTTTTATTGTACTGTGTTTGAACTGCCATGGTGGACTGTCATTCATTTGCTGATCTGTTGATTTTTTGTCTGTAGGTTCAACTGACGGACTTTGAAAACGCAGCGTATGTCGTGTTTCTTGTGCTACTGACTCGCGTCATTCTGTCGTTCAGGCTCAACTTTGTCATTCCCATTTCGAAGGTTAGTCAGTAGGTGTTTTGGCATTTCCATTTTGAAAGGATTTGTTGGGTTTTAGCTTAATTATTCTGAGTTAAAGATGAGTGATTTTGGCTCGACTCATTCCCATTGAGTCATTGAACCTGAGTTTGGTTACTCTTGAGTTAAAGATGAGTCGTATTGACTCAACTCTGTTCATCCTGTTTTGAAATGGACCCTTCACACTCGACTGTGTTCTTCACAGTTGAATCAATTATGAGCCATACATGACTTTTCTATCGCTGAACATTTGGAAAGTGTTTGTTGTGTGACTGTCTACCTTCTTATTGTTATTACCTGAGATTAAAACTGATATTCCTACAGGAGCCTTTGTTATGTGCATGCTCAGGTTTTGGGGACTGTTTGTGAACCTCTGTTTGTACTGCCTAGTCTTTTGAGATCATTTTTCGTCGTGAAGTTGCTACTTAATGAAACAGTTACTCCTTTAGTTTGTGTGTAGTTACTATGTAACAAAAGGGTTAGAATTTTTTGTAAAGTTACTATTTGACAAAACAGCAATTGCTTTAGCTCCTGTGGTACTACAATTTAGAAAGCAACAAAATATGGAGCAAGAAGCAGAAGGACACAACAAAAACATGGATAGACAATATTAGAGAAGATCTGAGGACGGAATACGTGGATATGAGATGACGGTAGAAATGGCCAGAGACAGAACTGTATGGAGACGTTTCGTTGAGGCCCCATCGTTGGCGCAAGCCTCATGGAGGAGAGAAAATGAAATGAGAAAGCAATAGTTTTGCTCTGCCACACATTGACAAGTTCTAGTTGTCTTCTGCAAGTTTTGTTGATCGAAGTTTTTTCTGAAATGCCAATGTTTCATTGTTGCCTTTGTCGTAAATTATAATATTTAATAATAATTGGTAATGGTGTTGTGACAGGTGGATAAAAACATGAAGACAGCCCAAAAGCGTGACGCTGTTCTTAACGAGAAGTTCTGCTTCCGGAGGGACATCATGACCTGTACGTTGAAATTGCCTTCACTCGATAGTTCATGTAAAGTGTATAATGTTAGATAACTGTTCTTGGCTTTACACTTATCTGGTTGATCTAAATATATAACACTTGCTGCTACAGACCAAATGTGCTTGCTTGGGCTATCTTACCAGTAAATCTTCTTTTACCTTGATGGTTCTGCGTGAGTGACGATTACGGGGAGTGCCTTTGCCTATATAAGGTCTGTTACTTAAGGTGTGACAAGAGTGTTTCTTTTGACTTATAGTTAAGTATGAATGGTGGTTCTGAGACACGGGTCTTCATTTGCGTATTTGAAAGCCAACACATCTCTCTTGTATAGTTAAGATACTTATGACGACGACGCTTTGTGGTTTATGACTTATGCATTTTGAAGATGCTTCTGATGCTCTGTCATCTTTCTACGTTCTTTCATCTTAATTTGCCGTTCTGTTGACAATGGTAATGTAAAGACATTTATACGAACTTCAAATTGTTGAGCGCTATGTTGTATGTTATATTATTAAAAATACATTTTTGAACATTTCCCTAGTGTATGATACAATATTATTGCCGACTAACAATATATTATATATATATATATAGGTACATATATATATATATTATATATATATATGTACATATATATATTATAGATATATATATATGTGTGTGTGTTTAGTGTTTGCATTTTTACATGCATGCAATTGTAATTGTAGATGTACATTTTTAAAGTGCCGCTCAAAATCAGTGGCATTTTTTATCCAAGTGTGCAGTTTGGAGGAAAATAGGAAGGTCTTAAAGCGTCTCCAGAACTGACCAGTGGAGAGAACTAGGAGCTCCTCCGAAGGGGAATGGGAGACCGTTCTAACTGTAGGGACCACATAAGCATGCTCCTTGTTTGGACTGAGGCAGTGTTCACGCGTGGGACCAGCAATAATCCACGGGCAGAAAAGCGTAGAGAAGCCCGTTGGGGTATGGAGTTTACCCTGGTACACAGAGCCAATAAGACAGTTTTACTTGCGTAATGGGCATGTCAAATTTCTATGTTGGCGTTTCAGTTTGACCATGCTGATAAATGCAGAGGTTTGTTCACCTACATAATTTTTTGATTGCACATACTTGACTGTGTATTGTAGGCGACACTCCGAAGGATGCGGAGTCCTTCTGCTGCAACTGCAGTAAGGTTCCAGGTGCAGATGATAAGGACGGAGAGATGGATGGAGAGACGGTGGCCGGATGCGATGTCTTCACTATCAACGAGATCATCAACGGAAAGGTAGAGAGAGAGACAGAGAAAGGGAGAGGGAGAGAGAGAGACAGAGACAGAGAAAGGGAGAGGGAGAGGGAGAGAGAGAGACAGAGAAAGGGAGAGGGAGAGAGAGACAGAGAAAGGGAGAGAGAGAGACAGAGAAAGGGAGAGGGAGAGAGAGAGACAGAGAAAGGGAGAGAGAGAGACAGAGAAAGGGAGAGAGAGAGACAGAGAAAGGGAGAGGGAGAGAGAGAGACAGAGAAAGGGAGAGGGAGAGAGAGAGACAGAGAAAGGGAGAGGGAGAGAGAGAGAAAGGGAGAGGGAGAGAGAGAGACAGAGAAAGGGAGAGGGAGAGAGAGAGACAGAGAAAGGGAGAGGGAGAGAGAGAGACAGAGACAGAGAAAGGGAGAGGGAGAGAGAGAGACAGAGAAAGGGAGAGGGAGAGAGAGACAGAGAAAGGGAGAGAGAGAGACAGAGAAAGGGAGAGGGAGAGAGAGAGAAAGGGAGAGGGAGAGAGAGAGAAAGGGAGAGAGAGAGACGGAGAAAGGGAGAGAGAGAGACAGAGAAAGGGAGAGGGAGAGAGAGAGAAAGGGAGAGGGAGAGAGAGAGAAAGGGAGAGGGAGAGAGAGAGACGGAGAAAGGGAGAGAGAGAGACAGAGAAAGGGAGAGGGAGAGAGAGAGACAGAGAAAGGGAGAGGGAGAGAGAGAGACGGAGAAAGGGAGAGAGAGAGACAGAGAAAGGGAGAGGGAGAGAGAGAGAAAGGGAGAGGGAGAGAGAGAGAAAGGGAGAGGGAGAGAGAGAGACGGAGAAAGGGAGAGAGAGAGACAGAGAAAGGGAGAGAGAGAGACAGAGAAAGGGAGAGGGAGAGAGAGAGAAAGGGAGAGGGAGAGAGAGAGAAAGGGAGAGGGAGAGAGAGAGACGGAGAAAGGGAGAGAGAGAGACAGAGAAAGGGAGAGAGAGAGACAGAGAAAGGGAGAGAGAGAGACAGAGAAGGGGAGAGGGAGAGAGAGAGAAAGGGAGAGGGAGAGAGAGAGACGGAGAAAGGGAGAGGGAGAGAGAGAGACAGAGAAAGGGAGAGGGAGAGAGAGAGACAGAGAAAGGGAGAGGGAGAGAGAGAGACAGAGAAAGGGAGAGGGAGAGAGAGAGACAGAGAAAGGGAGAGAGAGAGAGAGAGACAGAGAAAGGGAGAGAGAGAGACAGAGAAAGGGAGAGGGAGAGAGAGAGACAGAGAAAGGGAGAGAGAGAGACAGAGAAAGGGAGAGAGAGAGACAGAGAAAGGGAGAGGGAGAGAGAGAGACAGAGAAAGGGAGAGGGAGAGAGAGAGACAGAGAAAGGGAGAGGGAGAGAGAGAGAGAGAGACGGAGAAAGGGAGAGGGAGAGAGAGAGACAGAGAAAGGGAGAGGGAGAGAGAGAGACAGAGAAAGGGAGAGGGAGAGAGAGACAGAGAAAGGGAGAGGGAGAGAGAGAGACAGAGAAAGGGAGAGAGAGAGACAGAGAAAGGGAGAGAGAGAGAAAGGGAGAGGGAGAGAGAGAGACGGAGAAAGGGAGAGGGAGAGAGAGAGACAGAGAAAGGGAGAGGGAGAGAGAGAGAGACAGAGAAAGGGAGAGGGAGAGAGAGAGACAGAGAAAGGGAGAGGGAGAGAGAGAGACAGAGAAAGGGAGAGGGAGAGAGAGAGACAGAGAAAGGGAGAGGGAGCTCTTCTATCCATCCAACCATGCATCGATCTCTCTGGCCATTTTCCATATCTATGCATCCTTCCCTCGATCCATCCATCCATTCTATGTAATCCATCCAATTTTTGTTCTGTCTTGGCAGATCTGACGACCTCCATTGCTAATCTAATCTGATGACCTCCATTGCTAATCTAATCTGATGACTTGCTGTGTTGTATTTACATATTTATGTAGCACCTCTCGCAGTGCATACCTTACAGACATTATTCCAGTACAAGAGACATTAAGAGAGTAGAAATTTGTCTTAAGACAACGAAAAGAGGCAATTGGCTCATCAATCGGTAGGGGTAATGGAGAAGGCTGGTTCCACTGAGCAGGCCTTATGTTATTATCGGTAATCTAATTTAAAGCAACATTGTTATGATTCATGAAGCATCAGTCAATGCCCAACTGATGTTGGTTTTTCTCAACACTCTGTGTTTTATTGTTGTTTTTGCCCTATATTCTAAGTCTGTTGTCATCGTCTGTGTTTTAGGAGGGTGTCTTTCCCGGTCTTATTCCGCTGATAGAACAGTATCTGAAGAGCGTTGATGATTGTGATGTCGACACCAGTTGCACTATCTCCCAGTATCTTCACCTCATCAAAGCCAGGGCCTCAGGTATGAACATAATGTAAATTGTGCAATGCATTACAAATGTTCTCTACCTAAAACTGATGTAGGATTTACAAGTAGGTCAGGTAGAGTAATCATAGAATGTGATCTACCTAAAACTGATGTAGGTTTTACAGGTGTTGTCATGTAAGGTAAATCTTAGAACGTTACGGTTATTGCTTCACTTGCATATGGGTGGAAGACTCTTCCAGCTTGTAGGACCGGCGGCTGAGAAAGCGCGATCAATGAAACGCGTCTTCGTACACGTAGGTCGGTCTTTTGCAGCGATATGAGGCACAGCCCAGATGTGGTGGAATGCGTCTTTATACAGTACTGGCGCAGGCACTCAGGCGCTGCCCTGTGAATTGATTTGAAAACATGCAAACAGAGCTTGTACTCGATACGGAAAGGGACAGGCAGCCAATGCAGGACATCGTAGAGGAGTGGCGTGATCTGTTGTATTGTATTTGGTGTTGTATTCGATCCTGCATTACATTATGACAGATGTTGAATTGACATGTATTATAATGCATTGTTAGCCTTGAATGTGTAAATTATTTGAAATGGATGATTTTCAGAAGACTCATAAAATTTTACAGCTGCATATAATGCATTATAAATCTTTCGATGTGCATGTTAGAAATGTTTTGTTTATAGGAGATTTTCAACCGTATAACGCATTAATCTTTCAGTCTGAACACTTGCTTTAGAAAAGTAATATGGTTTTTAACAGACCTGCAGGAATTTGAGCTATCGGATGCATCTTGAAATCTACGTCTTGCGCATGTTGGATATGTGATGTAAGGCTTACCGCAGACACTTGACGTTGACCTTTGAACTCTGTGTCTAATGCTGTCTCTCTTCAGGTCAACTAATGTCGACCGCGCACTGGATCCGCAACTTCGTGACGAGCCACGCTGACTACAAGCAAGACTCCGTCGTCTCCGACTCCATCAGTTACGACCTCGTCCGCAAGTGCGCCGACATCACGTACGGCGATGCCCTTTGCCCAGAGCTTCTTATCAAGTACAGCACGAAGACAAAGGGCGACATACCTCCCGCCATGGCAAAAAACGATGTGCATCTGGCTACGATGGCCGCCAAACAGGTGGCATCGTCTGGGATTGTGTCTGGAATTGGAGATTGCAACAGACAGTAGACTCACAGACGATGTTTATACTAATTCATTTTGCCGATCCCTTGCTGAAATTATGAAGATTCGCATGAAGCCGAGAGCTCAAGTTTTGTACTTAATTATTTTTAGGACATGCCACGTTTTAGTGGAATAAGGAACGACCTGCAAAACGGTTTTACATGTGCTCACACCTTTTGGTAGTGACTTTCAGTGTCCCGTCTAAGCTGTGAGCTTGAATGCGCGCACGCACACTGGCCGTAGAGCCAAAGTGCACAGATATTTTTTAACAAATAATGAGTCACAATTTCTGTTTATGAAACTTCATACGTAAATCAAGTTTCCTAGCCGGCTGCGGCTTACCTTACTGCAAAAGCTTTAGTTCCTTGGCTGATACCTCCCTTTATTCATCTTTAGACAATTGACTTTTCATAGGTTATTATAACTTTTCACCATAGACTTTTAGATATGGTCTTAATTTGTAACCATAGACTTTAGTCTTGTATGAGGACGATAAATGAGTAAATTTGCAATATCGTCTACAGATGTCCTTTGCGTATGATCCCTACTTTCGATCTTGTTTCATGTATATGATTTGTACATTGAAAACGAAAAGATGCTCGATTTAACCGACTTGTCACTTTTGTAACGGATGTAGCATTAAATAAAATAATTGTACAGCTTGAAATTTAGGGCTCATGTATAACCTTGGGCATATTTGTTTTGGCTAAAACTCGATTAAACCAAAATTGCTAACAACTATTATTTTTTAACATAACTTCTTTTATTTGGATGCATTTTGTGATGTGAATGTCTGAGATTTGGTCGCTGAGTGACCATACTGTTGCAAAGTGTTTCAAATTGTGTTTCATTTATGAGTAGTAAAGTTTTCTACCATATTCTGATTAAATGTGAACAAAATCATTCACCAGGCAGAGGCGTGCATAAGCACCCACTTGAAGTAAAAGGTACTCTGGCAAAAATTTAATTCCAATGATCCTATGATAAGATCACCTATCTTCCCTGACATCCCTCTCCCCTAGTTCCCCCTTTCCTTGACCACACACGTCTTGGACCTCGTGGTATTGGTCTCGAGGTTTTGGTCTCGTGCCCAACACTGGAATGCAGTGCCAACTTGTATTCGAAATGCACCCACATACTTCATATTTTAAAAGCTGTGAAATAGCGACTACTTGAAGGACTGTTGAAAGACCAGTCACACTTTACTAATTATAGTAGTACTTCAATGAGTTGCTAATTGTAAGCTGTTTTGAAAATGTTATTAGTTAGTGAGTAAGATGGGTTGCTAAATTGTCCGATATAAACTAAATATAAAACCAGTCTCAGCTTTAGTTGACTCTTCTACTCTAGTCACTGGTTTGTCCGCATTTACAGCGGACAAACCAGTGACCATGGAATTTAGATAATATGCGAAACTTCGTCTTATAAATCATTATTAGCGGGCGAACTATTTGTTATTTGTACATTCGTAATATCAACATTATTGCTGTAGCTTCGTTTGTTTTTATAATTCATTTGTTGTGGACATCAATATTCCATCTCCATTTATCCACACAACAAAGGAACACAATAAATAGTGCAAGGTTATCAAATTTCTGCGACTAAAACTGAAAATTTATCGAAATAGCTATTCATACTAAAGCTGAAAATAAGAATCGAAAAACTAATATAAAATAAATTATTTTATGTCACTCGTAACTTACTGAAATAGCACACAGAAAAGACACGACAGCCATAGTTGATCTATAATATCATCGCTCGCATATGCCAAAAGTTCTGATTTCAGGTTGGCTGCCTATATTAAATAAGATTTGGATTTTGGCAGGGTTAAGTTCTCCAACCAAGCCATATCCATCACCGCACCACGTCTCTGGAAGTGAATTCCGCACTTTTCGGCTCCTCTTCCGTCATTGTCGACCACCCACCCTCATCAACCTCATGCCCTTCTATCCATCACCCGCGTGCTATCCATTCGGAGTTCAAGTCTCTCTTAAGAACTTTACCAAGACTCGCTTGATCATCCACCCTCCAATTGTCCACCACAGCACTCTACTCTAAACTTTCACTCTACCCCTCTGGAGACCGGACTCTGACATTCCTCGCACTACTATTTTGACAACACATTTGATTTGACCCAGCGCTCCTGAATAAGCTGGTACTTTGAGCCAGGCTTCGAGTGGCGTTCTAGGAGTTTGGAGACTACGATTACGGCCACAAAACCCATAATATGTATGTCCAGCGCATTAGACTAATATATATTTACTCCCAGTGGCGTAGCGAGGCAAAGCGCCGCCTGGGGCGAAGGTACAAAATGCCGCCTCTGCCTATTTTTCCACCACTTCGTTCTTGTATATTATAGGCCTACTCGATATATGCACAAGGAGATAGGCATAGGGCGCCTGTTTTTAGTGCTTTCATTAAGCTCTTATATACATTATGATTATTCTATTCAGTATTCAAATAATTGTAGTGCCTACAGTTAGTAACAGCATCAGCTTGCACTGTCGACATTAAAGCTGCATGTCCTTTGACTAATTAACATGCATTATCATCAGATATAAAGATATGAAAATAGAATAAGATTGTATTAATTAAGAAATTAACCAGTTTTAAATCAAACAAATAAAGCGAGCCTCACCATAAAGTTACTAAACGTCTTGCAGGCTAGATCGAAAATTATAAAAGTCCCCATAAAATTAAAATAAAACAATACAAATCATAGGGCCTATTCTTTCCGTATACGTATTTAAAAGAAAGTCCTAGGCCTAAACAATAATTTAATCATAGTGAGACCATAGTAAGTATGGTACTTAGAGTAGATTAGTAACTAATAACTTTGTCTAATTGGAGCGCTCATGAGTATAGTTACCTGAAGGGGCGCTATATAAATTTTCGTAATGATTGAATGAATGAATGAATGAATGATTGAATGAATGAATGAATGAATGAATGAATGAATGAATGAATGAATGAATGAATGAATGAATGAATGAACTTAATCATACGGATTACGGATACGGTCTCATACTTTCATTATATCTGTCAACTGTTGCAATTTAATAATTTACTTTTCGTGCTTCCCTTGCAGCAAAATGACTAATAACCTTGTCATAGTTAATTGTGCTTGTCAAAGAGCGTTCAACTGAAAGATTTGCTAAATTGGAATGTAGTGATTCTCTAATTGTGGGTCTTAAGTAGGTTGTAATTAGTTTATTTTAATTAGTTTTAGTTTTGAAAGTTCAAATTCTGTTTAGGCAATAACTCTTTCATAAACCCAGATTCTAATTAAGAAAGAATTTTTGCTAAATCCAACTTCTGTTTAAGTTAGATTTCAATTGTGAATCCAACTTTACATTAATTTTTTCATCACTCAAAGTAGGCAAAAACGCCTTTCATTACTCAAATTTCTGTTTCATAAAACTTTAGTTGCACCAATACATGATGCATTTTGCAGGTTTTTTCACAAATCAAATTTATATTTAAGCAGAGATTGTCCTTAATTGATCCAACTTTTTACTTAGGAAAGAATGATTTTTCGTCAATCCAAGAGTTTGCGCATTATTATAATTGCAAAATATATTTCATTTTATAGGTGCGAAAGTCATGGCAAGATAGACAGAGGCGGCATTACCATTTGGCATCGTATCTATTAACACTAGGTGTCATCCGATGGTCCTTCTGTGTATCGTATGTGTTAGTTTTAAGTCGAGAAATAGCAAAAAAGCTTTAGGTTTAGACAAGAGCAGCAAGAATCTTGAAGAGTGCAAGTTATAAAAAATTAATTTCTTATTTATTTTTGGCACAAATGCCGCCTATAGGACAAGTGCCGCCTGGGGCCATTGTGCACATTATTGTTATTGCAAAATTTATTTCAATTGATTGGTGCGAAAGTCATGGTAAGATAGACAGAGGCGGCATTGCTATTTTGCAGCGTGTCTATTGACACTAGGTGCTATTCGATATTCCTTCGATATATCGTATATGTTAGTTTTAAGCAGAGAAATAGCAAAAAAGCTTTAAGTTTAGACAAGAGCAGCAAGAATCTTGAAGAGTGCAAGTTATACAAAATAATTTTTTATTTATTTTTCCCGAAAATGCCGCCCCTAGGACAAGTGCGCCTGGGGCGGTTCGCCCCCTCGCTACGCCACTGTTTACTCCCAGCCTTTGTAGCGCTTGATGTACAGGTCCGGATTTACTCACCTCCTTTAAATTTCAGAATGAATGCCGCATAAATGCAAGCTGGATTGATAAAAAGAATCATGCTAAGGAAGAAGCTGGATAGATGAAAAGAATATATATATATATATATATATATATATATATATATATATATATATATATATATATAATATGGGAACTAATGAAACATCCACAATATTGCGAACATGGAAACGACAATTAAAGAGCTTTCAGCAGAAGTTATCAACAATGTTAAAGAAGAGAGCAAGAGTTTATAGAACTATGTTAGAAACACTCAGAAAAGAAAAGAAGGGTAGGGCCGTTATAAAAGAACAAGATAGGAGAGAAGTTATTGTGGATGAAGTGGACGCTACTGGAGTATTCAATAAAATACTTAAGGTCAGTGTTTTTGTAGGAAGAGTAAGGAAACATCGCTGAGCCCATTCAAGCATTTCTGACATTGAAGGTAAAGGATTACAACTGGACCAACCCCAAAATTCCGTATTGTCCAGAAAACAATTTTTTCAAAGTAATGGAAAAAATTTGATTTTAATCGTCTAAGTGAATAAATATCTTTTAAATATTAATTTTGGGTAATGTTGTAATTTGGTAGTTTTGAAGAGACTTTTCATTTGAAGAAAAAAAATGTTGGTTGGTCCATTTGAATCCTGGGAATATGCAGTTGGTCCATCTAACTTGTAATATTGTATTGAGGGTTGGTCCATTTGAATCCTGGGAATATGCAGTTGGTCCATCTAACTTGTAATATTGTATTGAGGGTTGGTCCATTTGAATCCTTGAAAATTGCTAGCAACTGGTCCATGTGACATTAATGTGGAATGGATCCCACGATTAACCTGCTATTTTCTTAGTTAATCAGAAGCGATATAAATGAAGGGCAGATAAGCTATACAGACTGAAGTTATTTCATAATGTTTTATCAAATCCACATCCCGCTTTCTCCAGCGTTGTAGGACGAGATAAAGCAGGGACGTCAATTCTCCTCCGAGACAGAGTCATGCAGGCAAACTTCCGGTCCCAAGTGTCAGGAAGACAAGAATGGCCGCAAGATATTCCCCAAGACTGAAAACATATTACCCCTACCTGAAATTGGAGGCATTTGCCTCCACACACCCCCTCCATCGGGACTCCTCTGAAACAGCACACAATTTTTATTGTAGTAAGAGTCTGCATGGTTCATTATTAGTTATAAGGATCAATCGCGATTAAAATTCAAAACCTTTTTGATTCTTTGCATTTCTTCGGTCTTAAACTACGCTATCTCTGGCTAATTCGGCTCCTCATTAATACGCTTCTTTCTAAGCAATCACGGAGTAGTGCAGCAGAGATCCTCGACTGGTTTTGATCTGATGCTTTTGATCTTTGTAGCATAGGGTATGCATTGAATTTGGTCCAAGTATCCTTCTTAGGCTGCTGTAAGCGTGTATTGAAATGCCTATAGGAAGTGGCTTGGTCCAGTTGTGCATAACAGAGTCGCAAACGTTTTTAGTTATTTATTAAACATTCTGATGGACTAGAAGGTTGATAATAGCGTGTATGTGTTCAGAAAGTCTCCGGGCCCCTGGGCATTTGCCCTCTACCACCCCTCTTCTCGGGCTTGGTACTATATATGCAGGGATGTGGTCTCGAGACCGTGGTCTTGGTCTCGAAGGCTTCGGTCTTGATCTTGGACCATCGGTCTTGGTCTCGGATGCGTCGGTCTTGGTCTTAAAGGAACTTGGGATTGGTCATCGTCTTAGGTTAGCGTTCTTGGTGAATTGCCGTACGTATCAGAGCAATTTCTTTGATATTTGTCGGTTATTTTCGATTAGAGACACCGGTGTTTAGACCCCATCTATATACACACACACACACACACACACACACACACACACATATATATATATATATATACTGTAAGCAATTTATAGTGTGATATTCTCCGGCCGAAGCCAAGGGCTGAACCCGCAAAAGTTCAGACTGGCCGGTAAAACTGTTTCTGGACCATTATTAAGATTAGTATTCTTCAGCCAAAAAATTAATGTTTTAAGCGTGGTATTCCATGTTAGCGTCTTAATAGATTGAATTGTTTATAAAAAGAGCATTGGTCTTGGACTTGGTCTTGGTCTCGGACCCTCGGTCTTGGACCACCCGGTCTTGGTCTTGGTCTCGGACCACCCGGTCTTGGTCTTGGACCTCTCGGTCTTGGCCTCGGTCTAGAGGTTTTGGTCTCGTGCCTAACACTGACTACGTGAATTGTTACACTCATGCATTCGTCAAACATGGACTGCTTGAGTCAATCCCCTTTATAAACAAACATGATTCTTTTCGTCAATAGATCTGGCTTCGCCTTAATTAAGCATGATCATTTTCATTAATCCAGCTACTTGTTGAACATAAATCTTTTCCATATTCCGACTACCATTAAGACAGCATTCTTTTCACCAATACAGCTCTTATATAAATTCACCATTCCAGCTTCCGTTAAAACCATATCTAATCATCACTCCAACGCCTACTTTAACAAAATATTTATTATCTGAAAAGAACAGTCTGTTCAGGAAAGCACATGAAACAAAAAATGGCCCTTTTGAGTTTCGCCCATTTAAGGCGGGGGCCCTTAGAGTGTCTCCCTTACTGGTCGGTCGCCTTATGAGGCGCGCCCTTATGTGCGCGCCCTTATGAGTTCGCCTTTTGTGCATGCCCTTATCGATGGCATCCCCTAAGTAGAAACTGGATTTAAAAGAGAATGCCGCTAAGATGGAAGCCGGGTCGATGATAATTATCGTGCTTAGTAGAAACCGGATAGATGAAAAAAATACTGAACTGGAAGTTGGAAGGATTATACAATTTATGGTTAAATAGATGCATGACAAAATGAACGAAATTCTGCTCAAATGGAAGCTTGAATTGATGAAAGACTGTTATCAGACAAAATAAGTACACCAAGTAGTGGTACAAGAAAGCCACAATGGTGACCAAAAAACAAGATAAACATAAATTATACCACATGTAGCAACATATTGATCCACAATGAAAAAAAATTGGTTGTTTTCGGCCTCAATAATGACGAAGAGATTTAGATTTGTAGAGGAGTCGGATCAACACAGTCACAACACCGACAGCTGACTGGCTTTGTCAACATGGCTGTGTTTTATATTCTTCATCTGGTATTGTCTATAATTTCCAGTGATGAATGCTTCAGTGAAAGCCGTCTTGAAATCCGAAAAATTTGCGAAACGAAGGTTTCTCAGATTCTCGAAGTTACCATACAAGTCGGAAAAACGGAGAACCTTTTCCGTAACTTTGCCAAACCATTCCTCGATTTCCCTCTCCGTTGGACCATTGATTCTGTCTGTAGGGAGATGTACAACTGTCGCCGAATTCTGCGTTGAGTTCCTCCTTTCCTTTGCCAGAAGAATAGAATACTCAGTTGACAACGATTCTGAAGTAGATTTGGGAACTTTGGGGTGAGTCAAGAAAAGGTGTTCTCGGTACCTGAAATAATAATTTATTGCACTTATAAGATTTGTGGAGTAAATAACGGTTAATGTTCGCAGGAACAGTATACAGTACATATGGAACTGTTGAGTGCCAGAAAACAAGGTGCACACTTCATACACTACTTCACATTTCTCTCTAATTAATAGTAACATCAGTATCAAGTAACTGTAAATCAGGCATAAATAAGTAAAATAACATTATCGTTACTACTTTATCAACATTACTATTATTATTTTGCCAGAGGTGTAAATAATTCCTCAGGTTTCATGAAACTAAAGCTAAAACAGTGTCAAAGGTGTCCAATATGCTGCTCAAATGACCCACTTAATGCCCCTGCGCTATTATTATTATATATTACTATTATTTTTTTCCCCCGAGGTACATATGATCCCTCGGGATTCAAAAAATTAGGGGGCATCGTTCTGGAATTACTATTATTATTACTATTATTTTTTTTAATATTATTATCATTAGTAGTAATAGTAAATTATTATTACTATTATTATTACCATTACTTTTCAACCTGGGATAAAAAGAAACGAAGGATATATAAAATGGGTGGTCAGCGGCAATACCTGTTGGTAAAGACCGCTTCAAAATCCTTGAACTTGATCCAGCAAAGAAAGGAACATAGCTCTTTGCCCTGGTGGAACTGCGGCAGAATGACGGTCCTGTTCAGAATCGTGCCTATCATCAGAGCATTTTGTAGCGCCATTTTCTCCTCTTCCCACCCTACTTCGGCCTTCTGTAACGTCACGGATCTCGTAGCCGTGTTATCGTAGACCAAGTACTTCCTCATTCTGCTCGAGTAGTAAGCGTCACCGTCGTAGTACCACTGCTGCATCTCCCTGAACCGATAGATCTTCGCTTCGATACCTACAATCCAGTTATTATGGGCAACGATTACATCCTTGGTATAGTCCGCTGGAAGGCCATCTCCACTTTTTTTCCGCTCTTCATAGAACAAGCCACACGCGTACTTCTTGGTCGGCAGCGTAAAGACGCTGATATTCCCCTTAAGGCGCTTCAGTGCGCGGTTGAGCGCAGTCTGATCGTCCATCCCCGTAGTTTCGGCGGTTCTCTGCATGTGTTCGTAGAGCAGGATCGAGCGAGGAGTGGCACGGACGTAGATGAATCCGGCGTTGTGGGTCCAATTGTCCCAGAGGATGGCCGCATCGCACAATCCATCCTGGCAAGGGAGATCATCGAACGGATTCCGATAGAAGAACACATCGACATCCGTATGAAGGACGTTGTAACCCAGCTTAAGCGCCTCGAGGATCATAGCCGTGCGAAGATTCATCTTGCGCACGAAGTCCTCGCTCATGTACTCAGATCGCTTGTCGGCCGCAGGGTCCGATCCGTAATCCAAGCAGGTGATGCCTTCCCTTCTCAGAATGTGGCAGGTCTTCGAATGGGGAGACAGGAAGAGGTAGGTCATGATGTTCAGTTTCTGTATCGACGTCTCAAAGAAGTTGATGGCCATCTCGAAGGCTCCCATGTCGGTCATAGCCAGGAGGATGTCACCAGTCGGAGATGCTCTTGATCGCATGGTATCCGAGTAGGAGGAAGGTATGACCTGCTCTGGATAGGGCTCAGCGATTGACGAAATATTGGTATCTAGAAAAGAAAGGACTTCTGCATGGAAAGAAATGCATTAGAACTTAATGAAGCACTGCGCAAAAGGTACCGCTATAATTGCAGTACATTACATAAAGTTACGTTATATGGTGGCTCAGAATTGTCCACTGGTCGGATCGGGTCAACAATATATTTACATTTGGTGGGTCAGGTCGGGTCCAGATCCTCATGGGTCGGATTGGGTCGGGACCAAAACCCGGACCAGTTCCGACCAATCATTTTATTTACAGCACCTGATTTAGAACCTTGTGCTTGATAAGCACATAATGATTCTTTAAAATTCTGAATTCCTTTGCATGAATTTTCAGAAGATACATGTAGACTAGGCCCTAGGGAGATATCGAGAGCGACACAAAGCGACACGTACACAGAGAGAAAGACAATCATGTAAATAACGACATTAATAATTATACGTAATGGCACTGATGATGATGATGATGGTGGTGGTGGCTGTGGTAGTGGTGGTGCTGCTGCTGCTGATGATGATGATGAGGAGGAGGAGGAGGAGGAGGAAGAGGAGGATGTTGATGGTGGTGATGGTGGTGGTGGTGATGATGATGATGATGATAAGGATGATTAGGATGATGATGACGACGACGATGATGATATGATGATGACGATGACGAGGATGATGAGGATTAGGATGAGGGTGATGATGAGAATGATAATGATGATGAGGAGGAGGAGAAGGATGATGATGATGATGAGCATGATAAGGATGAGGATGAGGAGGATGAGAAGGAGGGTGAGGACGAGGAGGATGATGATGAAGATGATGATGATGACGATAACATTTGCCCGTCACCCAATCCTATTCATTTCAACAGTCTGTGGCATCCGAGCTTCAATTACCTTCTTCCAATTTCTTAATCTTGCATTTGAACTGCCGTAGAATGCTCAACAAATTAGACCAAGTTAGAGAATTGTTTTATTGATTCCGGTCTCTATTTTAGCTCGATCCGAAACTTGGCTTGATAATGATCACACTAGTGACGTTAAGACACCAGGCTATCAATTCTTACATAAATCACGAAGGGAGGGTCGGCGTGGGAGTGTGGGTCTCTTGATTAAACAGGAAATAGCCTACCAAACTCTGAGTTGCACAGATAATGACTCTTACTACTCCTTTGAATGCTTAACCATACACTTGACACTTAAACAAGCTCTACAACAATAGGCGTGGTCTATAGACTCTAAGGTCAGAGCATAAAGGAATTTATTATAGAGTTTGAGACCCCATTAAAAACAAATTACACAAATCTAAAGAGCACCTTTTGTTAGGAGACTTCAACATTGACCTATTAACAAATAATACCTATACACCCACAGAGGAATTCCTAAATTGCATATTATCACATCACCTCCTCCCCGTTATCACTAAGCCCACCCGGATTAAAGAGCACACTGTTTCATTAATTGATAACATCTTAACCAATATGTGGGCAAAATTATTTGGATCTTCAATAATAATTTCGGACATATGAGATCATTTGCCGATTTTAGTAGTATTTGACGAGAGCCCAATGACTCTTCCCTCACAAGTTGTACATCCCAGAAAGAATTTTTTCCCATTGCTACTGACTCATTCCTGAACTCCCTGGGTCAGATTGACTATACTCTGGCAAAGACTGCCTGTAATAATTTGGAAGCTAATAAGGAGTATGATTTATTTTTTGAAAACTTTTATAAGGAGTACAAGGCTTTACCTTTGATGACTAATACGCAAAATAATCGTACTAAGCCAAAAAAAACCATAGATGACGCCAAGACTTATCAAATCGTGCACTACAAAGCAAAATTTTATTAATTTTAAAATTTATCAAGAATCCTCGGAAGCTAATAAACTAAAACTTAATTGCAACCGGAATAAGTCTAAAACTTTAAGGTTACTGGCGGAAAAGAAATATTTGGAAAACTAGTTCTCTAAGTACAGCCACGATTTGAAGAGAACATGGAAAATCCTCAGATCTTCGTTGGGCAATGGTCTTGACTTATAGCATAAGAATGTGAGAACCTTAATCACTGACGGCTGTCGGTTAATAACCCCATGCAAATTGCTCCCGAATTCCATAGTACTTTGCAAATATTGTCCACTCTTTAGCTACCCTAGTTCCTACTCCTAGCTCCCAGTTGGGCAAAAAATGCATTTGCAATGGAACCAGAAATTTCAAAATTTGCTTTCACAAATTTCAAGGTTTTGGAACAATCTAATAATTATATGGTCAGCCACGTGTAGTCACTGTTAACCTACAATTCCGAGTACAAGTAGACCTTCACCAGTCAAACGGAACGTTAACCTACTTGTTCTGATGTGTTAAAGTATTTACCTATAGAATACTGTAAGCAATTATAGTGTGATATTCTCAGGCTGAAGATAAGGAGGACTGAACCCGCAAAAGTTCAGACTGGCCGATGAAACTGTTTTCTGGACCATCATCAAGATTAGTATTCTTCAGGAATAAAATTAATGTTTCAAGCATGTTATTCGGTTAGAGCGTCTTAATAAATTGAATTGTTTATTGCTTTATAAAAAAAAGTGTATCGGTCTTGGTCTGTGACCCTCGGTCTCGGTCTTAGTCTTGGACCACCTGGTCTTGGTTTCGAGGTTTTGGTCTCGCGCCCAATACTGATCCTGACATGGCAATAATAAGCCTATCGGTTGTCCCTCCCATCTAATCGGATGTTATAAACTGCTCTTTCAAATCTGGTATATTTCATAATTCTCTCAAGATAGCGAAGGTCGTAGACCTATATCAACTTTGTGGTGGCTCATAACGTATGAACCACCATATAACGTAACTTATGTAATGTACTGCAATTTGTTTTGCTGTAAATTATGCAGCATAAACTATAGCATAAGGTGATCTAACGTATAACAATGTGATGTCACGTAACTGAGTGTAACATATTGTAATGTAGCAGAAGGGCAATCAATTTCAGCAGTGATTTGCATTGTTAATAAAAAAAAACCAGTTCTAAAAGAGACATCAACAAACTGCATTGAATGAATGAAAATGTGACTAACTGAATTCCTTGCACACTATGAAACAGTCAGCCAGATATGTGATAGCCTAAAATGATATAACCTAACACAATACAACATAACCCAGCATAACCTAACATAATCTAACATTACCCAAAACAGCATAACATCGCAAACTATAATATAACGTAACGCAACATAGCATGACATGCTATGACATAACATAGGCCCCATTATTACGAGGGTTGTAAGAGGTTCAGAAGACGTTTATTCTATCTATGTTAGAGCCACTGCAAGTTGACCTGTAATACTTAATGACCTAACGCTACACACTGTTGGTAGTCAGTAGTTGCCATCCTTACTTATTTACTTTCAGTTTGAATAAACAACTAATACAATAATCAACAACTTTATGATTAAAGCGTTAAATAGCCTGGTACTATATCAATCTATTAGTCTATGGCAAACCTAACTAGATTACGCAATACAATTTTTACAAATCACTTCACCTAAATCTCTACAAGCTAGCTCAAGTCTAAAAAAAGTTTTCAAAGTCATAAGCTAATCCTACAAATCCCGGACGAGTGCACCCCTATTATGTAGGGCCCTGATGTTGAAAGATTACTAAATGATAGTTCTCGATCAGAAGGTTATAATCTGCATCGTTATACATGGCTTTAGGAAATAACTGTATACTTTAGAAAGAGCTTGTGTAAGACACTAGACATAAAATTATTGTAGTTGAAATTGTTTATTAGAACAAAGTAATTCAAAGTTATATCAGCAAATCATATATCCCATTTTACATCAAACAGCACACTTAGTAAAACCCTGAGCTTATCTGACGCTTGGTGCAGATGTAGCTGAATTCGGACAGTTCAGTTCTTCAAAGGTATCTTCTATTCTTCGAAGTAGATCATTGAAATTGCTAGACTATTCCAGGACGACATCACCAGTTGTCAAACCACGTAGACAAGACATGTAATAATCCAATCTTCGTGCATGTCAAATAAATGTCATTACTTCCCAATTTGGTGCTGACAATACTCAGCCAACGTAATCCAAGGTAGACGTGAAATATCCAGTTCGCAACGATAAGTTAACTCAAACACTTCGCTATCGCAAGATATAATTCAAATCGCAGTCCGTTACTATTATCAAACGCTCGACGACACGCTCCGCATTTCTTCGACGATTTTCGGTCAATCGCTTCACTATTAAATCCCAGAAAGTTATGTAAACCTTCTATACGCATTGACTAAAAGGTCCGACGATCATGGCGATTCATCAAGTTATTTTTCCTACCGCAACTTGAGTTAGCAAACAGATAATACGAAGACCGCAGCCCCTCGATTTACAAATCTCGCGCAACTGTTCAACAACACTTTAAATTCGATTTAACAATGTATAATTCGATCTAGTATCATCTCATTTGTTGAACTCTTCATCACCACGATAAATATATAGTTTAGTTCATAATGGTGCGCTTCTATTGGTTGATTTGATTTTCAAATATTAATCCTTCATATAGTGCTATCCTACTAACTCGTTTTATTAAATTAATATGCAGTTCAGAATTAACTAAGTACCGTTACCAAATTAAACTTCCTTATTCTATACTTGCCTGTATTAAATAATTAACAGTTTATTTGTATAAGAGGAGCAACGCTACATGCATGAGTAGCTCAACGTTGACGACTTGACGTCATCAGTACCGTAGTGGACCTATGTTCATAAAACGAACATGACCCATTGTATAAAAAAATCAACGGCTCAATTTATTATAACAAATTGTGTAAAGGGCATGTGCTTTGTGCTAAATATATGCACTTGTCAAATAACCATCAGCTTCTTATATATCACACATCGGATCGAAATTAAAACTTTGCAAACAATTGACGATGAACATTGCTGATTTTCGTGTTTTGAATTAGAAAAACTCTGTTCAAAACTTTAAAACCATCAATTTTTTGTGAGTTATCCGACAATTCAAACTTTTGGCTGATATGAAAGTTCATAAAAATAAAAGTTAAGCGATGACGTCAACCACAGTGACGTCATCAAAACATGATATTTGTAAAACGAACATTGGTCTAAAACGTGTTAATTTGCAAACGGTAGGTTATAATAAAAGAGTTGCTCAATGAACAGTTACCTCGATGCCGGAAAATAATCCACAGCGTCAGTGGAAGCAGTAGACAAGAATGTTTCAGATACCTAAGAACAACACAAAGAGTTGATGATTGGATGAACAAATTAGTGATTTAACAAATGAACAAATGAATTGGTGAACTGAAATGAATTGGCGATTTAACAACGAACGACATAGTGACATGAGGCATTCAAGTGACACATTTTCACAACGACGAAACTGTCAAACTGTAAATCGTGAATTTATGAACATTCTGTGACAACTTTCATTTTAAATACCTTCGGAGAAATGCTAAGGAATGAATCACAGGCCTATTAACACTGAATGCTCATAAATTAATACTACTTATATTGAACGCATATGAATTTTACAAAAACGATTTAAGGCTTTTGTTAGCGTTATATTGTGTAAGGTCGGGGGTAGGTTGAAGGTTTTGTAATATAACAAACTTTTTATCAGCTTATGCTAGTTTGCCTGTTTGCCTGCCTGCCAATTGGAAATTCCATATATCACGGACCTTCATTGTTTAATCGAAGTTCACAATACGTAGTGAACCAAAACTAGCACCATTAGCTGCCACCTGGTGAATTGATTTGACGTTCTTAGTTATTATTTTATAAATCCACTTTTAACAAGTTGTTGTTTACAATTTTAGCAATTTCATGTGCTTAGCTCTAAACGCTCTAAAATTCAATTCTGTGTGCTGTGCTTTGATTCTGGTTTAAATTAAAATTAATTCACTTGAAATAATTATTTTGGTAGGTATTATCATGATGTTTGATTTCATTTTCTATAGTATGTGTAAATAGTTTATGTTTGCTTAAACACCCAATTGCATTTGTAGTACGCACTCTGTATACATCATACGCTATTAAATAGGTAGAGTTGTACCGCGAACCTATCGATAAATACCTGATAGTGCAATATTAAACCAATCCATTCTGTGTGATACTATAATGCTCATTTCTAGTGCAAAACAAGAGGGAAACTAAAAAACTAAAATGGTGTTTTAAATAGGATGTACGTCACTACCATGCATTATCATGCTGTATTATAGTAGGCTTACATGTAGATACATGGTGACAATCGTCGACTACCCAATTAGTTACCGTAATTAATACAAGTGAATTTAGCGCCATTAAAAGTGCGATTATTAACATGCAGAGGAGCTCCATACATCCGGTCGAATCATCATTGGCACGAAAGAGCATACAATTTAAGGTAGCTTTTGTTACATAGTTAATTGGGCGTATGATGATTTTTACTGCAGTTCTTGAATTCGATAAAGGCAATTATCAGTTGAATCACTACTATTAAAGTACAAACTAACATCGTATTGCTATAAAAGTGTCAAATTGTGCAATACAATTATGTCGATTGTATGTCTTTTAATGTGCTTATAGACTGGGGTGGGGTAGGGTAGCATATCTGTTATATAATATAGGGGTGGGGGTCACAGCTGCTGTTACATAACGTTATTAGGAGTAGAGGGTGGGTCAAAAATTGGGATTTTATGCGTAATATAATATGTGAACGACCCCTAAGAGTTGAGTCTTTCAAACTGTTGAAGCGAGTCTAAAGAAGTGTCATTGTCACAGGCAAACAATTCGGCAAATGATATGCAACAGACAAGTAATTAATAAATATAAATAAATAAATGGGAAAACATTTTTCTATCCATGTAGGCCTATCTACGTGTAGGCATATAGGCCTACTATTGCTTTGCACGTTCTTATAAAGATTGCTAGACCCTATTGATAAGCTTATTGTTATTATAATTAATAATTATTATTGTTGTTATTATTACTGTTATATTACGACACGTCATCAGCGGATAATAAAAGTTGCAAAAGTTACATGTCGTACATTTAAAAATATACTGCGGGTTGGATTTTTACGTCTCCCGGAATGGAATAGCGACTCGTGACTTGGTAGATCTTCACAATTGTAGCTGATCCGGGTATAAGTGTATTTTAGCGTGTTTTTACCTCGTGTGCTTGCAATGTATTTTAGCGAATTTAATTATTTTCTTCATTGTATCGCGTATTTTGTAAGCAGAAACTGGATTCATTATAATAATTATGCTAAAATGGAGCTGGATCAATGAAAAGAATTTTAAAAGAGTGTGTTACAGTATTTAATTAAACAGCGTGTTGATCAGAAATTCCACTAGCTTCCATCGCGAGGCCATTTTGCCATCAATCGAACTCATGCACGATATTTTAATCGATCCAGCTTCAATTCATGCAAATTTCTCTTCATCAATCCAGCTTCCATTTTAGGTAGGCCTATATTTCTTTTCATCAATCGGGTTTTTACGCGCGTACACGGCCTCGTTTACATCGATTCCACGTCCATCAACCAAGTATGATATTATCATAAATCCAGCTTCCATTTAAGCATAGTTTCTTTCATCAATCCAGTTTCTACTTGCACATTATTCTTTTTCATCGATCCCGTGTCCATTTAAGCTACAATCGGACATCTATTCACGTCATAAAATAAAATACGCTAAAACACACTAGAAGCGCCATGGTATAAAAAATACGCTAAAAAATACTTCTACCCTGATCCGCTGAGACCACGACACTGATTTGTCAAACTTTTCTTTCAACATCATATTAACCGTACTTTTGAAAATTTACGTTGATAGCTGTCTGCCACAGTGATAATTTATTAAGTAATTGGCGTGCTTATGGAAATGAGATATGACGAGACTGCGTTTGAGTAAGTAAGTACGTAAGTAAGTATGTATGTTCTTTAATCAGACGTCTCCAAGCGCACTTCATGTTCAAGTTAACAAGTACGAACACATGAAGCAATTTGTCTATTCCAAAGACACTTTTCCTGAAATTCAGTCAATGGCCGGTGTCTTAGTGTAAAGTTGCCCCCGAATTAAAGTCTTCTCTGGCTGAAAAATGTCTCTCCCCGGAGACTCTGTGCCGGTACAAAGTGTCCCCCCATCGAAATAGAATCTCCTCTTCTACTAAACAAAGGTGATACAAAGTCTTTCCCGTGCTACAATCGCCCCTCTAAATTCAGTTGCCGTTCTGTATAAGTTACATATAATGCAGAGCTTAAAGTGTGCCTCGACGTTCATGGACGGCGTCCAGGCACTTATTTTCGAGGCTGGACGCTGTCCTGCCACTCATTTGGCCAGCAGAGCCTAGACGCCGTCCATAAGAGTTCATGCAACGGTGCATCCTCTACGTACGTTATTATCAACAACATTTAATTATCATATTTTCATTAGGCCTACTTATTAACTGAAGTAGCCCACGTATATAATGGATGTCTGTAATTCGTGTTACACATTCCATTTACCTTTTCATCAAGTTAATTTTCGTCTTATACGTTTCCGGCGTCTGCTGCATTTGGTGATTAATTTCCAGATGTAAAAGGCAAAAAGTTGTTCAACAGATTTGATGAAAGTTTTTAACTAGCTGGTCAGGCTCATAGTAAGTTAGTAAACTAATAATATGTTGCTCTACATACCATAGCGCGTACGCGTATAAAATTGTACTGAATTTCTTCTATTTCAAGTTGCGAAACGATGAAACGTGTAGATCTAGCTATAGAATATATACTGCTACTGCTAGACTAGTGCATGATGTCGGATTAAGAATCGACAAAACAATTTAGAAGACAAATTGCCCCACAAAGGCAGACTTGCTGTCGTATTGAAAAAGATCATATAGCCTACTGGGAAAGGTTAAATTAATAGATGGATTGGTGAAAAATTTCCAAATTTCCAAAGTTAAGAATATTGACAAAGTGACTATTTAAAACATCCGTCTGTTGGTGTTATCAGCAGTAAGAACATATCTATTTTCATAACAGAGTGGAGTGTCGACATTCGACATACGAACCTGCCTATAGGGGCAGAAAATTAAAGAAGATGAAGAAGGCCTTACAGCTTTACCGATTACTAGTAGCGTATACATCGAATCCTACAGATAGAGGAAGTTAGCAATCATACTTGGAAAGTACGCGGCGAATAAGATATCGCCCCATTCTTCAGGCCTAAGATTAAAAGAATCTGTAACCGATGCCTCGAATGGCAGATCTGTAGATTTATTTGGGAGCACGTCTTACGATCCGCTATGTGTCAAGAAAGACTGAACCACATCAACTTAAGAGACTGTTTGGCAGAAGTTATTTTAACAACTCTCGGTGCATTGCTCGATCAGGATATTCTGTTGGTGCATTTCGTTTGACAAAGTTTTTTGTATTCTATACAGACTAAATTCAATTCTAGCTCAATAGAGCACGTTCCCTGCAAAGAGACCCAGCTCTCTGTAAATATGGGGGGGGGACTCGGAAAAGGAGAAAAAAAATTTCCGCTTCGCGCGTTTACAAACTTTTTGACCCCAACTTTCGAAACGCTGCCGGCGCCACTGGCCCCTTTCCACAATTTCACAATGGAAAGTAATTCTTTGTACGCTTAATTTAAATTACAACAAATATTTCACCAACAAATAGTTGACGATAAAATTATGGTTAATGGACAAAGAGCTAACGAATGCTAACTAAATTTAATTTTTCGCCCATTGTATTTGGTCAAATAGTAGTGGGATTTATAGTATCAATGCCTGCCAATCCAGCTTCTGCTTCAGCAAGAACTATTTTTATCAGTTCAACTCCTATTAACGCAAATAATCAATAATCCAACTTTTATTTCAGGAGGAATTATATTCATTTAAATAGCGTCTGTTTGGGATGAATTTTGTTCATCAATCCAACTTCAATTCCAGCATCATTAATATCATGATCATCAACTCCACTTCTATTCTAACGAATACAGTGGTCCAAAGTGCTCGAAAAATTAATTTGTCGTCGACTTATGTCGGTGATCTGCCTTTGCAATCTTAAATTTTTTACTTTTTGACACTAGCGTCCATGCACTTTTTTTACACTTTAAGCACTGACATAATGGGTATGTTATCTGTAAACAATATCTGTTGTGTAGTTGAATTGAAAATAATAGGCCTACATAATAATTATTACGGCCCCATACGTGGTTTATGCGATTACGCATTTTTTCTCTAAATTGGCGGTCTTCGTCTAAATTCCTAAATGGAAATTTTTTGAACTAGCTTCTACAGATGGCGAACGGACAAAAGCCCCCCACTCAGACAAAAGCCCCCGATTTTTGGTTAGGACATCTCCCCCCCCCCGGACAAAAGCTCCCCTAGTGTGAAGTATGAACGGATGATGACAAGTTATATATTTAACTGCCATCATGTAAAATATATGAAAACAAGCAACTAATTATCGTGTCCTATAGGAGACAAAGTGAGTCCAGTTCTGAATCTTTATTTATCTCGCTGGATGCATAAATACTGCAAACAGTCCGTGACACGCCTTGATAAGCGGTGAAGGTCGTCGGCTAGTAAGCAGCTAGGCCTACAGTTGGTTAGAAAACTGTCAGTGACACGCGATAATCATCTCCCGTTAATAAGAGAGAGTGGGTGAATACCTCTATATAGATGATAATCTAAGAATATAAGCAGTAAAGGTCAGCTAGTAGGTCAGTTGTATGCTTACGTTTGGTGACAGTCAGTCAGCGACACGCGATATTCATAGATATTTTACAGGTTTAGTAACACTTAGCCGACATGGACACATCCATGCAAGCGTACATATTGTGGCATACAACCCTGCATCATACGCACAGACATACAAGCATGCATATATAATTTGGGCGAGCGTATGGTCTACACTGGGGGGCCTTTGTCCTATTTTAGCTCTGCGTCAAAGTGTCTTCACCACTACTATAGCAACGTTAAAATCAAGTATGACCCGTGATTCATCACGGGTTAACAGCTAGAACGAACAGTGCCAGTGGCAGCTGAATCTTGAGCTAAAATATTATCCGACCCGTGATTCTTCACGGGTTAACTGTTAGTGTAATCTAACTATCCATACATGCCATTGCCAGAACACAATCTGCCTGGCCAGAAAATGCTGCATGATCAATTGGACACATTTTTCACTTATACCATTTCATTAGACTATTTTGTGTACCACCTTTTAAGTCACCGGTAACCAGATAGAAGGCCGTTCTTGAAAATCGTTCCCTGACAGTATTCCCACATTCACATAGAGCTCATATAGGACCCATATTCCCTAATGGAACAGTCCAATTGTGTTCCATATAATGCCCGTGACATTTCTGGAATTGTTACATTGTCGGCCATGCAAAGCGAAAATAACGTTATCCACCAAATTTTACCAACCTCGCCGCCTGGCGAAAGAAGGTCGCGTTAATTAAGATAGAGCTGTCTTGTTATCTCAATCTAACCATAACAGTAGCAGTTCGGCGCTCAGCATTGTATTATGTATGGAAAATCAATGGTACAGCATCCGTCCTATGAATGTTTTCATCATAAAATCATCATTGTCATTACCATTTAGTGCATTCAAAAGTCTTGATATTGGGAAAAAATAAGAAGAAATATTTATTGTTACACAATGTTTCTGAAGTAGCCATAGCTTTCACGAAAATCAAGCATTCAGTATACTTTGAAAAGATTTACAGTAAAGAGTAAAATCATTGATTTGCATACTCCACCACTGTTGAGTAAAATTTAACATAGAAATTCGTGCTCTCAACTTTAAAACATACCATGGAAAACATCAAAAGCATTCAAAACTAATACATGAATAAGTTGTGAAAACAGTGATCAATACTTTTCTAAACGACTATGCATTTTAACACGAAAAACTAAGAGACAAATGCTAATAATCTGAATACAAAATATAATTAAGAGCAAAAAATCGAGAGCTGTTGATTTAAGGAAGACAACCCTTAACGCAGGATTCAGTGACTGTAAAAGATCAAGTAAATTAAAGTCAACAAAAGTTAATAGACAACTGGTGGGTTTAAAATCACAACATAAGCAACAGTTGCAATTTGACCATCATGGCATATGAAAACTGTTGCTTCTTACAATCTGGGTACAGACAACCGATACTTTTCAGTAACAGAGTAGGCAACTGTTGGTCTTTGACAACCACAGTTAGGACAACTGTTGTTTATTCAGTCACAGTACAGCAAACTGTTGCTTTTTACAATCACATCAAGGACAACCTTTGCTTTTCCTTCAACCATCGACAGTTTAATGCTCACTGTAAGAGCTAAGACTAAACTAAGGAGATCATATAATCATAAAATGCAAAACAATCCCATAACCTTACTGAGTTAATACTCAAATGTAGCCTTTCCTTAAACACAACATACATATTTCCAACACAGCTGTAACATACCAGGTAAAGTACCATAACACTGCTGCAACATGTCATACTATAAGGTGATGTAACTGTAACATAACTGTAGCATGACATAACTGCAAAAAATTGTAACACAACACAAAATTGTAACAAAACTTTAAGATGCAGTAACTGTAACAAGTCATCATTTTAACTCAGTTGTAACATAATGTAGTTGTAACAAGATGTAACTCAGTGAAACAATTTGGAACACAACAGGTAATGCAACAACATAACACAATAACACAGATGCAACGAAATCATAGCATAAAGAACTGTAATGAATTTGCAACAGACTTATAGCATAATGTAATCATAAAATAATGTAACATGACCTACATGTACCAAATGGAGGATGCAAAGTTACCAACATAAATTGCAATCACTATGACACAATCTGTGCAAAATAGAGAGAGCGAAAAACAGCAAAATCCTCAAAAAACAGCTGAAGAAAGTTGATTTGGTTGTCGTGCAAAATACCGAGAAATAAAATCCTACGACATTTGCCTATGGCCTACAATTGTAACGAATCGTAAAGCTATCAACGCATGCGTAACAAAAATGAGCTTCATGTAGATTGTAGAGCCATGTCTAGACAAATGTGACTTGTACTCAATTGAACTGTAGAGAGAGTTTAAATTATCTACAAGTACTTAATCCAAGTATATCACCGTCAACTCAAAATTATTTAAAACCCAACTCAAGGTATTTTAACATCAACCAAAAGTATTTCAAAACCAACTCAAGTATCTTTTAAACCATTTACAAGGATTCTTAACCAACTCAAAGTAACTATCAGCATATAATAAATAAACTGGAGCTACAAAAGTTATAGTATAGGAGATGAAATTTAAATTATCTCTTAACATTTTCACGCTCATTATTATTGTTTAAATAAATATTGTTAATACTTTAGCTTCTTACAAGTACGGAGATATAAATATTCTTCTAGAAATTTTACAAACTGCTAAAGTAAACATTATTCAAAATTTTATCAACTATATATATCTACAGAAGTAAACAATACTTTGAAACTGTTTAAGTGACCAAAATGTTTGATTTTCCAAACCACTTTTGTCAGGTTTTCCATAAACTGCTGAAAAAAAATGCCTAGACTAGAGCATTATCTGAGAAACTATCAAAAGCAACTGATTGGAAAATGAGAACTCATGCATTCACAAAGAGCAACAAAATAATTTATAATTAAAAAGAAATATATTTAATTATAAATAGCATATTGAGAGACATGGCCTTTCTTCCCAACTCAAACCCCAGTATCTCACACATCAACAAATAATATAATTAATTATCACTAAAAAAATCATTAACATAATTAATACAGAAATAATACCCAAACAAAATAAACATCAATAATAAGAATCATTATTCAATAATTCAGAAAAACAAATAATTTAAAAAAAATCAATATATTCAATATATAACTTTAAATATATTAAATACTTTAAAATGTACTTTATTAATTACTATTAATTTCCTTGTGTGCATTTTATTATGCCGGTCATTTCTGTTTGGCAAATGAAATTCGAAGCACACAACTCGGTTGATAGTGGAATTCCGAGTATTTTATAGCGTTCATCAATTCAGGCTCGATTGTCGCACAAACACCAAACTTAGAACTGCTCATGGAAGTTCTGCACTTTCTTCAGACGACCCTGTTTCGCGTCTGAAATCGCGCCCCACAGATCGAAAATGATCGACTCAGTGAAGCCGAATTCGCTCAGATCGGAGTCTTCCATTGCAGAGCTGAAGCTGCTCGGGTTATCTGCAGTACATCCAGTCTCCCAGATGCTTTGCGCTAAAAACAATACAATATACAATGATAAAATACAATACAATGTTACAAAACAATAATAAAATGCAGTAATATAGTATTGACCAGTCATTGAGGGAGATAAAAACAGAAAAGAATGGTACAAACTGTGTGAGGTGCAACCCATCCATAGGTGGAGACTTGGTCCTGGATTTGGAAGCACAGGTAAATGAAATTGGAGTTTGGGGGAAAGGCCAGAAAAATTTTAAATTCCTAAACATTTTAATCCAGCTTAAAGAATGAACAGTTCGAAAACGAAATACTCTCAAAGAACCAGTGTTAGAAATATTAGATACTGGAGTTTGCGAGTTCGATGGGTTGAGCGCTGAACGAACAAAAGACACCGAGAAATTGTAATCTCTGATTTTATGAAGCACAACACACCGGCTTATTTGAGGAGCACCACGTCGAGAAAATGCTACACGGTGCTGCATACTACCAAAAATTACCCTACTCTACCTACCCAGCCATACCATACCATTGCACCAAGGAAGTCCTGCGACATGAAAGGATGATGGCTATTTAAGAGATAATCTGTTGAACTGACCAAGCTCTGTGTCATTTATGCCGAGGAAGTTCTCGAGCAGACCATTGATTCTGTCTATGGCAATGTTCACTGTGTCATCAGCCTACAAAGAAAAACATCAAACAGTCTCATCATCAGGTAACTTTAAAAAAAATAAGATACCAGGATATGGTATAGTTTGTGTGGCAATGGTATAAAAGTACTGCAGGGTAAGGCATGGTGTGGCAAGACAACATGACAAAAATGGTCACAAAAATAAAAGCAATCCATGCGCAGGATTATAACTTTGAGCAGTAACACAATGAAACATAGTTGCGCCCCCCCCACTGTAGCTGAACTTAAAATTTCTTCTATCTATCATCCTGTCACCATCGAGCGATATCTTGGTAATCGTGCTACGAAAGGCATTATATTGGACTTCATGCAAAACGTGTTATTTATGCAAAACGTATTATTTCAAATTCGCAACAGGGCTTGAAACCTGGTATCACAAAAGAAGGTCAAGGCATGACCTCTAGACTGAACTCACAACTAAGCAAAACAGTCAGATGAAGCAACCATGTGACTAGGGATGAACTAAAACTCAGATCCATCCAATTTTCTTGGTACTCGGCAAAATTCAGACTTGGACAAACATTGTGTCCAAGTATTAATCTTTCCGAATTTCTATCTTGAAAATGAAAATCGGACTTTTTCAATTTACAAAATGACAATCGACCTAACAAAAACAGAAATACTGCTACTATTAGTGCTTACAAGTTACTACTTCCTAGTGTTATCTAAGACAAAACTAAATAAATAATAAAAGTTGTGCAAACTGCCAATCTAGACATCAAGAGAACTAAACATCAAGAGAATTACAACTTTTTAATTCAACCGATAAAACTCGGTACTCCGCAAGAAATTCAAACTCAGTTCATCCCCACGGGTGACCAAACAGGCAGAACAACCGGGAGTCGGAGACGATCATAGTTTACAAGAATGAACACAGATTCAAACTCTGGTAGAGAGTAACAGGAATGCTACCAATGAGCCGTAAGTTTGAAATAGATCATCTGACATCACTCACGGCTTCGATCTTCGCACTTCCATTCGATCGAAGCCTTAGTGTTTCCTTCCCAGAACCGAAGTTCGATTTCCTTGGTCCAAGAGACGACTTCCCACCAATCTCAGCTGCAACATAAACAGGAGTTCAGTTGTGTACGTCACAGATTAACAATAAGATTGTTTATTTAAAAAAAATGACTTCTTACTCATGGTTACAAGATTACAATTACATGAATACGATTTATCAGACTATGGAGCTAGGAAATGCTCCAACTCAAAGATCCAAGTATGCAACGCTGTGGCTTTTGACCCAGAATGCATTGTTGCCCGTTTGGTTGTAATTGTAAATGAAAACTTATATAGTGCCACACGATATCAAAGGCGCTCATGACTCAACACGTAGCTAAACGGAGAACAGGAAAGTTGCAACCACAAGATCACCAATAAATGATCACAAAATAGTTCCTACAGAATCCTGACTTTAGAGGCTCCACGATGCGCAGTCGGAAAGTAGTCCCCTTTGGAATATTCTTGAGCCGCCTCGCGACTTCGAAATGACGCAGTCCGACCATGGAGTCGTCGTCGACCTTCTCCACGTGGTCTCCAACGCAAATGCCTTCGATGCCCGACATTATGCTTCCTGGCTTTATGACCTTGATGAAAGCATATCCCGCCCCATTGTCTGTGATCGTGAGGCCGAGGGCTTCCCCGGTTTTCTCCACGTCGACAACCTTTGGGCGACCTTTGACATGTGCAAAGATGAAATCATCGAGACCAAGTTGCCCGCCGAGCAGTTGAGACATCTCGGCCTTGTGAGTGTTGAGTGTACAGAAAAGGATCTGGAAAACATAGATATTGAAATATCTATATGAACATCTGGAAAACATAGATATTGAAATATCTATATGAACACTTGGAAAACATAGATATTGAAATATCTATATGAACATCTGGAAAACATAGATATTGAAATATCTATATGAACATCTGGAAAACATAGATACTGAAATATCTATATGAACATCTGGAAAACATAGATATTGAAAAGTATATGAACAGAAGTCAAAAACAAATTAATAAATTAAATAAACAGATCAGTTCAAAGTGATCATAGAAATAAAATGATCAAAGAAAAAAGGAAAAGATAAACAAAGTGGAAAGAAAGTGACTAATTCACTATAACTTTTTTATTATATTGCTCAAATTCATTATTTTAACATTTATTCATGCCTACAAACAACTGAAAAAGATTCCTAAGAAGAAATTTGAAGAGAAAATAAAGATCCAAGAAAAAACAAAATGAAAAAAGAATTTTTTTTCAATTCAACATTAGTTTGTTTAAATATAATTTAAAAATTCAATTACAAATGACCACTCCATCCAAGACGAATTTATGAAGATAATATTCGTAAAGGTAAACATATGAAAAAAGACAATTAGACATCGTTTCATTTAAAAACCATATCCACATTAATTATGCAATATTACAATTATCCAACACACTGGCCAGAGCTTTCCATTTGAAATAAGTTTATGGTTTGAAAATGGATTGATATTAATTAGATGTACAGCATATTTTGTCAATCATATTCATACAGCTGCTATTTCATAGTATCATTCCAGTAGCCTCAGTAGGTCTATTGTATTTCAGTTCTGTAATCTGTCCTCCATCATAGATGTAAAAGGTTTTAGCCATAATTAATAATTATTAAAGTCACAGTATTCTGAGTATGTTGAACTACAGCTCTACCAATATCACTAATTGCTGATTATGCCAATACAGAGTATTGCCGAATATTGAAATTGCCGATACCGATTATAATAGTCGACACCGATACAGAAAACTGATTATTTCAGTGTGTTTTCCAAAGATGTACTGTGACTCACTCTGCACAGGAGCTATAAGCAGAAGATGTTGGTATAACAGCATCTATTATCAGTCAGGTAAACCTTATGCCCCGGTGAACCAGCTATAGTGGTATGGGTACACACGTAAAAGGGTCTCTGTCACACCATGCAGAAGTAGCATGAGCATTGTAAGCTATCGTCATCAATATTTTCCCCAAACCTTAAACTATTATGATGTAAATGTCTCTGGTAGAAAATTCAGACAAACAACCACTTTCTTCTTCTAACAGCCATGCCATTCTCTCCCTCTGACAAGCCACCCTTACTAAATGCCACTTTTACTTAAAATAGGGGCTAGTGGTGGTGGCCGGTGGGCAGCCAGCAGGGACGAAATAACTGACCAGGGTAATTAAGCAGGCATTGTTACTCACTCTGCAAAACAGCTATCACCATTGCCAATACCAGAAACCGCCGATATTTCTGATAATCGGCCCGATAAATCGGCCAACCAATTAATCTGTACAGCTCTATGTTGAACCCAGTGAATTTCAACATTTTCCTATGAACAAAACGAGCGACGGCCAACGCCTTAAGCCATGCGAGAGACCAAGGAGAGCAATCGATCTCGTGTGCCAAATGAGAAGCTCAGATAGCAGCTACTTCATCAGAGAATGGACGTTTTGGAATCTCACCTCTGAGTCGTGTATATCGTAACAGCCGGCAATTTTCTGGTAGAGTTCTCGAACATTACCAAACCCGGAAATTACACCTGTTGGGCTTCCATGCGCCAGTTGGCAGTGGAAGACGAGCCTCGGAGCTTGTTTGGGAGCAGGTGGCGCAGTGGTCGGGGATTGGGGTTCAGAGGTGGGACGAGGCTGTGGTGGACTGGTGTAGTTGCTCTGGCCTCTTGGAATTACCTCTGAGGCTATGTCTGCCTTTGACCTGGACTTGGTCTTTCCGAACAATGGCATCTCGCAGAAGTCTTGCTCCTTTAGAGTTTGTGGGCAGATATGTCTTGAGTCGTGTGCAATGGAAAATCTGGCAGAAAAAAAGACATTTGCTTCAGATAACATCTAATATAATCCAGTGACTTCTATAGCCAATCAAATCTAGTAACAAGTGAAACTGCACAAGGTCTCGATCCTAAACGACGGAATCATCTTTAAAAACAGGCGCTATATCAAAACAGAATCGGTATGCAGAGGGGCAATATCAAAAGAGTCAGGCATGCAGCAGTCAAAACAAATGGTGCTTTTATGAACCAGAAAAATGTGTATTAGTTTGATAGAAAGCTATAATCCATTAAGATTATTATTATTATTATAACTTCCCCTACTTATACTACAATTAAAAACTCAACGAGCATAATTAGCGCATAAATGCGAATCTGATAAAATGATATCGGTAATTTATGGTTTTAGCGACTCAAGAATTGTCTGGATGGTTTAGGTCACCAGTGAGACAGACTATCACATAATACTATTTAAGCAGTATTATTTTAAACGATCCAGCTTCCATTTAGGTATATTTCTTTTGATCAATCGAGTTTTTGCGTACACGACTTTGTTTACATCCGTCGTATCGACATTCTCGCATCAAACCGGCTAAAATACACTTTTACCAAAAGAAATAAACATAAGTGGAAGCTGGATCGATGAAAAGGATCATATATCTAAGTAGAAGCTAGATTGATAAAATGAATTGTGTTTTGGAACAGTTTTGTGTTTTTATTGAGTACCTTGGTTGCAGCAAATTTTTTAGCCGTTAAAACCATAAATTTACCATGATTTGAATCACATTCAGTAGAAGCACTTAAATTATCGCTAATGCGCCATAAACAGCCGTTGTCGTTTTCTTCTTCAACTGAAAAAATGAGTTTCCCACGGTCTCATTCCGATAACAACATGCTACCGTATCCCATATTATTTTTTTAATTATCAAGAATTAACGTAATTATTATATAATTAGCCAACGAACAATAGATATTTAGTACCTCTGAACATTCGCGAAACCAACTATGTCTGAAATCTTACCCGTTGTGGGCGTACTGTCGGATTATGGCACGTAACAGGATTAGCAAACACTGATTAGGCGTGAACGCATGCTTCGTTCTTAAGCAGGCAGAGAAGGGGACGCCGCTATTCTATCACTGCCTACCTTGATTGGCTTGCAGGTGGCAAGGGCCTACAGGTAGAAAACAAGAGCTTCCTCTTGACGCACTTGATATGTTGTTATAAATAACTCTGTCCTGCACGGCTCTTGCCGATCAAGCGGCTCTTACGAATTTACTGCAAACCTAAGGTCGTTCATGTTTTAATGTTTGATGTTGATAAAAAAATTAATCAATCTAGGTTTACTTCCTTACTCACTTGGAATGCCTACGCAATTCTACTTATATCGATCCTGATCTGCGACAAAATCAATGAGTTATGCAATAGAAATAACTACAATGCATACAGGCGAAATTGACGTCAATTTCTAGACTGAATCGAATTAATCCTGAAGACTTTGGAATTCATTATGAGATAAATTATGCAATTCATCACAAACTAGCGTTCTGCCTTGCATTGCACTGCCTTACATTAGTACCATTTGAGAAATGGACAATAAATCATTAGCCTATATGCTAGTTAAGTAAGTGAATAATCTTGGGGCGAGACCAACGTCCATACTTTGTTAGCAACAATAAAATTTGATAGTAGAACTGATTAAGACGCTGACTTATGTATATTTCGAGAGAAAGCTAGTAGCAAGTCTAAGTGCACTGCCAGCAATGCAGTCATATGGGGCGTGGAAGTTATTAAATGAATGCTAGTATGATAGCAGCATTGGCGTGAAGAGTAGAACATTCATCAGGAAGCTGGATCGATCATCCCAAAGCTTGATTCAGCATTTCATTCGGTAGGTGACGCTGGTTATATCATAGGTGAAATTTGACTTCGAGAATATCTTGTAATTATCCGATGATATCACGACTTGCAATCATGCTGCGTACTCGCCATTTTGAATTAATAAAGAAGAATTAAATAATATGTCATTTTTCTTTATTAATTCAAAATGGCAATAACTTTATTAATTCAAAATGCAATGCATACTGTGTATTGCATAATTTGCATTGCACAAGGGCCAATATGAACAATAAAATTACAATAGAACTGAGAACAATATAGATCTTAATTGCTGCTAGCGCCAGTGCTTGTCTTGTTCAATATGAAAATGACGTTATAGAAGTACTGTTGTTAGTTTTCATTATATTGTAAAGAGCAATATAAACTGAATCTCAAGAAATCAATGCTCCAATGAATTTACCAAAACCTCAGCGTGCTGCAGCGGCATCTAAGTAAATCGGATTTTGTCCAGCCGCTGAACCGTCAGACACCACCATACCATTATTTTCGAAACATAACAGTGGATGCGTTGTTGTCGGTAATATTATGGTGAAGTGTCCACTTGACATAAAAATTATGGGTGTTTGTTATCGCTATCTTTCTTATAAACCAATACAAAATATGCTAATAACGAGAAGGGCTACATCGGAGATGCACGATTCGACTTAGAACGTCCTACGCGGTTGAAATAACGACGGTATTGTTCCGATCAAAGATGTGAGGAGCGGAGTTTCTGACCAAGTACATCAACGTTACCGTGCCCATTAAAATCTCGTAAGCTGTTAATTTGTTAAAATATTTTAACTAAAGGTGCATTTTAGCGTATTTAATTCAACACAATTTTGATCAGGAAAATAGCGTATTTGATTATTATTATTATTAGCATTGCTGCAAGCAATGTGATAAGGGAAAACGTTGAATTGTCCCAAAGCAAGCTGACTTCTTTTCATCAATCCAGCTTCTACTTAAGCATCTCAAGCTTATGATCCTTTTCACAGATCCAGGTTCCATTTAGGTATATTTCTTTTCATCAATCCAGTTTATGCGTTCATGGTCCTCTTTTCTTCGATTCCACTTCCATCGAATTAGCATTCTCTCTTCGATCCAGCTTCTACTTTAACATGATATTTTCATCGATCCAGCTTCCATCTAAGCACAATTCCTTTCATCAATCCATTTTCTACTTACACAGTCTTCTTTTCATTGAACCCAGCCCCATTTAAGCTACAGTTGGACATCTATTCATGTCAAATAATAAAATATGCTAAAATACACCATATGAACTGTGAAATAATATAAGATACGCTAAAATGCATATTTATCATAATTTAGATGCTTGAATTTAATTATTTGCCAAATGGGAGCCTCTGCGGTTGATCCCTATGCCTGTAGTTAGCATCCGTCAAGTGAAGGTAGCAAATGTGCTCTGTAGTCGGCCATAGACAACTGATATGCAAATGTTTTCCAGTTGTTTAAAGCAATTTTTTATACGTTAACAGAAAGAAGGCAATGTGGTAACTTTTTCTACTTATAAAGGTGTCTGGCAGGGGGGATAGTGGGGCCTCCTCGGTCAACAGCCAGCGAAATCCATGCAAAATCAACCAGACAAAAGATCCGAAAAACAACTTACAGATAGGGAAATGGAATGTGCGAACAATGTTAAGATCTGGAAAACTTGCAAATGTCATTGAGGAAATGAAAAGAGCCAAATTGAATGTCATTGGACTGACAGAGACAAGATGGAAGGAGGAAGGCGACTTCACTAGTGATGGAATTAGAATCATACACACTGGAGGAGAAAAGAGTCGAAATGCAGTAGCGGTCCTGTTAGAGGAGAGGATTGCCAAGTCGGTAATAAAGATTGAAAGGTATGGAAGCAGAATGATTGAGGTCAAAGTAAAAACAGAACCAGTGGATATAGTATTAATACAGATATGCATGCCAACAACATCGCATGAAGATGAAGAAGTAGATGAAATGTATCAGAGACTAGAAGAAGTTTTGAATAAAACCAAGGGAACAGATTATGTAATGTTAATGGATTGGAAATGCAGTGGTAGGAGAAAGAGCTGAGGGGAAATGAATCTCAAAGTATGGAAATAGAAATAGCAGAAGAGAAAAACTACTGGAGTAATAGTAATAACGAAGTAATAATGGCAAACATCTGGTTTCACCATAAGGAGAGATGAAGATACACATGGGAAGCTCCGGGCGATGTGGCAAGATACCAGCTGGACTACATAATGGTCGGACACAGATACAAAAAGAGCGTTAAGAATGTAGGAGCAATGCCGGTAGCAGACGCCGACACAGATCAGAACTAGGTCATCATGAAGGCCCAGATAAAACTGAAATTTATCAAAGGGGAAAAGAAGATAAGACAGAGATGGAATTAAAAGAATCTGAAAGAAAAGAGCAATGAACTAGGAAAGAAAATAGAAGAAAATCTAGCAGAATATGAAGGCGAATCCACAGAGGAAAGACGGAGAAGCCTAAAAGACAACATTATAACTCTTGCCAACGACATCATCAGAACAGTTGAGAGGATGCCTCCTAGCCTAGGAAACCGTGGGTAACAAGAGCAATAATAGAAGATATGGAGGAACGTAGGAAATGGAAGCAACAAAGCACTGAAAAGGCAAGGCAGGAATATAGAAAATTGAACAACAAATTAAGAAGAACAACAGAAGAGGCAAGAGAAAAATGGTGGAATGAGAAATGTAAGGAGTTAGAAAACTTACAGTAAAAGGAAAGATATGACAAGGTGTACAAAAAGTTAAAACAGATATATAGGAAACCAGGGAGAGGAGGAGGAGGAGGAGGAGGAATACAAGTTATAGACAAACAAGGTAGGATCCTAACTGAAACAAATGAAGTTTAAAACCCGATGGAAGGAATATGTGGAAGAACTTTACAAAAGTGATGATGGAGAATTGCTCAATATTAAGGATATGGAGCAGTAGAGAGAGGAGACACGTGGTCACTGAGGCGCATCTTCATCCTTCGTACACGTGGGTCGGTCTTCTGAAGCGATCTGGGCCGCAGCCCAGATGCAGTGAAATGCGTCTCCAGTACTCAGGCACTGCCCCGTCGATTGATTTAAAAATGAGCAAACGCTGTTTGTACTCGATACGAAATGGGACAGGCATTATATTCTTCCTATCACGAGTAACGCACCTAGGCTATCGGAAAATAATCATTTAAAGATATCGGTCTTAAGCGGTATATATCTCTCTCGTATGCTTAATGACAGCTCGTCAAGAAATTTATCCTATGCTGGACAAATCAGCTTGAATCGCCTGTTAAGAGCTTCAAGCCAGATGTCAATCTTTTAAATATTTTTATTAACTTTTAGAACTGAACGTGCCTCAGGGTTTGTTCTTTTGAGCAACTGTTTCCTCAAATGGAGAAACGCTGTGAGAGGAGAATTGAGAATTGCATAAAAAAGCAAGGAGGGTGCCTTTACTCACGCCCCTGAAGCTCGCTGGTCTCGGGAAGACATCATGTCGAGAGTCACAACAGAGAAGCCGAACTGTTTCAGCAATGCGGTGGAGAAGACAAAGGCTTCCTGCTGCTTCTCTCTTCCATTCCGCAACCACATTCCGCCATGCCTCTACCTCTTTCCGGCAGATTCCAGTGACGGCGTAATGGACACTATCACGTCAAAGTCGTCCGGTTGCAGTCTGGTGGGCACAACTCCGAGGTCGAATCCACAGACTGGGGATGACGTGGACCAGCGGTCAACTGCAACACGGGCCCCTTCTCTTCAGCCTCGGACAGCCTCGAGGGAGAGAGAGCACACCCTTCTGCAGAGCCTGTGGCTCGAGCAGCAGCAGACGCTCAACCAGCAGAGAAAGGAGGAGTCTGGGTTTATACTCGACAAGGCGACGGGGAGGAGATATCGTCGGGGAAAACTACTGGGAAAGGTCGGTGCTGCTTCATATCACATCTAGCTACATGATATTTCATTACAGTGTGACTATTTTGTGCCAAGATGCTTAAGTTTAATTTTCAACGATTAATTGCTAATAGAGTGTCTTGTAACTCGATTGCCAGCCTTGTGTTTCTAATAAATGCACGAAAAACATCATCAGTGATCATGCCAGTTTTTAATTTGTGTTCTGACAAAGTGTGCATAGACTAAAGTATAGGGTGATCCCCACTTGATTCTGTCTTGGAACTCTTGGTAGGCTGCTTTTTTGGGTGTTGATCGTGGCCTTGGCTTAGAGCACCAATGACTGATAACACCCTGTGATTCAGACATTAGAAAAGTTTCAGGTGAACATACAATGAGCACACATTAAAAGGTACATGGTATATGATATGTTGCTGCATGCTGGTTACTGCTCATGCCCTGGGATCTCGCAAGAGGTCCCAACTAGAGTGTACATCCTAAGTGTATGCTATGGAGGTCTTCAGTTGTCTTCCACTCTCTCTTCATAGCTGAATTTTTTTATAATGCATCAACTTACATCTGTGAACAAACTTTCTCTTCCATGAACATCAATAAATCAAAGTATACGTCTCAGCTGTTTGATGTAAATTTGGATTCTATACTTCACTTGCTTTCAACAAGTAGACCCTACTTTGACTCCAAATTATGAAAAATTAGTTTAAAACTGTTTGCAGTTTCAGAAATCTGTTGTAGTATTTTTAAATTAGGCATATGAAATCCTATTGTAAAGGCAAGACCTAACTGAGTAACAACCACAGACTCAATAACTAACCCTACCTGGTTTTAGTTACTTTCACTATAATTACGGTGGTCTTTATGTAAGTATAATTATTTTGAATTTGTTAAAAATGTGTTAAATTTATTGTCTCTACTATATAGATTCCTAGATGATTATTGTGCGGCCCTGACTATATCCATGCCTCAGATTCACATTTCGGTGTCCATGCATTATAGATTAAAATTATTATTGTGATTATTATAGTAGTTGGGAGCATGTTGCAACGTCTTTGAGTGAGAGAAAGAAGCAGTTGTGTCGGAGGAATTCATCGATGTGTTTTTTTTGTTCAGGGCGCTTTCGCCAAGTGTTATGAGCTGACAGATCTTGAGAGTTGTGCCGTCTATGCGGGCAAAATCATTCCGAAAAGTCGTCTCTCAAAGCCTCAACAAAGGGACAAGGTCTGCAACTCATACTCACATACATGCATGCATGCATGTACTTCTGAGAAAAAAATGTTGGAAGAAGGGCGGTATCAAATTTGAAGAATTTCAATTTCAATACATATATGCGCATGCATACATGTATGACTCTGAGATTTCGAGTGTGGAACTGTGTGGACTCATCCTCTCAGTTCTGTGAAATTCTTCGATCTGTGAGGTGGGCCTACCCGTCTCACGAAAATGCTCTGTTATTCTGTCGGTTTTGAAACATAATGGTCTACATCAGAGTGATCCTAGAAACTATCGTCCCATTGCGAATGTGTCCTTTATCTCCAAAATACATGAACGCACTATCGCTAATCAATTGATAAGCTACCTTGAACTGCATGAACTGATTCCGTCGCGGCAGCTGTCTGATTTCGATGACCATGGTCAGGTAACTCTCCTTGCTCTCTTTGATGTAAGTGCTGCCTTGGAGTTACTCTTGACTCTGAGCTCACTCTCTCTCAACATGTGAACCTAGTTGAACGGAGTTGCTACTACCTGCTTCGTCAGCTTCGAATGGTCTCTCGCTCTCTCAACCACGACACGATCTCGGCCGAATATTGGACTATTCGGAAGTATTCGCCTTGGCAAATATTACACCTGCAAATAGCTGAAAATAACTTTTTTGAAAAAATAATTTTTTTGGATAAAATAATATTTTTTCATCAAACATATTTAGGACTAACGGACTTACTAATATGTTATTGATTAATTAAACGAGAACTTACATTCCATTGAATATTCTTTAAAATAATTATTTTAATTTATATATTTAAATTTCTTCTGATTGCATTCCCCAGGTGGCAAAGAAATCAGTAATTTTCCCGCTTGAATTGGCTCTACCCACTTTCCGGTAAACATTAGAGAGTAAAGACGTCGCTAATAACTTCATATTTCAAATTTTATAACAAGGTTTTACATTTTTTACAAATAAAGTTTTTAAATAATAAATATATTGTTATAACCTAGAGTGCGATGATATGTTATATGAAGGACATTGCTATAGACTCTGCATTGACTATAGATAGTTCTCCGTAGCTGTGCACGTGGCAGGTTAACTACGCTTTGCCTATGGATGGTACTCGCTTAAGTTGCTGGCCAGATTTGCCGCTACTATTCGGTTTGTACCCGGATCCAGCAAATAGTGCATCCAAATACTCGGATTCGGTACTCGGTGAATATTGTCTACTCGGTTATGCTCTAGTACATTGTGTGGCATGGTGCCTGATTGGTTAGAGCAGTCTGCTCGTAACGTTCAGTGTGCGCTGAGCGAATGGGTTCAACCCTCATCCAGGGAGTCACTGTGTAGGGACCTTGAGCAAGACCTTCGCTCACAATTGCTCTGCAGTACAACTGCAATTCTGCCGTTGAAGCATGTGTGTGCACTTCTGAGCAAAAAATGTTGGAAGAAGGCTGCATCATATTTCGGTTATAAGTAAATAATTTAAATAAATTCTGGATGAACCGAGACTCGGCTCAGACCAAGTTTCACAGTACTCGGCATAAACTCGGACAAACAATGGGTCCAAGTTTTAATCTTTCCGATTTTCTGTTTTTAAAGTGAAAATCGGATTATTTTTATTTATAAAACGACACTTGACCTAACTAGAACACGAATACTGCTAATATTAGTAATTACTAGCTACTGCTTCCTAGTGTAAGCTAAGGCAACACTAAAAAAATTCATAAAAGTTGTGCAAACTACCAAGGTAAATTCAAACAAATGAGACTTTTAAATATTAGAAACTCTGAATCGAACTCGACAAGAAATTCAAACTTGCATACATAGTCGATGTACAGTCGTACATATGTATCTGTGCATGCAGACATATTTCCTAATCGGTTAGAATTATCAAAATTATCATACCTTACATGAAGCGACTACACGTGCCAGACTGCACTAAGCTTACAGTTTCGGATGGTGCCGAAAAGGAACCTTGGTTTCGGCCGAAAACGAAAACGGTCCGAAACTGGCAAATGAGCAGTTTTGGCGCCGAAAACGATAACAAAATACGTTCGTTCTGTAGAGCGGTGCTATATAAATTAATAAATGCAGTACCTAGATACAGATGTGTGATTGTTATTGTGACCTGTTGTTCTTTTGTCTTCTTTGTTCTCATTGTTCAGTTGGATTGGGAAGTGAGTGTCCATCGTAGTCTTCTTCACGAGAATGTTGTCGCATTCTACGACTTCTTTGAGGACGACCGCAGCGTCTTCATAGTCATCGAACACTGCAGACGAAAGGTAGCACTATTGAGGAGAGTTATTGCAGAACTTACCTTTACATTCTGCAATAAGGCCAAGTCTATAAAGGTCTGGTATTTAAAGGTCACTTCTGTTAAGGTTTTGTCTGTAAATGCCACTTCTGTTAAGGTCTTGTCTGTTAAGGTCACTTCTGCAGAACTTACCTTTAAATAATAAGAGGAGATTCTCTACTTAAAAGCATCATAGAGGGGAGAATGGAAAGGGAAAAAACAAGAGGAAGACCAAGAACAATACTTTTAGACGGGATGATGAAGAAAGGTGGATATGGAAAAATGAAAGAAGAGGCTCAACACAGGGAGGAGTGGCGTCATTGGACATATGAACCTACCTGAAGGCAGAGAACCAAAGAAGAAGACCTTTAAATACAAGACCTTTACAGATGAGGCCTTCACAGACAAGTTCTGGTTGTTGTTTCTAGTCTCTGGACCGCGTGCTGAGAGCGAGACATAACCTGACGGAACCAGAAGTGCGTTACTACGTGCGTCAATTGGTCGAAGGCTGTCGCTACATTCACTCCCAGTGCGTCATTCATCGCGACCTCAAGTTGGGTAACATGCTTCTCAATGGAAATATGCAAGTGAAGATCGCCGACTTTGGCCTTGCAACGCGGGTCAAGTACGAGGGAGAGAAGAAGATGTGAGTGACATGCCTTTCTTTGGCATCTTCTTTACTTTCTTTGGAAGCTTTGTTACCTTCTTTGATATCTTTATAATCTTTGTTACCTTTTTTGAAATCTTTGTTACCTCCTTTGATATCTATCATCTTTGTTACCTTTGTTGTAATCTTTATTATCTTCATTGATGTCTTTGTTACCTTCATTTCGAATGCCTTTAACAACAGATTTGGTAAACAGAGATGACAAGTCTTTGAAGGCAACACTCTGAGGATATTTACTAGGGGCGATTAGCACTGAGGGTGATCTTACAAGGTTGAAATTAGGTCACATCTGAATGACCTGTTATGTTACATTACAATGAAACCAGACTTTGTTAATCTGTAGGATTATTTACGTGCTGTGCAATTGCAAGCATTCCTGTTTAAGTAGATGCCTATTTACTTACTTAATGGGGGAGTTTGTGCTTGCAGGGGCGTCTGTGGCACCCCGAACTATGTCGCCCCAGAGGTCTTGAGGCAGGAAGGACACAGCTACGAAGTCGATCTCTGGTCTATCGGATGCATCATGTACGATCTGATCATCTCTAATCTAATCCGGACTAAATCGTAAACATAGACACAATGCAGACATATGAAATGTACAAATCCCTTCACACACACACATGTCTTGACAGGGTGCTATGTTAAGTTTCATTGATTGACTGTTTCATTGATTGATTGCTAGTTTGATTGATTGATTGATTGATACACCCATGCATTTATATGCATGAATACATACATACATGCATGAATACATACAGGCACATATGCATACATTCTGTTCTTCTTTGGCCTTAAGACTATTTGGTTTGACTTAGGCTGGGCTATAATTGCTTCTGAGGGGGTGCGATATAAAACTGCTGTAATATTAGTAATAATAATAACAATAATAAATTTTATTAAAATTTAATGCCATCGCTTTGCCGGTTCCTTTATTGATCGGCTGAGTTGGAAGAGTGGTAGCCGTTGAGGAGAAAAACTGTTGAGTTTACACATAATAAATATGTATAAATAATAATAATGATAATTAAAAATATTAATAATAAAATTATAAATAATAATGACGATGACGAGGCCTGACCCTCTAGACAATTTCGCATCACATAATAATCTCTAAGTCCCTTGGTGAATGAAGTTCCTCAGGGCAAAACAGAAATAATACATACTTACAATCATAGATAAGTACACATGCATACACACACTTCAATGCATACACACATAAGCATAAGCATGCATACACATTGATACATATAACTAAAAGCACACATACAAGGACATATTGCACAAGCTTTGATCCTGTTTCCATTCAAGACAGCTCATCCCGAATTTCTCCAATTCCTCAACGTTTCCATTTATTGTTGTCCCAGTTACACTATGCTCTGCGGTCGTCCTCCGTTCGAGATGCCGACCCTTAAGGAGACGTTCCGGCGGATATCCGACAACCGGTTCACCCTTCCGGCGGGTCTTTCTCCCGCGGCCAAGGAGATCATAAAGAAGCTGTTGAACCGGGAGCCGGCCGCGCGTCCGGGTCTCACGGCTATTCTATTCGAGGACTTCTTTACAACAGGATATGCACCTGCGTCGCTGTCTCCCAGCTTCTGTGAGAAGAGTCCGAAGTTTGCTGTCTCAGGGCAGCTACCCAGGTCAGTCTTGGTGAGGGCTGAAATATGCGCTGTAGGGGTTCATTGTAAGTGAGTACGTGCTAAGGTTGTACCAAATACATAAACTAAAGATAAACAGTAAACTAAATGGGATTTTGTGTACTTCTGACAGTATGTGTAAAGCAGGAATGGAACTAATTGAACATAACTTAGAAATGAGATGGTCGACACTGCAATACCGTGGTCCAGGCAGTAGAGAGTTACTTCAGTTCAACTGATATAGCAGCTGGCGCTTGTGCAGAAACAGATGCTATGTGACCAGTATTTGTATTCGGGCTGACTGCTGCTAATCTGCCTAATACCGAATAGCTGTTTGACCCACTATTCTGTTCCAAAGCAAATACAAAGCGAATATTTGGTGCAGCCCTAGAATACACATGCACTTATACATACATGTATATACATGGTTTATTGTATTTTTGCACTTTTAAGTCTTGAATTATTTTGCGTTTTACATTTCTTTGAAACTGTCGTCTGTACATGATCTGCTCGTAAGGTGGTGACCCAATTAGCGTGTTTAGTGTTTTCTTTGTTCCATTTGTAATTTGGAAATATGTGAGTTACTTACACAGTTTGGAAAGAGATACATGAATAAACAAATTAATGTAAAGTAGAACTTTGATCAAAAAGCCCAATAACATGATTTCATTGTTTCCTAATGTCAATGACATGAATTCGATTGTTTCCTATTGTCACATTTTGATTGTATTTGATATTTCTTCATTATTATAGTTTTGACAGGATTTAGATGTTTGTCTAATTCAGCATTTCCCAAACTGTGTTATGCGGAACCCCAAGGTTCCGTGAGGTGAAGACAAGGGTTTCGTGGAAAAATTTCAGTGTGAACATCAAGCTTCAAACAATTTAAAATAAATTATACGAATTTTACATGGGAAGCTTTCTGATCAAGATCTGTGTATAACTTTATATGAAATATAACTATTATGTGTTATTGTCATCGATGTTTTGTGTCATTATTGATCTAATCTAGACCTAAACCTATGATCGTCTGCATTTTCAAGCGTTTGTACCTACAGTGGTTTAGTTTTTGATGGGGTTCCGCCAAAGAATTTAGGATCAAAAGGGTTCCAAGGCGAAAAAGATTGGGAAACTCTGGACTAAGTGATCAACTGTGGTTTGTTTCCATGTAGGCCACACTCCTTGGCAACTACAACCTTGAATCCTTGGAAGACTAATAACTCAATGAAGAAGAAACCTCTTGCCAGGAAAATGTCCACCTCTCAGGTAAGTCATATGTGACACTGGGTAAGGTCTTTAGTTGGCAATTGTCCATGAGGACTGTTGATTGTTTAGGGGCACTCTATTTTCTCATATACCTAAAGATCGACTAGCGATACGCAACTACCCCGGGGCCCGGATTTCCGCGACTGCTCTGCCTAAGGGTCTGGAATTTATGTGACTGCTCTGCCTAGGGGCCTGGAATTTCTGTAGCTACTCTGCTTAGGGGCCTTGGATTTCTAACTACTCTGGCTAGGGTCCTGGAATTTCTGTGACTATTCTGCATATGGGTTTGGAATTTCTTTGACTACTATGCTTAGGGTCCTGGAATATCTGTAACTATTCTGCTTATGGGCCCGGAATTTCTGTGGCTACTCTGCCTAGTGGCCTGGAATTTTACGTCACTACTCTGCCTAAAAGACTGGAATTTCTGTGGCTACTTTGCTTTTTTGGTCCTGAAATTTCTTTCTTGTATACTCTGCTTAGGGGCCTGGAATTTCTGTTACTGCTCTGCCTAGATGCCTGGAATTTCTGTGACTACTATGCTCAGGGCCTGGGATTTCTGTGACTACTCTGCTTATGGGCCTTGGATTTCTGACTACTCTGGCTAGGGTCCTGGAATTTCTGTAACTATTCTGCTTATGGGCCCGAAATTTCTGCGACTACTCTGCCTAGTGGCCTGGAATTTACGTCACTACTCTGCCTAGTGGCCTGGAATTTCTGTGGCTACTATGCTCAGGGCCTGGAATTTCTCTGACTGCTATGCTGAGGGCCTGGAATTTCTCTGACTACTATGCTCAGGGCCTGGAATTTCTCTGACTACTATGCTGAAGGTACGTGAGCAGGTAGGGGTGTTAGAAAGTGTGCTTACACACAGGGAGGGTATGGGCAACTTTTTCCACATTTTTGCATTCATGCTATGTGGATGGTCCCTGTATACATGGACTGATACTGTGCTGTTATGATTGTTTCTTCTTCTAGGTCATAACGAAATCTGCTCAAAGAAGTTCAGAGACCAAAGAACCTACTCAGCTTCGGAGTTCTTCTGAGCGTCACACGAGTCGAACAAAATCTGGTCAGTTCTTGGAGACATCTGCTTAGCTTAACCCTTGACTTTTTGCAGATGCTGCTGATATTGCCTGTGTTCTAGAGGTCACCTTGTGCTATCAGTTCGTTGAACTCTAGCGACCGTCATGATTTCTAGAGTTCATGAATTAAAATTGAAGATTTGTGTTTGCTTCTGTTTTTAATTATTATTCATATGGGTCTCTAACTATCCGTCCAGGCTTAAGCGTCTAGTGACTCTCCAAAAGTGGGCAATAAGATTTGTAAATGGCTACCTTTCCTTTATCTGGATTAACTACACATACATATACAAAAAGCTAGGACTGCTAAACCTGGAACATCTAATCAAGTACCAAATAACAGAATTTATGTACAAATATAACTACAGGCTACTTCCAACAGCCTTTGATAATTACTTCTTGTCACCATCTGAAGACAATCCCTATTAGGGCCACCTCAACTTTCATTCCTATTCGTGCATGAACGATCACGAATTTTTCCAATCAAGTATGCTGACCCAAAAGTCTGGAACAGTATTCCTGATAATATAAAAAGAAGTCCATGTATTCAGGGGTTCAAAAAAAAACTTTGTGATTATACCGGGTATGTTAAATATTTTGGCCTATGGTCAAATGAGTCTATTAGCCCAAAGAAAGGTCATGCGTACAGCAAGGCTCCAATGACTGGCCGACCAGAAGTCTGACTTCATACTTTGCTGTTGTAGATCTACTGAAGTGCCCGCTATCACGATTAGCTAAGACAAAGACATTTCAATGTCTTTGTCTGAGTTTCTTTTCATATTTTCCTAAGTAATCAAAAACTCGTTGTGTTACATTTGTTTTTTAATGTGTTTTATTGCCATTTGTTAGCTCTTCGATTGTTAAATTGTGCACTATTAACCATAAAAACATTGACCTTATTCGACTCCGTTCAACTACTAGTTAATAAGAGGGTGGCCCCGCCTACAGGACCTAGGTCCTTCTTGGGGATGTCCTCCCTATTGATCTTGATATTTTAACATCTAAGTTTTTGATTCTGTTTGTCTTACAATGAGGTCAATTCAAAGAATTTGTCATTGTTGTTGTCATTGTCAATTATTATTATTATTATTATTGTTATAAGTCAAATTTTATTTTATGCATTGATCGTTATTATTAAAATGATTAAGTTTTTATTATTGTTAAAGTTCAACTTGGCGAGACGTTTAGATGATTGTTAGTATAAATTGATTTTTATTATTAAAGGCGGTTGTTTTGTTGCATGTGTAATCAGTGGAGTAATACTATGTGTAATTTTGTTGGTCTAGTGTCGGCTGGTCAGGCGTACTCTCTCATTTCACTCTACAAACTTCTTGGTGGCTGTCTACAGCGCATTCCCACAGGTATTGGGATGGGCAGTGGGTGATTGGGTACATGCCTTAGTGGATTGATTGATTGACTGACTGACTGATTGATTCATTGGCTGATTGATTGATTGTGTGAGCGACTGATTGAGAGAATGATTGTATGGCTTATTGATTAATTACATTGACTGATTGTGTGATTGATAGAATGATTAAATGATTGATTTCGTACAATTTTTCATTTTTCTTCTGTTCTTTGTACATAAATTGTCAGCTTGTTAAATAAACGAGGATATTTAATATATAATAATTATTGAATGATTGTATAACAATAGCAGGTGACAGTTTTTGACTAACTGATTGATTTATAAAATTAAATGGTTGACAGGCTGATTGATTTCATTCAATTGATCAATCACTGATTAAATAACACTAGCTGACAGTGCCTGAATGATTGACTGATTTATTGATTTCAATCAATCAATATTTAAATTACACTTGCTGACAGTGTCTAATTGATTTATTGATTTAATGACTGACTGATTATATTAACTTATTGATTGATTGTCTCAGATGTTTTATTGTCTTCCATTCCAGACACGGTTCCATATCCTGTGGCGCTTCGTCTTCCAGTCTCCATTTCCAAATGGATCGACTATTCCAACAAGTACGGCTTTGGCTTCCGGTTGTCTGATGGAAATGTTGGGGTCAACTTCAACGACTCGACCCGATTAATCCGTCTGGCCAATGGCAGGTTGGTTCAGTTCGGGTTATGAATATTCATGTTTTCATCGGAGACAGACAATATCTGCTTAGCTACACTAATATACTCAGTGATTTTCATATTGCTTTTTAAAATCTAATATACCGGTAGTTCTGTTTTCAATTAATTTATATTAAATTACATTTTTCTTATTAAATTCTATTTTTAATATAATTTTGTACCTTTTAAAAAATTTATTTGCCTTGTTTGGGCTAATTTATGTATTGACAGGATCGACCACAAGTTATGTTTAAGTCTCAGCTGAATTTATTTATGTGGATCAACCAAAACTCTTGGAAACATGTTTCACCCAAGTTTCATTCAGTCATTCCCGAAAATTTATATAGCATCCCTTCAAAAAACCTACTCAGAGGCGAATTTCGTATTACTCGGACTCAGGACAGACAGTGGGTCAGAGTTTTAATAAAAATCGGCTTTCCCATTTCTGTTTTAAAGGCACATAGATTATTTTGTTTACAAAACGCTGATCAGCCAAAAACGCAAATACTGTAACTATTGGTACTACTTCCTAGTGTGATCTAAGGCAGCGATTCCCAACCTGTGGCCCGCGGGCCAAAAGTGGCCCGCCAGGCCTCAAAAAGTGGCCCTCGACCTATAAAAGATTTAAAAAATATACGTTGAAAAAAATGAATATTTGACAGAATAGTTATTTTCTACTATAAATTTTTATAATTATTTTGATGATGTCTGTAAGTGACTTCAAATGTACTATATTGAAGTTCAATTTAACAATTATATATGTTTTAGTACATCTCTAGTCACGAGGTTAGTCTATGTCAATAAACCGCCGCTAATACATAAGTATTCTTTATTGCATAAAATAATTATTTTAACCCTGTAGCCCATCATGTCCTCATACTAAATAAAAGTGGCCCTTAGTCGAAAAAGGTTGGGAACCACTGATCCAAGGCATATTCAAAGATTCTTAAAAACTGCAATACTAAAAATGAAGAGGAGACTTTTTGAAATATTTGAAACTCAGACTCGGTACAACTCAACTTGATACTCGTCACAAAATTGACACTCGGTTCATCCCTACACAGCTGTCCTTGGCCAGTCTCTTCTTAGGTTACCTGTCCAATATGTCCATATATGTTCTACTTAGGACGCTGGAATACGTCGACCTGAGCAACCACGTGACCTCCATGACGACCTCCACTGTACCCTTTGACCTCGAGAAGAAAGTTGCCCTGCTCGTCTACTTTGGTCACTACATGGATGAACACCTCAAGGACTCCCTCCCTCAATCCTCCTCCATACCCGGAGTATCTTCCGAGGTCTGTCCTCCGGTCGCTGGTGGCGGCACCGTCTTTCTCAAGAGGTGGTTTCGGACAGATGAAGCGCTCGTTCTCTACCTGAGCAATGGAACTGTACAGGTGAGTTGTCCTGTTCAGGTGTTCATTGAGAAACTTTCTTCTTGGCGTTGGTGCCATACAGATGAGGTAGTTGCTCAAGTGTCCTTCCTATTCTTTGGCACCATGCAGGTGAGTTGACTCATCCAGGTGTTCTTTGAGAATCTTTCTTCTACCTGAGTAGTGGAACTGGTGCCATACAGGCAGGGGTGTTGCAAACAACGCATTAAAGATTATGAAAATTATTATCTGATTTTTATTCTTTGACGAGCTTTGGTTGCTAATTTCATTAACACCTCGGTGTAAAAATAATAAACCAAAATTTAAAGCATGTTATGGAAATAATTCCATTTGCTTTTAATTGTTCAGGTGAACTTTTTAACGGACCACACAAAACTGATCCTCGGTCGTAGCGATCGTCATCATGACGGTCACCTGGTGACGTACATTAACAGCGACTGTCAGACTGTCACTTATCGTCTGTCAGAGCTCTGCCAGTCAGGGTGCTGCGTCGAGATTGCGGTCAGGATACGATACGCACAACGAATGTTGGAGACGCTCATCAACTATGAAGAAGAATCGGTTTAGGTGGTCTGTGATTCGGTCTCTCTCCACTGGGGATTTTCGTGCGCTGGCAAAGTTTGTTCGGGGAGAGAGTTGGGTGAAGTTTCTGAGTTTTTGAGGAGTTTGTAGTTTGGGAGTCAGATGCAATGTTCCCTCTAATTTTTTGGATGTAGTGTATGCAATAAATTTTGTGTGTGCAACATTTTATAAATGGTTCACACTTTTGTGTGCAGGTCCGAGCTGAATGCGATGATAGTTAAATTGGGATTATATGTATTAGTCTGTAGTGCTAGTTCTGATAACCTAAGAAAGTCCCATGTCTGAAGATAAATAAGGCTATGTCTCAGCCAAAGACACAAAGTTTCTGGAGTTAGGCACATTTATGCCACAGCCAGATAGAAGACTCGCTTCACCTAGTCGTAAAAACAATTGTGCACAAACTTCTTGTGTGCTCTGGTTCCAATGTCCTTGTGAGTACACTGAAGCATACAGTTTAGGGGAACATTGGTAGGATGTCCCTAGAGTCGAGCATTTGGGGATGGGATTTTACTTATTGAAAATTATTTATGACAAGGGCTTTTCTGTTTTGTTGAGCCGATTGTTTGTTAAATTTTCTGTCTTGGTTTCCACGGAACGTGAATGATTGCAAGTTGTGTGTTAAGATCATTGGTGGAATTTGGCTTCTTGTAATTTTTTTGTAGAATTGGGATTTCCATGTTGCTTTTTTCCATAGAATTGAGTTTATCTGATGTCATTTTTGTAGAGTTTGACTTTTTCTGTGTGTGGAGAATTGTTTCTGTTGCCATTTTAAAGAATTGGGCTTTGTTGATGGTACTCCGAATCTTTCATACCACTTCCAGAAACATCACTCTGCCAAAAAATTTATAGTTGAAAATGTTATCTGTGAGTATTTCTGTGGGTGTATTGTGATCCAGTCTTTTCTGTTAGCGATTTTTGTCTCAGAGTTTGTTAAATTGAAATGTGATGCAAATGGAATTATTTATTAATTAGGAAATTGTATCAAGGATCTCTTAAAGTGAGGTTGTTTTTTTAAAAAGTGAATGCAGTTGGCAGTCTGTGCTTTGACTCTAGTGTTGCAAATCATTGGTGGTGATGAGGATACGGTGACGTGAATATTGGCGCCCGGGAACTGGTTTGGAACCGGTTTGGTTCGGCCCAGCGCCCCTTCTGTGGTTCCACGTCTGCGTGCATACAGGTGATCGCCTCTGGCTGTTGTTTGGCCCAGATCGCCATTACGGTCGTCGATAGGGGTCGTCTGTGTCATCGCGGTCATCCGACGTTCACCTGTTGCCTTCCATCGCGACAGGAGGAGATTGGTGTGATCCTCAGAAAAGCGCTTTCTCTCAGACATTGAACTCAAGGGCTGCAACGCATCCAAAACTCAGTGTTGAGTTCGTTAATTTATTGTTTGATCGATTTTGTTGATTGATGGGTTTAGTAATTTATCGTGCGTGGAAGTGATTGCATATTTGCTCGGTACAGACTGTGCAAAAAAAAGACGACATACATGTTTTAAGTGATGATTTCTTTTGGATAGAACTGATAGAGAGGTGAAACTTTTACGATTTGGTCTCTGGCAATTTTGAAGCTTTCACATGTCGTTGCAAAGAATTGTTAGGATTATGATTGTATCTGTGTGTGTGTGTGTGTGTACTTGTGAATTTGCGGCTAACCGTTATAATGTATAAACAAACCCAGTTTATATGACCCGATGTTTTAGGGCTTGACTGCAGAGCCTCGTGAAGGTCAAGGTCGTTTTACATGTGGCGGGCTTCCATTTTTTTCGTAATCTGGCATTCTTGCAGACATCCGTGTAACTTATTGTAATGTAATAAGGCATTTATGTTGCTTCATTTCCGACAACGACATTCCGCATTCGTGGCAGAGGACGTCTGCCATGAGAATGGAATCAATGAAGACCTGTGTGCTATGGTTGCAGAAAATATTACCGCAAGAGAACATTTTAGAAATTGTATTCCTAGTTTCTTTAAGTTATCTTGCATTTAATCATGAGATGACACTATGATCTAAACCTATTGCAAAAATTATGGGCAATATTTATTTTTATTATTGTGATTATTAGTTTGGTTTTTTATTTGGTTTTTATATTATTTTTACCCTGGTGGTAAATGTGATATCTCAGGAAGAGGAAATTGTGTTTAGAGCTGTTAATGGGTGTCCTTTGTTGTCATTATTTTCAACTTTATTATACTTCGAACACCTGAGATCAATACAATCCCTCAGGTTTGAAAAGTAATGCCCCCAAGACAAATTAAATCACATCTCAAGTGGCTATTGTTATTTTATATATATTTTATTATTACCATTTATCTTTATTTTTAATAATGTTATTGTCTGTTTTGACATCCGTTATATCTAAATATCAAACAAATAAGTATATTATCATGAGTCTTAAGTTGTGTGAACTATGCTTTTTTGTTTCAGCCAGGAATAGAACTTGATACTTGAATAGAACGTTCATGACAACTGTGCCAACATATTGTAGTTTTGTTACAACATAGTGCTATACAACACTAGTATTATTAGTTTTAGTAGTGATTATAATAGTGGCACTATAGAAAATCTAAGCTTTGATTGGCTTCATTACATTACGCTGCTAGTATTATTATAGTTCGTTATTACTTAGCACTGTTAGTATTGTAGGAATGTTGTCCTAAATGGCCAAAATCTTGCGAACAATGAGTCACTGGCGCTCCAAATCCGTCCGCTTGAGGCTTAATTCCGTCCAAAATCTTTTGGTCATGGCTTTGGAGATGTGTTAATAGTTGTAATTGTGTAATCATAATATATATATAGCACCTTGGGAAAACTCCTCGAGAGTACCCCGACCTGACCCACCCACGATCTGGCTGAGCTGTCTTCAAGCGTTTGCAAAATAGAGTAACGGAAAGTAACCCATGTTGCAGCCCGCATGCTGGGTAATGCGTGGGGCAGATTCCATTTTGCATTGTGGCAGTATGTGGCCGGGGAACAACCAGGTCAACTTGTGTTACAGAGCAAATGGATCAGCTGGGGTTGGGAGTGCTTCTGAGTAGATGCCTTGAAGGAGCGCTTTATAAATGTCTGTAATGATTGAATGGATAAAAGTATGAAATAACAGCTGAATCAAATTTGTGTAAAAATCTTTTTAATATGCCATTGTAGTTGTTGTCTTTTGTGTCCACTCGATATTCCGAAGGTTCTATACTCCAACATTAATTTAACTAGAAGCTGAGTTAATTGATGAAAAAAACCTGTAAAACTGGGAGCTGGATTGATATGAAAAGAATCATGCCTAAATGGAAGCTGGATTAATGAAAAGAATGGTGCAATCCACTGAATCCAGCGTCTAGCCAAACAATTCTTTTTGTCATTCAGCTACCATTAAAATGCAATCTTAGCCGGACACCATTCAGACTTTCGAACCTTCGGACTATAGACACAGAACCGTTGTCTTTTGGCATGACAATAATTATATTGATTCTCGCAAAAGTTGTAGATCACTTTGTACGGTATTTGTATCTGTGTTGATGTGATTTTTTTGACAGACATATGGCGACACCATTGGGTTCAGCTAATGTGACGATCTTGTTTTGGTTAGGTAAATGTTGACAGTTTGTTGACGATGCATGGTACCTGTTTTGTATAGAATTGAGCTGTGACCAATTTAAATGCTTTCTATATATTGATGTCAGTTATTTGAGGTTGGACCATTTGTGCATATTTTTAATGTCCAATAAATTTAGAGTCATAGTTGTCACTGATTTTATTTATATACACATATATATTTATGGATTAATTGAACGATTCCTGAAAGTCAAGAAAACTTCATTCAGGATAAACTTGATTCCTAATTGCAGGCAGGGGCATGTATGGCCTACACAATGATTTTGGGGTAACATTTTGTTCTAGAGTCGAAGTCTCAGTAATACTTTGGTGCAGGTTTTTTTTATAAACGATTATAATAATATATTTAGCGAAAAATGGACCTCGGAACGCTGACAACAGGCTCCGTATGAAAATGAGTCTAATGTTACAGAGCAATGTGGTGGCGTTTGAAATCCGCGCAATACTGCCTAATTGTGGGAGAGCGCTTAGAGGGTAACGTCATTGCCTTCGGCACACTCGTTTGTTCCAGGGTTACAAACATCATGTTTTTTTGGTTTAAAAAAAATATACGAAAAATGGAAATTTTTGTTTCTTTTAAATATGTTTTATTCAATTTACTAATATCACTGTTATATTACTAATTGTGTGTTATTCAGTCCGAAATCAAGATATATTAAACTGTTTTAGCCCAATGTTCGTTTTACGAACATATGTTTTGATGATGTCACATTGGTTGACGTAATCGCTTTAATTTTCTTTTCGTGAACTTTTAAGTAAGTAAGTAAGTATATTCTTTATTGAACTAACTGCTTATCCGCACTCTGGTGTAAAGTACATTTTAAAGTACAACATTCTAATTAAACAGTTGAAAATCAGCTCAATATTTTCCACTCTGGATTGTCTGCAACATACATGCAGCTTTAGGATTAGCAGATTTTCTTTTAATAGCAACACATTAACTTTAATAACACAACGTTCTCATTAAAAAGGATTTTCGCCTCTAGATTGTCTGCCTATGGAATTTCACGGTCAACGGCCATGTGGGCGCGGACGCAGGGATGACTGATATAAATTTATTTAACGACGCATCCATAGCGAGGATGATATGCGTCAATCTCTGTTTTATGCATTTACAATACAATATGATTTATAAGATTAATTAGCATTTTAGGTAAATTTTAACATAAATGTTCAATGTTTATTTTCTGGCTTCGCGTCTTCGTCTTTGCCTATTCGGTCTTTAGTTGGTGTGTTGGCGTTTGTCTTTCGTCGTCCAGGTCTTGGAGTGGAAGGTTGCCTTTATAGGTGGAAGGAACCGGTGCAGTACGTGACCTGGGTGTGTATAGGTGTGTGTGAGTGTGTGTATGCGTGTACATAGGTGTATGTCGTGTGTGTAGATGCGTGGGTGTGTGGGTTTTGTGTGTAGCTGAAAACATTAGGCTACATTCATGATGATTTTGAACATGAATTATCTATTTATATTTCGGTTTTGTGCTACAACTTAATTTCTGACACGTTCAGTATTTCAGATGTTGTCAGTAGCCTATTGGCCCAATGTTCGTAAAACGAACACATGCTAATTTGCATAATCTATTTGACACAGCCTAAGTTAAAAATATTAATACATATGGTCAACAATTGCCACCAAGGCCCACATGATTAGCACAGTTCATAAAAATGTGCTTGATAAAGTATTGGTCCAGACGATGGTACAATTTTCGATATTCATAGAGACGGCTTCTCCTGCCTGCCGAACATACCGGACCTGGACCAAGCCAGAGGTTTAGCAAGCGGCTGCAGAGTCATTGCCTCAGTTGGTCACTGGCCTGAAATCGAACTGAATAGGCTCATTACCTCCTTCGTATAGGCGAGGTAAAGACGAAGTGCATTAGCATTCACCGTATCACTGGACATGAATAATAATTTGTAATGCTGCCTGATTCCCAAGGAACAGACTAACACACACGCAGACACATGTACGCACACACGTATTTTGATAAGCATGTCATACGGAAACAGAGGGAAAGAGGTAATTATGCATTTAAGTAGGCTATTTCTATCCGCATTTCCATCATACACACGCACTGGTACAATACTCTGCCCTGTGTAAACCAAACTCTTATACGGCCATGCCCATCACAACAGAACTCGGGAGTTTGTAATTTCGACCAGCTGACCATCATGGGAAAGAGTAAAACCTAACAATTGTATGCATGCATGCATGCATGCATGTGTATATATGTATGTATGTATGTATGTATGTATGTATGTATGTATGTATTTGTATATGTATTTGTATATGTATTCATATATTTATGTATGTATGTAAGTATGTGTGTGTGTGGGCATGTATGTATGTATGTATGTATGTATATATGTATGTATGTATGTATGTATGTATGAATTTGATAGTGCTACCTGTATCTTGCTTGAGCTGGTTGTGAGAGATGATTTAGTCAAAGGTTGTTATTTCAGCGAATGTGGTGATAGAGAGAGCGGTTTATTGAATCTGATGATGTCGCTATATAAATGGCTTTATTGTCAGGGTCTGCGTTGTGTCTCTAATCTCTGTCGCTCGCGCTGTCGATGTCGAGCATATCGGAATTGCATCAGCTGCCCAGGTAGGATTAGTTCGACCACACCCATCCATGTCCAGTGGTTCCTGCAAGTCAATGGTTAAACATAAATGTTGAAGCGTTTCTATAGCGTATGGCTTCGTCTCTTCTCAGTCTTCATTGAACTGATTGGGCGAGAGCCTTCTCCACTAATCACCAGTTTGAATTGACGCCACCACCCCTGTTAAAGGTCGCTGCATGCTAGCCCAAGATTTAGGTCTCTGAAATAGACCGGCATTACTAACTAGGTCCACGTGGAGTGAAATGCAACGTAAAATCCACTAACGAGCAGAACTATCTATCACTTACTGGATTTTTCATTCTAGTGATGACACGATCTATTTGTTCTTGGTCAAAATTGTCTTTGGTTACTGTTTTCTGCATACAGATTTGGCTTCTTTATTTTGATGAATCTCTTTTGCCTATTAATTTTATTAAAAATTTACTACAAAATAATTGATTTTTGGGACAGTTTTTTATATTAATGACTCTTTCTGTGTTGTTGTAATTATAATATTCTATAATTTCTTTTTGAGGTTTAATTATTTATTATTTAGTTTAATATTCTACCTAATTATTGGTAATTTTCACATAAATAGGCCTAATTTGTTTTGGAGGCATAAGCTTCGAATGAAACCAAAGCAGAGAAGAATAAAGAAGAGCTGGAGACTAATTCCATGGACAAATCTTCGACTCTTACGAATAGCTCACTCATCGAACCGGATAAGAACATCAATACGAAGACAGATGAGACTGATTCGCCATCCTAGGACCAAACGTTCTTAGCTATTTTCGTTCTGACCATTGACCCAGCTTGTTCTCTCCACAGAAAACCTTATCAGTTGAGATCACTGTGTGACTTAAGCCAATGTCTAGAAAGAACAGTCGATTGTAACAAACCACGATCGCTGTGGCCCATCGTCAGACATAACAAGCTGCTAGGGTAAAAGTGCCTGGCCACAAACTAAATGGAGTGAGTGAACAAGGACTCCAGACAATTCACAAGTTATGACGATATTAAAGGGTTTGAGTAAAAACAGTACGTGTAATTGGATATGACGTCAAAGACCATTGCTGTCATAAGACTTCCATAAACTCGTTTTTCTCCGTGTATGATCGATGTAGTTATGGCCGATTTGCATCGCCGCGGCGTCTTTATTGGTCAATCTCGAGCGAAACCGAAGATTTTATGACCGACTTTGATGAAATTGGTGTGTAGTCTGATGAAGCCGTCGCCATTAAATCTGCACTTGCATAAAATGTCTCTCTAACCGCCTGTAGGGTCCTCAAGTGACAGTTGTTGTTGTGGGAGAGTGGTTCGGTGTACGAGTTAATGTCGTAGGCCTACGTATATAAATCGTCATAGGTTACAATTTTGTCAGAAATAATTAATAAAGTCATCAAAGCTTTGTTGTTGGTCGTTATACATTGGCCAATCGATCTGACGCAAGGATAAATAATTATGCGCTTAACATCCATAAACTGGTGTCCTGCGCTTGGCTTATGAGTGGCGTTTTAGAAGTTGGGCAAGGTCCAATATGCACAGGTAGAGATTGCAATTCCGAACCATAAGCATTTCTCGGGAATTTTGGGATTTTTTCGCTCAAATTCCGGAAATTTCATGGTGAATTTATTGACCGACTAATTACTGTCAATTTCCATCAAATTTCCAACAAGTTAAAATACTAATTGTATGTCTCCTTATAGAGCTAGTATAATACCAAACTACACACAGAAGTTGCTTCGACGATCTCACAAAGTCAATATTCAGTGACAACGGTAAAAAATAGAAATGGTGTTAATGAAACCATAAATGCAAGAGACATAGCCTATTTAAACGCTGGAAGCACAATGAGTTCAAGGCTCCATCACCGAAACGGGTTCCCAACCTGGAACAGATAACGCCGGCAGTAGAAAACGCCCGTTTAGCTTTAATACAGTGTTTATTTGGTGTTTAATCAGAAAATAATGCCAACAGACTCCTCAACATTAGCCTTTCTGTCATGGCGTTTGTATCTTTGTAGAGAGTTTGTCGCCATTTCGAGGGCTTTATCCAGCGTACCCGGAATAACGGTTGAAGCACAGAACAATACGTGAGGGTTATTGCGCACAGTTCAGAACTCTAATAGGCCTAGCCCAATTATTCAAAGACATGCCTCACATGAAATATAGGGCCTACGACATCATATTCTGCTTGAACTACTTTATACGACTCTAGTCTCTAGTATAGTGAATTATTATAATCGTTATGGTTTAGGGCCTTTAGGCCTATATGATATCCGACACGTCAGCAGCAAAACAAACCTGGAAAAAATTGAGTTTCCTCTTTTACACGAACCGATTACTAGCGGATTAAAATATCGCTGACGTCATCTGGTGAATCATGAATTCGCGTCTCGTCTAAGAGTTCTCGTGTTACGCCGCCGATTATTTTGGCTCGGTTGTGATTTTGTCTGGCTAATGGTTGTCTCATTATTGCGCAATCATGCAGGTGACGAGTGGTGACACAGTGTTGACCACTATGATGCCATCTTGTCATTTGACGAATGTTGTCTAACATAATAGTGAATTATTATAATCTTCTGAATAGTATTTTGAGGTCTTTTTTAATGAATTTTAGTGGCGTAAGTATAACGTCATATTTTTAATTGTGGTGTCATAGGGTCAATTTTGGTTTCTGAGAATTGCTAGGTAGTCTGGCGGCTGCTGGATCTGGTGGAATTTGGAACTGCGTGAATTATTTGGGGTCTGGTGAATTTTGACCTCATCGGGTGAATTATTGTTGCGTAATATGGTGACTTTGGACTCAGATCTTTGTCTTCCTTTGGTGGACCAACGCTTTGATACCTTGTCTTAGTGGCGTGTTAGACTTTTATTTTTGAAGAGGAGACTGACTCGACGACGAACAATACAAGGAACTGGAAAGTCCCTTATGACGTCGTGTAGGCCTACCTAGCGTGAGCGTTGACCTCTGGCGGATGTTTCGCTGCTTGTTTACGTAACGAATGCAAAGTTATTTATTATATTTATGATGAGAAATTGGCGAGTAATATTATTCTACCAGATGAAAAACTGCCCGTTGAAACCATACATTTATAAAAACAACATAACGTTTAGCCTAATCTCTGGTTGAAACTCAATATTAGTATTGGTAGTAAAATAGAATTTGGGCGACATCTGTGAATAATAATTATCTAATAATAAATGGGGCGATATCAACGAGTGAGGATGCAATCGGAAATAGAACCATTTTCACGAGTTTATGCTCTGTCTCTAGGCCTATGTGGATTTCCTCGGAGTTCCACTCCACGACACAAAACTAGGAATTACGACCAAGTATTTTCTATCAGGACTCATTCGTCCGATTTCAAGACGGACAAAGTTAATCCTAGATGACTCTACCACCGCGAGAGGGGGCGAATCGAGGGGGCGGCGATTCGACGGATTTCCCTGTCTTGGGTTCGCCCTCTGCTTGGGCTGTGTGGACGGTGGAAATAATTGGGATAAATTGACGTCGAAAATTGGATTTCGTTGCCATGAGAAAAGGCTTGAGACAGATGAGGGAGGAAGACGACAGAGAGGAGAAGGAAGAGGAGAAGGAGGAGGAAGAGGAGAGGAAAGAGGAGATGGAGTGGAGAGAGGAGGAGGTGGAGCTGATTGCGTTAGTCGACGTGGTTCAGTTATTAGTGTTGCCTAGTGATAATGCAGAGAAAGGTCGACTGCGAGTTTCTGGTTCGGAGCCTGGTTGTCTCATGGAGATGGCGTTGAGGTGTGTGTGTGTGTGTGTGTGCGTGTGTGTGTGCGATAGAGGGGCGACAGACAGACAGACAAACACACAAGGAGGATGGTCAGATTATTAAAGGAATGGATGACTTGATGGAGAGAAGCGCAGATGAATGGATGACGGATGGGTGGATCGAAGGGCAAGATTATTCTGGTCGTGAATAAGCCGAGGACACATAACTGTGAAGCGCTCGTGAATAAGCTGGTGCCCTGCTGCATTTGGCCTTCAAGTGGCGCTTTAGCAGTTTGGAGTTTTGGATTACGAGTGGTTCGATCGATCAATAGAATGACTTAGTACCGGATGCGCTCTTCTCTGAAATTGTAGTCTTTCATTTGGTGAGGCCGTGGTTCTCTAACTAACACACATGATCTGCATATTCAAATTAGCGCAGCCTCCATAAGATGTCTAATATCGGTGAATTATTCAATTCGACAGTAACACTGTCTAAATATCGGAATATGAAATAAGCTGTTTGCTGAAAATGATCACGTTGACCTAGAAATTGGCATAAGAACGCTTTTTAAATAGTTTCATATCGCCGGAGACATCCGCTCGCCAGCCTTTCGTGGAATGGAAAGAAGAATTTTTCCTTTTATTGTCTAGATTAATGTCTCGACAAATGCATTGTTCGTTTAATTCTGATGGGATTGATTTGTTTGGATGGAAGGCTGTGGAACCAGTCTCCGAGTACAAAAAAGTCCGGCATGGATAGCGGGGAAGCAGCGTTCGTGGTGATGTTCGCCGGTCGACCGGTTGGCTTTACATCAAGACTTCAATTCAGAAGTGCAATATCAGTCGTCGCCCGGAAAGGGACATTGAATGGCGATGACCTTTGACCGCTTGCTGTCCATGGCTCCATTTTGATGAGAGTTCTGTCGCCCTGTGATGGGCTTAATTCCCCCACCTTTTGTCTCTGGCTGGCAGTGTACGCCCTTGTCCGCGTCAATCGATCCTCTTAAGAAGCCCCTCCTCCTGTCTGGTCTTACATCCCTGGGTCTCGCCCCATGTATTTGGAGGGTTCTATGCTGATGTAAGCAAAGAAGAGAGAGACAGAGACAGAGACAGAGGTGAACAGACAAACAGACAAAGAGATAGAGAGAAAAAGAGAGTGATACGAAGATAGAAATACGAACGAGAGAGATATACAGATCAAAAAAGATACAAAGAGAGAGATACAAAGAAAGAGGCGTAATGTAACGACGACTATTTCGGTTCGTTCCAAGCTACTGCTAGGATAACACACACACGCATGCACACACACCTACACACACCTACCCCTACATACACACACACACATCTACACACACACAAACATATATATATATATATATACACACACATATATATATATATACATACATATATATATACAGCGCTCCAGTTCACACGTTAACCAATCACACATACATGTACTTCCATACAATTTATATGCAGACATAATATGACCGCAAAACCTGTATCCCCAAGAGTAATTAAATATTTACTGTTTGATCTGTTGGAGAATATTGACTATCAGGAAATTAGATGGTTTGCTTTGGATGTCTGACATTGTCCACAGCAATTTAACTAATAACTAGCAATTTAACTAATAACTAGCAATTTAACTAATAACTAGCAATTTAATTAATAACTAGCAATTTAACTAATAACTAGCAATTTAACTAATAACTAGCAATTTAACTGTAGCATGACCACTGTTGACCAGTAAGATTAATAAATATATCTGATGATAATATATAATATTATAATATAAAAAATAATGATGATATTCGCTTGTTTATGCAGAAAACAATCTGACAAAAACGCAGAAATGCTAACGTAAGTGACATTGGACAACAAAAGAAACTAGATTTATCCCCAGAGCATTACATAAAAACATTTACTAGAGTTATCTTTTGGTAATTGAACATGGTCGTGTGTTCTACAGTGTAGGTCTTAATTAGTGAGTGGAGTATTGACGGACTGGATGCTGGTGAAGAACATGCTTTAGGTTGTGCGTAATGGGGAAAAGGTCGTCTTTAAACCCAAAAACATTTTACAGCGTTTGTCGTCAAACTCCATCCATCCATCTCCTCTGTTATCTCCAGGTATTGCTGTTCACGGATGTCCTAGAAATAAACTTCGCGAACCTGGAAGAATATTTAGATGCGATTATAAGGAATGTTGGACAGAGGATATATTTATTATGTAGGCTGAGGTTCTGCCAGGAAAGGATTGACTGATCAGTTCATAAACAAGTTCCTTGACCAGTTCTTATAAACACATAGATAGAGATACATAGACAGACAGACAGACAGACAGACAGACAGACAGACATACCAATAGACAGTAACTGACCCATGCTCACTGCGTTTCTGAGAAACGAGCTCTGCTAACACCAGACACCAGACAGACTGATTGATCTGATCAGACGTTGTGTGCGTGATATTTTCAATGTTCAAGGCAATGGAGCCTGGGCTTGGACAGGGATTATCCGCGCAACAATGGAAATTGGTCTTAGACGCCGCAACAGATCACTTGCTCAAGATGGAGTCTGACAAGCGGTAGGGGCTGGGGTGGTCAGTTAAGCCAGTACACTACTACTTCTGCCCCTCGTTCTTCTACCCTCTGTTTGGGGTATTTTGAGTCTCCATCTTTGGCGGTTCAATGCTCACTGAGAGTGGTTTCACTCACTCCCATCTTCTCCATCTCCTTCCACTCCCTCTACCTTTCCCTCTCTCTCCCTCTGCCGCTTCTTCTCCTTCTACTTGTCCTTCTGCTCCTCCTGCTCCTCCTGCTCCTCCTCCTGCTCCTCCTCCTCCTGCTCCTCCTCCTGCTCCTCCTTCTTCTCCCTCTCCGTCTCCGTCTTTCTCTCCCTCTTCATCAATCTAGTAATCATCACCCTGCCGGCCACTTCCACAGTGTGAGCAGAAGGCGGGTCGCGCCACACGCACCACGCGTTCCTCGCAAGCGCATAACCGTTCGACGGTCGTATCCTGCAGCTGCGAATGTCTTCCTCGCAGCTGCCACAGCTTCTATTGCTACAACTGTACAGCTGCTGCGCTGGCTAATCGTGTATTGAGCTGTGACCACCACGAGATGACGCCTCTACACGACGAAGCCACGCAGCATACGCATTATTATTATTATTATTATTATTATTATTATTATTATTATTATTATTATTATTATTATTATTATTATTATTATTATTATTATTATTATTATTATTATTATTATTATTATTATTATTATTAAACTGTCATTGATAGCGCACCTAAACAAAATGAATCTTGTGTTTGTGTGTGCATGCGTGTGTGTGTGTGTGTGCGTGTGTGTGTTCGGAACTGCTACTGTTGTCTCTTTTGATTTCATTGTCAATGTCTGTACATATATCTCTGGGTGTCTTTCTTAATTACCGTGTCTCCCCTCATCCTCGTTTAGTCTGTCTTACTCTGTGTCCGTGTATTTTACTGACTGTCTGTGTCGTGTCTGTCTGTCTGTCTGTCTGCATGTATCTCTAACACTCAGTCTCTGCTTTTTTCTTCTCCAACCTAAATCATAAACAAAAGCCCACTGAAGTAACCCTATGTACTTCGCTGTCTCTCTCCCTGCCTCCCTCTTTCTCTGGTCCAGTGCCTGTGAGTGTCTAGACGGCCCCAACGGAGAGAAAGAGAGAGAGAGAGAGAGAGAGAGAAAAAAAAAACGACAGACATAGAGAGGGACAGCCAGAGATAGAGACAGACATAAATAGTGCCAGACAGACAAACAGAGGGACAGACAAAAAAGAGAGTGATAGAGAAATAGTGACAAAGATAAAGAGAGAGTGCGAGAAAGCGGTTATTGCCATGAGCGACGAAAGCATGGAACCCCGAATAGCCTCCTCCTTCTCCTCCTCCATCATCTCCTTTTCCTCCTTCTCTTCCCCTCCTCCTCCTGCCTTCTCCTCCATCAACCTTCTCTTCTTCCTCCTCTGCAGCCATAATCATCATCTTCATCGTTGCCATCATATCTGCTCCAATTGAAAAAGATTTCCAATACTTTCTGCCTTCCACACCCAAAATATATGAATCGCCTCCCAGGGCAAACTGCTCCTAAGGGCGATGATTGCCCAGTCATCCAGGAACAACAACGTTACGCTATCCCAATGTCGAGGGCATGGGGTCAGATCTAGTCACTACCTGCATCCGTCTGTCTGTCTCGTATCTGTCTGTCTGTCCGTCCCTCCCTGCATCCATCCATCCATCCATCCATCCATCCATCCATCCATTCATCCATCCATTCATCCATCCATCCATCCATCCATCCATCCACCCATCCATTCATCCATCCATCCATCCATCCATCCATCCATCCATCCACCCATCCATTCATCCATCTATCCACCCATCCATCCATCCATCCATCCATCCATCCATCCATCCATCCATCCATCCATCCATCCATCCATCCATCCATCCATCCATCCATCCATCCATCCATCCATCCATCCATCCATCCATCTATCCATCCATCCATCCATCCATCCATCCATCCATCCATCCATCCATCCATCCACCCACCCATCCATTCATCCATCCATCCATCCACCCATCAATTCATCCATCCATCCATCCACCCACCCATCCATTCATCCATCCATCCATCCATCCACCCATCCATTCATCCATCCATCCATCCATCCACCCATCCATTCATCCATCCATCCATCCATCCATCCATCCACCCACCCACCCACCCACCCATTCATCCATCCATCCACCCATCCATTCATCCATCCATCCACCCACCCATCCATTCATCCATCCATCCATCCACCCATCCATTCATCCATCCATCTATCCACCCATCCATTCGTCCATCCATCCATCCATCCACCCACCCATCCATCCATCCACCCATCCATTCATCCATCCATCCATCCATCCACCCACCCATCCATTCATCCATCCATCCACCCACCCACCCATCCATTCATCCATCCATCCATCCATCCACCCATCCATTCATCCATCCATCCACCCACCCATCCATTCATCCATCCATCCATCCACCCATCCATTCATCCATCCATCCATCCACCCATCCATTCATCCATCCATCCATCCATCCATCCATCCACCCATCCATTCATCCATCCATCCATCCATCCACCCACCCATCCATTCATCCATCCATCCATCCACCCATCCATTCATCCATCCATCCATCCAATTTATCCATCTATCCATCTGTTGCTGCCTTTGCCTGTCTCTGTCTCTCTTTGTCTGTTTGCGTGTAATAAAGGCGACGCCGTTGGATGACGGTAGCTGCGAGGAGTGCACTTGAGCGGCGCCTTGCGTTGGATGAGAGAGAGACAGACAGACAGAGAGAGAGAGAGACAGAGACAGACAGACAGACAGACAGACATAGGCGGAGGGATATGGAGACGGAGAGAGAGACAAACAGATATACATGCATGCAGGCAGACAGACAGAAACGGAGGGACAGAGGGAGACGGAGACGGCGAGAGACAGAGACAGAGACACAGGCAGACAGACAGAGACAGACAGCCAGACAGACATGCACACAGGTAGACAGACAGACAGTCATGCTGGCAGACAGACAGACAGAAACGGAGATACAGAGAGGCAGACGCAGACACAGACATAGCGACACAGAAACAGGGACAAAGACAGAAAGATAGACACAGGGATAAACGTAGACACAGAGAGAGACAATGACAGAGATAGACAGCCAGACATACGGGCGCACAGGCAAACATAAACAAAGAGGCAAACGTAGCTGTAGAATCAGAGACAGAGACAGATAGAGAAACAGACAGAAAGACAGACAGAAAGACAGACAGACAGAAAGGAAGGAATGCCTTCGCTTGGCCGTGAGCATCGTCCACCCTGTTACAACCGCGGTAGACCAGCATCCGCTGAATCTTTGTGGCTATAGTGGGAGCAGCAACGATGACGACTAATGCTCCGGATTATCAACAACAACAACAGCAGCAGCAGCAGCAGCAGCAGCACACAGCACCAGCATCGTTGTCAGCAGCAGGACCAACAATAGAAGAAGCAAAAGCAGATGGTTGGAACAATCGAATGACCATAGGATGACCCACTAGCGGATCAACCATCAAATGAAGGTAGGGCTAAATAAAACGCCTTTTATTCAGTTGAATTATTTGAAGTATTGATGTCTTCTAATCGGTTGTGTTTTTTATTAAGTATTTCATGAAATATTGTTATCTATAATTAATATTTTTGTAATCATTATTATTATTATTTATTATTATTATTTATTATTATTATTATTATTATTATTATTATTATTATTACTATTATTTTTCTTATTATCATATTGATTATTTTACGAGCATAGCTCAAGAACTTGTCGACAAGATACCATCCTCTCTTGCATCCTTCTCTGACTACCTTGGTCCACCTCATCTTAGTTCTTTTGCTGTCCATCCTGTTACTTCTGACGAGTCACTCACGCTCGCCCAGTCTTTGAAAAGTACACACTCTTCTGGACATGACGACATCAATCCTAGTTTAGTTACTCCTTTACTGAACCTGATCGCTAATCCACTGACTGATATTATAAATTGTTCTTTAACTACTGGCACTGTCACCTTCTCTCTTGAAAATAGCTAAAGTTATACACACACATAAACAAGGCCTAAGTAAACTCATTACTAACTATAGGCCCATTTCAATCTGGCCTTTCTTTTTTAAGTTATTGGAAAAGTCATGTATTCACGCCTTTCTGACTATACTAGTAAAAATAACTTTCTTTGTCCATTCCAACACGGGTTCCAACCTGGTCATTCCACGATGGGCCTCAAACTACCACTCAATACTTAAAAGGCTACTCTCTCTCTTCAAAATAGAGCTCTAAGGGTCATTGTTAGGAACTCTCATTGTGCCTCATCCGAGCAACCTAACTCACATATTGAGCATTGAGCAATTTAACTTATTGCAAACCTGCGAGTTTATTGACAACACATTCATAACCAGCTACCCTCCAACTTTTATGATTATTTTATACCGGCAGCCCAAGTGACCCGGTATAATCTACGCTCATCTACTAATTATAGGCCAATTTACACCGGTACAAAGACTCGAAAATTTTCGATTAGATGTTCTGGTCCTAATTTGGAATCCATCAACTTAATTAACCCAAGCTAACATGGATTGCGGACAAGACATTATCTGCCATGGCATTGCTTGAAATGGAGGAACAAATTTTTGTGCCATCGACCATAATGAATATTCAGTAGGGATATTTATGGATCTCTCCAAGACCTTCGATACCGTGGATCACACAATCTTATTAAGCAAATTACATAATTGTGGCGTGCGTGGGATCCAGCTCAACTGGTTTGCCGATTACTTCTCTGACAGAACCCAAGCCGTGAGCTGCAACGGGGCTTATTCCGTTACTTGCCCAATCTTCCACGTCGCACTCCAAGGCTCAAACCTGGGTCCACTGCTATTCTTGATTTATATAAATGATTTGGCCCTTGTATCTTCCCTGTTCTTCTGTATTCTTTTTGCTGACGACACTAACCTATTCTACTCCCATTCCTCTTACTTAACCTTATTTGATACGCTTATACTTGAATTGGAAAAAGTATCTGACTGGTTCTTAGCCAATACATTAATCACTAGCATTCACAAAACTAATTCTATATTATTTCACTCCCATAGGAAATCCATACCTGAAAATCTCAAGCTCACATTTAACGGCACTCCTCTCACCCAAACTTCATCTACTTGTTTTTTGGGAGTGCAAATTGACTTTTGCCTAAAATGGAAAGGCCACAATGATCATGTTGCAGCAAAATTTGGCAAAACGGCGATGGTTTCGAGTGAATAGCTGTAAAAGTTTGAAAATGCATAAATGAAATTGTGTATAGACACTGATGCGTACAAAGCACATACCCACCTGACTATGCTAACGATTTCCAACTCTACTCTGTATCTCTAAAACCGTCCGTTCGTAAAAGAAATACATTGTAGGTATGGCAGACTTGTGCACATAAGCTAACATACACAGCATGTACAGCATTCGTAGGTCGGGGACCGATCTGTGTCGCCTCTAGCGACTGAAAGAGAAACTTTAATTGAGGGGAGTCCTGAAAGAAGTTGTTTAACCCTGGAGATCTTAAAAACGGCGTGCGCGAGGTTCACTAACCCCTCGACTGCGTGTGTTAAGTGTTTGCCGAGACAACGGTGAAGGTTTCGAGTGAATAGCTCCAAAGTGTGCAAATGATGTGGCGGTGTCCAAGGGACAAAGGGTGAGGCGTGCGTGGAAAACAATGTCTGCCATTGGATAGTTTGCAACGACCTCGTTTTCGAACGCTTCACAAGTGACAAAATTTTCAACTCACCAATTATCATTATAATTAATTATTGTTATTGTCACCATTATTGTCATCGTCATCATAATCATCGTCTTCATCATCGTCGTCAGGGTGTAACAAGCGGGGAGTTTCAAGGCTGGGGTGGCAAAGCCCCCAGTTTTAGTGCTCAATGCCCCTCTGTGCCCCCAAATCGGTTCATTTGTATGTGTCTCCAATGGCTTTTTAAGATGACTTTTGTTAAGTTAATTTGTGGCCCCCATTTTTTAAATTTCTGGGGGAAAAAATTAAAGAAATTTGTTGCGCTTAGCGCAATAATTTTTTAATCATGCCCCCACTTTTCAAAACCTTGTTACACCTCTAATCGTTGTCGTTTGTCCGTCTGTTTATCTGCCTGCCTGACTTCTTATGTACAGTATCTTGATGACAACCTATTATTATATTGTTGCCTGCGGTCATTCAAATATTTATCTACATATTAAGAAACATGTATTTATATAATTATATACTATATCTATTATATATATATATATATATATATATATAATTATAGCCTCTTTATATGAAAACACTACCTCCGTGTCGTGATATATTGCCCATAAACGCGTCATATTTTCATATAATCAGTTTAAATATTCACTCGTCCTCTCATGCATCTGTAATATATATTTATATATATATGTATATATATATATATGTATATATATACATGTGTATGGAAGGATGGAAGGCGGGAAAGAGGGAGTGTGCGCCTCTGGATGAAATTCTTATTGAGACCATAAAGCAGGTGCCAGTCCATTTCCTCGTGCCCGCTTTTATGACTCATAGCTCTTCCTCCTCCTTTACCTCCTCCTCTTCCTCCTCCTTCCTCCTCTTCCTTCTGTTTCTGCCTGCTGCTCCTCTTCTTCTCCTCCTCGATCCATTCCTCCTCCTATTATTTGTCCTTTTGCTCCTCTTAGTCATTCCCTCTCTCTCGCTCTCTTTCTCTCTCTTCTCTTCTATTTCACCAAATCATTCTTCATCTCCTCCAAATCTCCACATCACTCTCCCTTCTGACTCTTATCACAATCGCCTCAGACTCCCCCTCGATCTCATCTTACTTTCATCATCTCTTATCTTCTCCTTTTCTTCCAATCTTCCCCTCCCTCATTCTCTCCATTTTGCTCCATCTCTTCCTCCGAAGTACCACCGACCGAATACTTTGCGATCAAAAGACACTAATATTACTAAGTTGCCATCCACATATTATTACGGACGCAGCTACAAGGACGGGGTTTTCAAATTTCGGCGATTTTGTGTACGGGTGGGTATGGGGTGAGGGGAAGGGGGTCCCAAAAATATGTACGTAGATCTAGGGAAATATAATTAGTTATGGCATCCACAAAATGGAATATTAAAATCAGACCTGAAAACTTATTCCTGCTTAATCAATTTTATGTAGCATTAAAACTGTTTCAAATGCAAATGTTGTTAGTCTTTTATTTCTTCACAACTGTTAACAAATTTAAGCTGTTAAATATGATGATTAACAAAAATAAATAGCATGTGGTAAAATCAATGTCTTATAGATGTCTTTAGCTATTTAACAATTGCAATGGGGATAGGGTAAAGCTCAGATGTACGTACGCATGGGGGAGGGTCCACGAAATGTACCGCCTGCAGTAAAGAAGGGGGTCCGAAAATCCGATTTTTGGCGAACGTAATAAATGGATGGCCCCTAAGAGGCGATTTACACGACATTTGCTTTTTCCCATTTGTCACAAATTGATGCAACTTGTAACTAGCTGCAGAAATAACATTTCCACGTAGCAAACGGTAAATAGGTAGGTATACGTAAATAAAACGGTAAATGGGTAGGTAGGTAAATAATACGGTAAATGGGTAGGTAGGTAAATAATACGGTAAATAGGTAGGTATACGTAAATAAAACGGTAAATGGGTAGGTAGGTAAATAATACGGTAAATGGGTAGGTAGGTAAATAATACGGTAAATGGGTAGGTAGGTAAATAATACGGTAAATGGGTAGGTAGGTAAATAATACGGTAAATGGGTAGGTAGGTAAATAATACGGTAAATGGGTGGGTAGGTAAATAATATGGTAAATGGGTGGGTAGATAAATAGTACGGTAAATGGGTAGGTATACGTAAATAAAACGGTAAATGGGTAGGTAGATAAATAATACGGTAAATAGGTAGGTATACGTAAATAAAACGGTAAATGGGTAGGTAGGTAAATAATACGGCAAATGGGTAGGTAGGTAAATAATACGGTAAATGGGTAGGTAGGTAAATAATACGGTAAATGGGTAGGTAGGTAAATAATACGGTAAATGGGTAGGTAGGTAAATAATACGGTAAATGGGTGGGTAGGTAAATAATACGGTAAATGGGTGGGTAGATAAATAGTACGGTAAATGGGTAGGTATACGTAAATAAAACGGTAAATGGGTAGGTAGGTAAATAATACGGTAAATGGGTAGGTAGGTAAATAATACGGTAAATAGGTAGGTATACGTAAATAAAACGGTAAATGGGTAGGTAGGTAAATAATACGGTAAATGGGTAGGTAGGTAAATAATACGGTAAATGGGTAGGTAGGTAAATAATACGGTAAATGGGTAGGTAGGTAAATAAAACGGTAAATGGGTAGGTAGGTAAATAATACGGTAAATGGGTAGGTAGGTAAATAATACGGTAAATGGGTAGGTAGGTAAATAATACGGTAAATGGGTAGGTAGGTAAATAAAACGGTAAATGGGTAGGTAGGTAAATAATACGGTAAATGGGTGGGTAGGTAAATAATACGGTAAATGGGTGGGTAGATAAATAGTACGGTAAATGGGTAGGTATACGTAAATAAAACGGTAAATGGGTAGGTAGGTAAATAATACGGTAAATGGGTAGGTAGGTAAATAATACGGTAAATAGGTAGGTATACGTAAATAAAACGGTAAATGGGTAGGTAGGTAAATAATACGGTAAATGGGTAGGTAGGTAAATAATACGGTAAATGGGTAGGTAGGTAAATAATACGGTAAATGGGTAGGTAGGTAAATAATACGGTAAATAGGTAGGTATACGTAAATAAAACGGTAAATGGGCAGGTATGTCTGTTGGTGGGTAGATTAGCAAGGAGATGGACGAGAGTCCATCGGCGCATAGACAAATAGGCAGACAACCAGACAAACAGACAAACAGAGAGAGAGATAGACAGACAGACAACTAAGTCTTATATATAGATCTGTAAAACTGTAACAACCATCAACAGTTGAGATTAGGGTTTGTTTATATGGTCGCTGGTTCTTAATAATAAACCATCTTTCAATAAAACCTTATTTGGAGAATCTGCCAATGGAGTAAAGACGGACTCTTTGTAATAGGCCTAATAACAATGACTTATATGATCGATTCAGCGCTGTTCTTATGCACTGAAGGCGCTTCTTAAAAGTCTGGAAATGATTTGACTCTTGAAGGAAGTAGAGGTTGTAAATGGATGCTTACACGACATATATGGCAATCTCAACTCACGGGTTCTCTCTCATTCTCTCTCTCTTTCTCTCTCTCTCTCTCTCTTTGTGTGTGTGTGTCTACCTCTCTGTCTCTGTCTGGCTGTCTGTCTCTGTCTACCCCCATATCTGTATGTCTATCTGTCTTTCTCTCTCTCTCAGTTTTTCTTTCCCTCTTTCTCTGCTTCTTCCTCTCTCTGTGCCTGTATGTCCCTCTCTATCTACCTCCAACTGTACGGTACTCGTCTATCCCTATCTGTGTCTGTCTGTCTGCCATAAACTCTCTCTATCTATCACCAGCTATTTATATGTCTCTCTATGTCCCTGTATGTTTGTCTGTCTGTCTCTGTCTACCTCTGTCTGTCGGTCAGTTAGTCAGTCAGTAAGTTAGTCAGTGTGTCTGTCTGTCTATCCGTCTCCCTCTCCATTTTCTTCTCCGTCTTTGTATGTCTGAGTATACATTATCTCTTCCTCTGTTTCCTTGCCTTACCTATCTCTGAGTCTGTCTCATTCCGTCTATTCATCCATCCGTCCTTCTGCCTGTCTGTCTGCATGTTTGCTTATGTATCTGTCTTTTAATTACTCCATTACTCGGTGGGATTCTTCCTCGTGTTCATCTCGAGCGAGGCTGCGTTTCTCTTCTACCCACCAAAGACGTTGTACGGACGTGTTTTCAGCGCTGCTTCTTTAGTGCGGCCTTGGGTCGGGTGCGTTTTTGTGCTGTACCTCGCCCGCTGCGTTCTTTATTCGCGAGTCAGCGGTGCGTTTTTGTCTGCTAATCACTTGGCTCGGCAGAGGTGCGTTTTCTGTCGTTTTCTGTCCAGACGCTGTGTGATTTGCTTCGATCGTAAACGAGAAAAGTCACGTGACTTCTTGTCTCCGCCAACATTCTACATAAGCGTCAAAGCCGCTGGAGTGGATATGAAGATGGAAACAAGATGGCGGTTTCCGGTAATCAGATATCTGTCTCCACCGGAAACATCCTGACAGCCATTTCCAGAAAATATGGCGGCAAATTCTGGTAAAAAACGAAAGATGTTTTTTGTGGAAGTGAATTGTTTGATGGATTGAAGGGCTGGGAGTAGGTAAACGTAGTGTTAGCGACTTCGTTTTTCTGACCTCGGCATACTAGAAATGTCAAAGCAAAAGTTCCTATTTTAAAGGAAAAATTGAAATTCCTAATGGGATATTTAGCTCTGTATTTTATTACTTAAATCAAAGATCTGTAACAGATTGCAAATGTTAACTGTTGATATCCCTTTTGAAGATGCGTTGCTTCGTCATTAAATGGTTTTACATGTATCTCATGTTCATTTCGCCATATGTTGCTCAT
>OY365807.1:59063883-59361383 GCA_959347315.1 Bimastos eiseni
ATCCATCCATCTATCCATCTGAAACCCCCTTCCACTCAATCTCCATCACTTTAAACAGACCACAGAAACCGATTCATATCAACGTCTCTTGCAAACCTTCAAGACTAGTTTCTTACTTGACAACACCGACCAGATGTAATTGTCCCGTCAAACGAGATGACTTTTACTACCTCTTTCCACTCCGATTCATCTCCCTTCGTGACAGATGAGACTTCAATTTCATCTCTGATTTTATCCGCAATTACGCCTCCGTTAAATTTACCAACTCCTTAATTTACTGGGAATTTTCTTGGAACCGCATCGAAGCGGTTGACATCTTGCCATCTTGATGAAAAGTAATGAAACGACCTTCAAGGCTTCTGCAACGGTCGACCAAAGACTCATTTCGTATTTACAACTATAACGTAAAGACAGACAGGCAGACAGACACAGACAGACACAGACAGACACAGACCGATAGTCTGATTGTCTGACACACAGACAGAAAGACGCACGCATGCATACGAGCGGATAGACAGACATACCAAGACCTAGAGCAATGCTAAGTGCGATGCTGGGTCTGGAAAATAATCAAATGGCTTAACGTTGAATAAGTTGCAAAACTGTGTCAATATTTTATTATGGAATAATCGTGAAAAATAATCACTTGAATGGATGCCATGTGCTCATATTTTCAAATGATAGACCAAGTTACGAACGAATTGCTGTGAATGTAAGCTAGGAACTTCATTCATATTTTTTTAATTTAAATAAAAAAATGCACAAATTTCGTGAGCTGGGGTGGACCACTTAGAATCAGTTCGAGAGCGCTGTGTTGAAAATCACTATAGTTCAGAGAATTGATCAAAGAGTATTCTCCAGCCGAGGGTTGAAGAGTGGCTAACCTGTGGTATGCACCTATGATAATAATTGATAAATATGATACAATTATAAGTGTAATATAGGCTGCAATAATAATATTAGGCTTATTATAGTCGACGATTATAATACACGCGAAAAGTAATTGCGACAGTCCTTAACTGTTCAGAGATAGTAATTAAAGCTGTATCTATGGGATCTTATCTTATAAGATCTTATCCTATCTTATAGGACGAAGGTTGTATCTATAGCGCATGATGATTGGTTGGAAGATATCACTGAGTACTTGAAACCCACTCCTGATAGGCCTATTTTCAGCTTTTAAATGAGATTCCACAGGCTTATGACCCACCCTGTCAGCTGGACCCCAGGAAGCTCGTCTTACGCACGCAGGATGTCAGCCGTTAGAATTATTACATCATGGGAACGATGGCTCAGCTGGAGGAGTATATGTTAACAAAACAGCTGTTCAGAAACGGAGTCAAGACGGCTTTATAGATATATAGATAATGTCAATTAATATCATAGGCGCATACCACAGGTTAGCCCACTCTTTAACTCTCGGCTGGAGAATACTCTTTGATCGATTCTCTGAACCGATAATATATAGATAATGTCTGACAATGGGAGTTGTGCTTTTTTTTCGATTGTTGACTTGAAGGAGACACTGGCGCCCTCTGTTGATTGGGAACCATTGGCGGATATGATTATGTATGCGGATAGATGATTTATTAGATAAAAATGCTTGAGATTGGTTTATTGTGCTTCCGAATAAATATGGAGACACTCCAGGGTTCCATACGGTACACACTAGAACTTAGGAGGCTCTAGAAACCCTCTGTATACGATAAGATGTCTGAATCTTGCACCAGAAGTACTTACATCCGTCTTCGGATCTTCTTTGTCTAACGACCATTCTGCCTGTTCTACTCAGCAAAATATATTCGTTGATGTAATCGCGAGAATTCCACAGTCTCCAAAAACGACAAATATTGGGATATATCGAACCTGCAGATATATTTCAGTTATATATATTATATTTATACAGGCATTGCATACATACATATGCATACGTACGAACATGTGTAGTTAACTGATTATGTTGCCAAGCCCGGATCTAGACGTAGGCGAAGTAGACGACGGCCTACGTTGAAAAATTTCGCCACTTTTCAGAGACGGCACTTTTATTGAATTCAACTAAATAAATATGTATAGCGTTGGAAAATAATGTTTTTTTAGACCACAATGTTCTAAATTATTTTCAAAAATAAATATTTTTCAATGAAATATATTTTCTCTTTTCAATAAATTATTATGGTTCATCTGCAAAACAATTGTGTAATTTATGCTTCTAGTTTTTCTATGTCAGACTACGTGCTCAATAGAATATTTTCATATTTCGAATTTCAATGTACACCGCTCAGTATATTTAGCAAGTTAATAGTGCTCAGAACCTCGTTGTGTTTTGTTCGTATTAAATTTTTTTGTGTGGGGCAGAAGCGGGGGGGGGGGGGGCAACGAAAAAACCATAGAACCGGACCTGTATGTTGCTATTGTAAAATTAGTTACAGAGGCGTAGCTAGGGTATTTTGCGTCCGGGGGCAAACTGCAGAATTGGCGCCCCTTTGGCCGTCCATATATGATGTCACGCGCCTAGGGGATGGGACAAACCTTTGTGACGACGTGTGACGAGAGGAGGGGTCTAAGAAATGTGATATTACATCGTTATATTAAGCATCAAAATGCGTTATTTTACTTTATAAATTTTCTCAATTAACAAGTTCCACTTAATTGACAATAATTACTTACAATTTCACATTACTAATTATGATAATTGCATTCTTAATTTTTGACTAGTTTACTTTGAGGCTCAGTGCCAATTTTTGGGCTTTGCAAATGAGGCAGTGGCGCGTTTCCCTATAGGCGCACTAGGCGCGCGCCTAGGGCCCCCTAATCGCAGGGGGCTCCCATATATCGAAAACATTAAATTTAAAAAATAACGTGAATTAATATAAATAACGTCTCGGGGGTCTCCAAATGAATGAAAACATTTAATACAAAATGACATCTCAGAAGCCCCAAATGAGTAAAAACATTAACTACAATATAACGTCTCAAGGGCCCCCAAATGAATGAAATGATTTCACACAAAATAACATCTCAGGGACGGTGAAGGACCTCTGAACAAATGAAAACTTTTATACAAAATACCATGTCTCACGCCTTAAATATTTTAAATATAATAATTTATATTCTCTATTTATGCAGCTAAACATTCACACGACAAGTCTAGTGTTGTAATTCATAAATGCTTTGTTAATGTGAATATCAATCGGCTCGATTAGCTGTGTTGGTAAGAGCGAAGGCTGTGTTTTCAGCCTCTTCCCCACCAGAAGCTGGCTCACTGTTTAATTAAGTGAAATGTTTAAATAAACTAAGTTGTGTATTTCGATATTTGATGAAATGACGTGACGTCACATATCTCAGACTCTTCCCCTTCGTCACAAATCGTCACAGATGTATGATCCTTCCAATGAGTGCGTGACATCATTTATAGACGGCCTCTTAGACTCAGTGTATAAATTCAGAGGCCCCCAAAATGCTTGCGCCTAGGGTCCCGTTTTCTGTAAACGCGCCTCTGAATTGAGAATGGAGAATCATAAAGTTTGAATTGTTTCAAGTTATTATCAAAGACTTTTTTTTATAAATGTAATGATTCTACCAGGCTTTTCATCTTGTGGAATGCATATATTAAGTGTAATATTTCTACTATATCTATTTTTCATTGACCCTATATAGTATTAAGTATTTCTATAGTTATTAACACTTTTTTGGTAATAATATGAAAAAGTGCATATAAAATTCTGGACATCTGGCTTTTTCGGGGCGCAGAGCTTTGTGACGTCATATATGAGGGGTCTAAGATTTATGTAGCGACGTATGACGAGGGCTGGGGTCATAATTTGTCCAAAAATAATCAATAAGCCCGATTCCTGTTCTGTATACTGAAAGGTTTTGCAAATATATTATAATCTAGACAAAACTGAAGACAGTTAACAACTCGAAGATAACCTACTTAGCTTATTAGTGGCATTAATTGCTAGTTTAAACATATTTTTTCATCCCAGTTAAGCCTTCTGATTATGCATCAATTCCTCTTCCTTATATAGGCCAAATAACTGATTGCGATTTTAGGCATCTATTTGTGTTCGATACGGACGTGAAGAATTCCTCGAATCATTCCAATTAGATAACACGGATATGCATTAATTATTCAAACCATTCTGTCAGATGGAGTCTGTCTAGAATAATTATAGGCGACGTAATTTATCAATATTCACAATAGTGGGCGGAACCTTTGGTTAATCAATCAACATAACTTGTGAATATTAATGTTGGCAGGTGGTGATCTTGGTGTAAAAGGTAAATAAGGTACCTTTTGAATATTCATGCTGGAATAGACGCGAGATTATGGTGGTCTGTAGCCTATTGATAATAACCAATGTGATTTATGCATATTCATAATGGCAGGTGGAGACTATTGGGGACGCTTACATGGTCGTCGGGGGTTTTCCCGTCTTCACGCCACGTCATGCAGACGTCGTCATTTCAATGGCGTTCGAGATGATTCGGGCCTCGCAGTCTGTCTTTTCACCAGTCAACCATCTTCCACTTCAGGTTCCTTATAGTGGCTTTCTTCCGTCTGTGTATCTGGGAAAGAGAGAGGCAGGCAGGCAGTCAGGCATTTGGACAGACGGACATGCAGACAGACAGACAGACACACCGAGATTAGAAGGAAGGAGAAAGAGGGAGGGGAGAGAGAAAGAAAGAGAGGGAGGTCGCTGTAAGTATAAAGATTCGATTTAATCTAGGTTGTTTATTTGTCCAAATGTCAAATATCTGTCTGTTTGTCTGTCTGACTGTCTGTCTGTCTGGCTGGCTGTCCGCTTGCCTGCCAAATAACCTATCAATGCACACACAAGAATTCGAACCCGTATAACTGTCGATCATCGCTATCGTCGTGCATGTCAATAATACGCCGTGGATCTATAAACCGCTTCAAAAACCTAACGATTTAGACACACGCGGATGAATACAGTCTATTTCTCGGACTGTTACTTTTTATAGTGCCATTATATTTGCATAAAAATGGCCGATGACACTTAACCGTTCATCTTTTATTCTGGTTGTTCAAGGGTAAAGTGTGATTTACAGACGTTTACTGTATACAGTCATGGTTGTTATTGGGCCATAAAATGGTTTAGTGATAGTGCCATATAACTGTAAATGATCCATTTACCGTTAGAGGCGCTCTTGTCCGGTCGATTAAGTTGCTGTTGAGGTTACAAATCATTAAGTGTTAGTCCTTTTGCAATATAATTACCCATAATACACCGCGAGCGTTGAACTCCATTCGTAAGCTGTCTTATAGCAGTGGCTGACTCCGACATCAATTCTTATCTCTGTGGTTAGCTGGGATGGGCCAACTGCTTGATTTGTAATCGTACTCGAAAATTCGACATTTCCATAGCGCCCACAAAAGCGAAGTCGCGGGAACCAGCTTATGCACAGGCGCTTGGTCAAAACAAAATCGATATGTAAAGGTCAATGTCCAGAGAATCAGGGAGGCAGTCAGGCGGCTACGGTGGATGGTGATTGAGGCGGGGTTGGGGTGGAATCAGGATAGGATTCGTGAAAAAGCATTGCTTTCAGTTCAGAGTGAAATACTTGTGGTGAGATAGCAAGAGGCGAGGATTTGGTGAGTATGTAGGATGGATCGAATAATTTGTCGTAATGCTAGAGTTTTTTTTCCAAAGAGGCGGGACAGTAATGGATATAGAGCAATTTGCAAATCTAAGTGCATGATGGGGTGACGGAAGGGCGGAGCGGTGTGAGGGTGGAAGAAGAACGGGTTGAACGATGTGGTTGACTCGTGAACAACTGACGGAGATATGTGGGCTGTGCGGATTGCAGTGTGTTGTAGGTGAGTGAAATGACCTTATATTCGATCCGTTCAGGTATTTTGAGCCAGTGGAGGGATTTGAGGGCAGAAGTGAACAGATTTGGTGGTGCTTTGGGATTCTGATTATAGCATTGGGGAGAGCATACTGAATAGCTTGGAGGCGGGTTTTTTAGGTTATGACGCTGTTTTGGTTTTGATAATTGCTCTCTGTTTAACTAGTTTAACCAGTCTAGAAATGTCGTGTTTTTTCTACTAAAAACGACGGCGAGAATATATGTGTTTTGAATGTGGCATTTTCTCCCTGATTGCCCGAGTCATCACGGTACTTGGTGATTAATACAAGCACTAATGGCGCCTCTGGCGGTAGGGAAATATTGACGTATCACCGTGACTGCACGGGCGATCAGGTGGCACCAGAGAACATTGAACAACGATTAGACCTAAAAAGGCTACACGAAATATCATTAATGGGCATCGCCCAAGTAAAAACAGACACGTATATAGTGTAACGTATTTTCTGAAAGTATAGAAGTCATTATGAATTGAAATATTCAAAATTAAATTGAATACCCTCGATTAGTGCAAGGTTTAAAAATGCAAACGAGTTACTGTATACAGTTGGGCCTAAAAATCCGGGGTTCCTATAATTTCACGCATCTTGGTTATTATTTATTGCTTTGGAGATAAATTTACAATCTCAATTATTATTACAGTCATCGTCATCATCAATGTCATCATCTTCATCGTCGTCGTCATTGTCATCATCGTCATCTTCATCGTTGTCGTCATCGTCAATGTCATCATCATTGTCATCGCCATCATCGTCATCTCATCTTCATCGTCATTGTCATCATCATCAAGCCATTAGGAAACTAGTACTAACCCTACATAGATTGTGATAAAAAAATAGCCACCTATAATAAGATCTCATTATGTCAACCCGCTTTCTGCATCTCCACAAAACGAACTAATATTCAAAGTTCGCCTCCTTCCTTATCTATCGACTGACTTTTGACTGTAAGTATTATCTACAGAAAAGATTCAGATTTCTAATCTACACTTTTTATTAAATTCAAACAGAAACAATATCAACTCGAATCGTAAAGATCGACGAAAGAGCACACAACGTTAATCGTCCATTTAATGCTAAACTCGAACACACTATTACAAATTTGCTAGTCAGCATCTATTTTAAAGTTCGCGCGCGCTGACATCATCACGTGCATAGCCGGCCTCCTTAGGCCGACCTAGCGCCTGAAAATCGATCGTCGCTTAGCAACTTAAAATCTGCGCGCAGCGCCTACGCTCTGCATTAATATATCTTGACTGATATTTATATACTAACAATTTATACGATCTAAGCTAAACAGTGTTCAACATACGTTCACACATTACATCGTTGTTATTATGTAAAAAAGCAATAGTTCATATAGAGAGCACTGTTTAGCATATGCATCAGAAGGAGTTGTGATTGGTTGTTGTTTGTGTGACGTAGGTGAGGATCGGTGTGCATTCGGGTGGGTGTGTTGCTGGCGTCGTTGGTTACGTCATGCCTCGCTATTGCCTCTTTGGACGAACGGTGGCTCTGGCCAATCAAATGGAGACACTCAGCGAACCAGATATGATCAACATCAGCGAGGACACACTCAGGTAGACAGAGACACCTATCGACATCTAGCGCCCGGTTCCTGCAGTCACTCGCCGTGGTTCCACGCATAATCACGACCATGGCAAATTCTTCTTCTTCTCCTCCTCCTCCCCTTCGTCGCCTTCCTCCTCTTACTCCTCCTTCTCCTCATACCCATCTTTCCTCCATCTTCGCTTCTCCCCTCCTGCTTCTTCCTCATCGTCCTTAAACTTATCGTCATCATCTGAATGAACAGCATGGGCATTCAGTCCTTCATGACGCGGAATGAACGCCCTTTCTACCTCCACGATTCTCCTGTGCAAGTATCGAATGACTTACCGAGTTAGCGACTGATTTCACGACTTTGTCTATATGCAATTAACGCTGGATCCAACAAGCAGATTTGGCCTAACCGGCTTAACATAGTGGCTTATAATGCATTTATTTTCTGAATTTGATTGATGTCCCTTTTAGGTGCATTTCGGTTCCCGATGTTTACCAGTTCGAAGAGAACCTCAGCGTACCTCAGGATCTACCATGCCGAAGCTTCTTCATTTCTCAGACGCCTGCCAGTCCAGTCCTGCACACCCTGGACCTGCCCGTCCCGCGTGGCCTGTTCCGCACCCCAGTGGCCACTCCACAAAGCTCTCCCTCTCGACACGCCTCTCGCCAAACCACACCACACGTTTTCCCCGAAGAAAACAAATCCACGCCCCGAGCCTCGCCAACAAGGCACGGTTCAGAGCAGGACCCGTCAAACTCGTGCTGCCCGCACAATTTTACGAAGACCACGCCCAACATTTCGCCTTTCCGACACGCCCACAACGAAGCCACGCCCAACGGTCTGCTCTTCCGATATTCCCCAAATCAAACCTCGTCAAACGGTTCGCTCTTCCAATACCCTCCCACCAAGGCCACGCCCAACGGTTCGCCATGTAGTCACGCCTCCGGTACAGCTTCGTCCAATGACACGCCGTCGTTAAGTGCGGCAATCGCGTACAGCAAGGGGGCGTGCATCGCGGAGGAATATGGATTCCCGCATCAAGTTCACCAACGGAATTTCCAAAATAGTCCGGAACTAGCCAAAGATAGATACAATGCGCTGTTCAGTTGTTCGACATCTATTCGTCGCAATGTATGTCAATCATGCGTTAACCACGCCCCCAAGATCCATCTCAATGACTTACCAGTGGATGCAAATACCGCCCACAGCCGATGTGCGGTGGAACAGATCACCAGTATCGGCCAATCATATAACAGTACCAACGACAACAGCCATTCACGTCAGAGTAATGGTGGCAACGTCCAATCACCTTCAAGTAGAAACGACCAATCATCTTCCGTCTCCGCCCCCTCGGCGTCTAGAAGCTATTCGTGGTGTTGTTTCTCGATGGATTCCAGCAGACACGGACCTAACGTCAATCCGACGTCAGTTCTAAATATAGATTCATTGACGTCAGTCCTACAAGGAGAAAAGCTACCCAAGAATAATCATCGCTATGACAGCTGCGTGGCGCCACCTACCGAATGCCCTCAAACAAAACCCCGAAGATTATGGGAAACTCGGAGTACCAAGACTCCGCAATGTGGCCGTGCAAACGTTCTACATCGTCTATCGAAAGACGAACTACAACGAATCAAGCAAAACTCTCGCCTTGTGATATACTTTCGACCACAGGCGCGATCCATGTCGCCATCTAGCGAACGGTCAAGTAGCGACGACGACAGACGACGTAGTGTATCGGTCTGGAGCTTCCGCGACGTAAACGAGTTCGTCTGTTCAGAAGCAGGCGACCAACGATAAGGAAAAAACGACTGATAATAATATTGTATTTTCGTTTGTTCAATTCAAATTGACAAATCGATGTATGATTACATGATGTAGTAGTAAAAGATGATTTAAACAAGCTAAGTAGGAGTCGAGACTAACCGTCTGGCAGTGTGCAAGGCGGCTATATTTACTACTATTAACTTCACTAACGCCACATAGCGAAGGGATGGAATAGTCAACCTTATGGGGCGTCTTTCTAAATCATCGTGCCAGCGTGGCACCAGTCTAAAGCGTTTATAACGATAAATTCGTCTGACCTTTCTTCTGTAATTACTCCAATTTAATTGAGTTACACGTTACAAAGTGGTAGGCCTACTGTAAACTGTAACAAGTAAGTAAGTACATTCTCTTTGAGAACCAATTGCTAACTGCATTTTGGTTCAGCCTACATTTTGAAGTAATCAATATTAAATCATCAAATACTAAATGTTCGCGTGCTACAGGAACTGGTATGTATCAATGGCTACTCTAAAATAAGCTTTCAAATAAAATCACTCTAATAGGGCACTATTATCACAATCCATAAACTTATCCCATTTATAAATTTTAGAATGTAAACAAATGAAATTGTAAAGTGCTATATAAAATGTTTGGTCTGATTTTTGTTCTTAACTGGAGTGCCAGCTGAAAAGAAGCTATAGTGATTTCTTTATTTTCAAATTTGTGTCTATTTGTTTTAATGAATAATTTATTTATTTTATAAAAAATTTCTTAAACTTTATTTTAAAATATATTTATTAATTTACAACGCCGATAGCAGTAAACGATTTTAATGGCGAAATATTTACCGTTGGCGCGTTACTTATTGCATTCTGGACATCCGGGTTTTTCGGAGCGATCAGAGCTTTGTGACGTCGTATTTGAGGGGTCATGCCATTTCAATCAATCAATCAATCAATCAATCAATCAATCAATCAATCAATCAATGCTTTATTGTTCATGAACGAAACACATGACACATATATAACATAATAACAATACAGTAACTAAACATGCAGTGAACAATGGGATACCCCAAAGGAACGGACCGTTCCGCTAATACATGTCGCCCATAGCTCTTAGTTGCTCTCATAAAGCAACATAACGACGTGTTACGAAGGAAGAGGAGGGGGTAAAAAATCGTCCAAAATTGTGTTACGTCATTTATGGAAGGCCCACAGGAAAGTCTTAAGGGCGTCTCCGAAACTGGCAAGGTGAGAGAGTCAGTAATTCGAAGGGCATGGACTGGAGTGGAAAAGAGTTTCAAACTGAAGGGCAACATAGGCAAAGCTTATCGACTGGGCGCGATCAGAGCGCATGCGCGGAACAACAAGAAGGCCGCGAGTGGAAGTTTGGAAGATCGTAACGAGACCCCAGATGTCTGTTTAGCTTCAATTTCATATTCGCTTGGAGTCGGAGAGTGTTATACCCAGTCACTCAGGCACATGCTCACATTGCTCAGCGTACGAATGGACTCTCAAATAAAATCTTATTAATTGACGCCTTACATGCTTTAACACCATGTAGGCCTACACACCACTAACACTACTCCCTGAAACACCAAACCGCATTTTCATTATATTGCCAAATGTTACTGTGTCAACCCATCAAACATTGCTGTTTAATATAATATACCATCCAGAAAGGCTACTTTTAGCAATTACTGTGAATCGTCTCGTCTTGGGGCACCCTACCCTATTATGCACAGCCACACATTCAGTATGCGTATTAGATACAAATATCAAAAAGACCAAGCAACTATAGAGAGGTAGACGAGGAGTATTGACATTTTATTTTGTCGTAGCTTACGCGTTGTTCAAGTTGTTTGCTCAGTTAAGTTACATCAACAACGCCATCCTATGAATAATTATGAGCATTGAGATTGACGGGTCACGTGAGCGCTCATTATACAGCGCATAGCTGCGCCTATCCGAATATCCGTCTCACCAGTGTAGGAATTCGAATCGTGCAGCCATCTATCAAGTTTTAACTCATTGAACGGACTATCTACCTGTCTTTGTGTCTCCCTCAATCTCTTCCTTCATCCTCTTCCTTCTTCACTTTCTCTATCTCCTTCTCCTAATCGCTCTATCTCCGTCGTTGAAGAATAGATTCGTTCTCTTCCCACTCCACATGCCAACAAGGCATATTATAGAAATATATATTTTATGCATGTATCCCAGCTGCCCCATCTCCGGTCAACAACTGTCCTACCTCGTCGTCGGAAGAGACATTGCCCTTTGACATCATTAGTTCCGCTACATTTACGCGTCAGATTTCCAGAATATGACACAGCCGAGTACAAATTGTGAGAAATTCTTACACGTTTAGGCATCAAAATGAAATCTTATAAGCAATGAGTCAATGTAACATTTACTGCGATGGCAGCTTTAAATTTAGGGGCGTCATAGTTGGCCCAAAAGGGGCGTGGGAGGAAGATTTTATTGGGGACCTCAAACAATGCTTGAGCACCCCAGCTCAAACATTGGCGGTGCTCAAGTTACCAGGGCTCCAATGGATCGACGCCTGTGGTGTATTGATTGGTTGCCACGGTAGCAGCGGCATTAAGAATACACTGAGGCTTGAGATAATTGGACGAAGAAAGACCAATGCATACAGCATGTCCAAAGTCCACCAGAAAGCATATAATTCATGGCGTGGACTATAGTAGTTGTACCATTTTCCTGAACAAATCACAGTCTGCCTGCACAGCATGCAGGCACAACCTAATACGTTTAGAAAGAGTAGAAAGTCTAGGTTCATGAATTACGATAAACAATTTTGTGTCACAATGCAATGGGTACATTTTATTCAACGCTTATAGGAGAGTCATCCTAATGTATTTACAAAATTCGTTTTAACAAAGATTTTCGTGCCATTAAATGACAAAAAACTTATACAATTTGTTAAATTATGCAGACCACAATAGATGTAACTTCTGATTCAAATTAGACTAAAACTATGGGTCAAACTTTACATATGAAGCAGTAACTTGACCTGAAAATATCATCACACAATTCAAGAAAACAACTAAATTGTTAGAAGGCATGATATCGAAGGCACATTCTAATTACACTCCAACAGTTACAACAAAAATGGTATATCGTCAGAACCAAATAATTGTGGAATTAATAAGAATCACAAAACATATGCAGCAGCGCTCATAAGTGCAAAGTTCATCGTAACTGTTCGTAATGAATGGTCATAACTTTATAAATTATCTTCGAAGCAAATAAGTTGAGAGAACTCAAAAAAGAAATTCTATGATCTGAAAAAAAATGAAAAAAGATGATGGTCACTGATGTTAAAATGAAAACAGCATTAATTCACAATATATTAATCAGTAGTAGCAAGAAAATCATGAGAAAAACGGTTATCGCTAGTAGTAGGTTCAACTAAAATTCGGCAATGCTCGTTTCGTCAGTCCTGTGACAGCGCTGTCAACATTCCTCATAAGAGTAAAAAGAGTTGATTTAGTAACCGTGTTCCCTTCTTTGTTCCAGAAGCGATGTCCGCTATTCTGTTTTAATGATGGCTCACCTTATAAAGTCAGGAGTACTGTTGATGAGTTTTAATTGAAGTTGCACTCTACAGACTTTCATATATGTTAAGTTAAAAGGACAACAGTAGGAGCATTTACTGTAACACTCTTACATTACATGGTGTTTAAGGCTGTAATATGCCAACATTTTATCATTTCTTTCTATGCCATAAACAGTTGTTAAACTGTGGATCCAAAGTGTACTCCTTTAAACAACAATACTTCAGTTTGTCAGCAAGACAGAAAAGAAACATAAAGTAATCACTCTGCAATGCTGTGCACCACATAGGCTAAATAACGAAACTAATCATATCAATAACAAAAGTAGGCATATCATGATATCACTGTTCCAGAGATGAAAATAATGAGGCACAGACACGAATGCATGCATACCCACAACAGGATATACCCAGTTCCATCATCTTCTCCATTGCTTCAATGCCTTGTCCATTTTATGGTGACACCATAGAAGTTGGAAATTAGTATATACTGGTAATCTTGCAAAAGTAGCCTGGCTCAAAGACAATGCTCCAATCCTTTAAAACTATTCAACTGCTTGATATCAACAAGAAAGAAAACAAATCTTTCATAGTGCAGTTGTAAAATGCACAGGTTATGTATAATTCTGATCAATGGCAGAATGTTCAGTCACAGAGACAAATTAAAGTTTGACACTTAATACACACCTCACGAGAGAAATCACTGTAGTCATGGACCATACCTTAGCTACTTTCAAACTCCTTCTTACTACAAGTCACGCGCCTTGATCACATTTGATTTCTGCTATAGCAAATCTTTAAAAAAAATTGCATCTTGAAATCTGCGAAAGCAAAGTTGTAAATGTATGAGATTGGATCCTAATTTTAAAGAAAGCAGATCAACAACCATTTAATTTCTTTAAACCAGAAATCAGCATGTTTACCAGATGACTAATTTTCATATTTATCTTTCGTAATTAAATCAGCACTCATGACAAAATATTCACAAAAGACACTGGAAATATGCCAGAACGTTCTCCAATCTTCCCACTCATCCAGTCTCCGTCGATGACCCCGGTGACCTCTATGACCTCGCCTGTGCGAAAGGTCAAATCGTCTGCTGTCTGTCCTGGAAAGTCGTAAATGGCTACAGCTTTTGTAGACTTCTCCGCAGGCAACATTGAATGTAGGCTTTCTTTCGAGACAAACTCAACATTCGCGTCATAAGTTGTTAAGCCGTAAGACGTGTCAAAAGGAGTCGCGTCATTGGCTGGTGGTGCGACTTTTGGACGAGGTGGAAGTTCTGCAATGACAACATGACTTTGCGTCATCGACATCTGGTCATGAAGTTGCAAGCGCATTCAATGTTCCCTCTAAGCTGTGTGCTTATGGGGGGCACACACCGGGCGTGAAGTCAGCACGCACAAAAATTTTGTGCGTAAAAAATATTTTTGGCAAAAATAAGGAGTCACGATATCTCTTTACGAAACTATGAGAATTGAGTCTCCAAGCCGACTGTGGCTTACCCAGCAACTTTGGTTCTTCGGCTGATGCATCCCCTTATTTTTCTTTCTTTAGACAAAAGACTTTTCTTTGGTTATCAAAACTTATCACCATAGACTTTAGATATGATCTCAATCTAACTATCATGGCATAAAGAAAAGACATGGTCACTATAAAACCAGAGATCGAAAGAGAGTTAGATACTTACCATCAAGATCTTTAACAATCTGAACAAAAGAAGCTGGAAATATTCCCCGTCGTCCGTTCACCTCTCCTTGCATCCAATCATCACTGATGTGAGCCAATAGAGAAATATATTCACCGGCAGAGAAACTGAGATCATCAGGATTTTGACCAATGAAGTCATACAACGCCAGACAGTGAGGCCCATCATTCACCTGCCAATCAAACAGAGAAAACTGCACATCTCCTACAATGTATCGGAGTAATTAATAAAGGTATACAGCAATTAATTATAGCCCTAGAGTGGCTTCAGAGCATAAAGACACCATAGAAATACCCTTATAGAAAGAATCACCAAAATTACTTAACTTGAAAGAGGAGGAGGGCAACACTAATGATCTCTGTTATCACACAGTGTCATTAAACTGAAACTAACAACTAAATAACTTAGCTTGAAATAAATAAATTTACAACTATCAGGAACACAAGTTACAAGCAGAATACAGCAAAGACAAACTGTCTCGTGAGATGCTGTAGGCGGCAGTTGATCCTCGAAAAGTGGGAGTCCTGAGGGAATGTGGTCGACAAAATTCCTTGGAAAACGCCCCCTCTCTCCCTCGAACTCCCCATACAACCACTCTGAGTTGACAACCCCCAAAATCTTCACTCTCGTTCCAGACTACAAAAAAAAGCCACAAAAGTCACAAGAAGCTTAACGTAAAATTAATTTAAATCACATTTACATTATCAATTTTCTAAGATTATTGTTCTAAGAAAGAAACTTGTGGAATTATTACGGTACCAAGATTTTCGATCGGCATCATTAACATAATAGTTGTACCATCTTACAGATCACTATCTGAAGTAACACTGCAACATTATTGCACTGAAAGTTCAGTAGAGGACACCAAGTCATTTTGAGCTGGGAGAACTTACTCCATCAAAACTTTAGTTAGTATCCTATCCCACAGTTTGACGTCACATACTGCACTGTGATGGTCAGGGCAGCGATCATAAGCAATACGTATCAATCAGTATAAACTATCTCTGACAAACTAAAGATCCAAATTTAAGATATCGTGAAAGAAATGTAGTTTACCAGTAGACTGAGTTCGCCATGTTGGCCAAGGAAGTCAAACAGCACAGTGGATCCATCCTCTGTCAAATAAAAACTGTCTTTAAAATGTGCTGCAATATTAGTTGTAACAATTATTGATGTAACAGTGATCAATAAATTTTTGGCAAGTGATACAGGAATTAAAACAAGAACTACTTTATGATGCTCCTGAATATTTTTAAGTGAAGCACTACCTCAAGGTCCTTACACAGCAACCGTCTCAGACTATCTGCATTTCACAAATTGACCGCGGGAACATTTTTTACCTTGGCACCATGCCATATAAGAAATTATCAGCATTGTGAAGAAATCGCATAAAGCGCTAATTATTGACAAAATAATGTAAAGACTTTGAAATGCAAAGAACTTGTTCAACACTTCAACTCTACTCCATGGTATTCTGGCTAGAAGTCTGCAAGTGAATGGTAATCCTCAAAACATGGAATCAAGAAGAGTCCAGGCTTAAAAGCATATGTCCTGCAAATGTAACGACTCTTTCCGCTGTCAACGTTTGTAGCATACGATGCATCTGCTAGTTGGTGTGTGCTTGTGGGCAGATGGTGGTAGGATGTCCATATATTGGGAACATAATTACTCTGGATTCTCTCCCAAACACGAGTGGCTGATGCAGTTGCCACAACAGCATCTAACTCATCAGGCTGAGATCGTTGTCTGAGCTACATGCATGTATATTCAGGCCTCCCCGGGGTCATAGGCCTCTGCTGCTTGACTTTCAGTGCCACTTACTGTTTCAATGTCGTCTAATTCCTTATCACTATTGCAATCACTCTCCTCTTCAAAATAATCATCGTCTGATAAATCAATTTCTTTCATAAACTCCGAAACTGTCTATCCATTTCTCGACGTCATGGATAGCATTCGATCAGAACAGTGACATACACAGTGACGTAAGACAGGGCATATATTATTTGCAGTAAACACTAAAAAATACATCATTATACACCAGACAACATCACACACCACGGTGAGAGGGTGGCAACAACTGAGTAAGCCTTCCCCTCGCGAATCGCCCTAAGTAGTAACGGAGGCGCGGCAGAGTTTACTGCCTGGATGCTGATTAGGCCATTATATAGATATCTAATGGTCAAATACTTTATAATTTATATTTGTGGCATACGCGCAAAGGAACCCTAAAATAATTACGTATATATAGGGCATATACGTTCAAAGCGTTAAGAAGAACTTTCTAATAGCGATTAACCAAGTTTGAATTGCTTACTGAGCCCAAATACCGAGTATTACTAGTTCAATTTTGTCGAGTTCGAGTTTTGAATAATTAAAAAAGTCTCATTCTTTTGATTATTACTTTGTCAGTGTGCCCAACTTATCTGAAATTTTTTGTTTTGCCTTAATTTACACTAGGATGTTGTAACTAGCAAGTACTAACAGTAGTGGTATTTGTGTTTTTAGTTAGGTCGATTGTCGTTTTGTAAATTAAAAACCCATATTTTCGTCTTCAAAACAGAAAATAGGAAAGATTGATACTCGGACACATTGTTTATCCGAGGCCAAATTTATGCCGAGTACTACAAAACTCAGGCTGAGCTGAGCTCCGAGATGAGTTTCAGTTCATGCCTATTTTCTAACCAACCTCATCCAACAACTGATGTTTAGTGGATCAAAATTATGGTGCAATAGAAGTGATTCGATTACATTACACTTAGGCATGAGTAAAGTACCTGAACCACCCTGTGATGCACTTGTGGACTCAGCCGTTGGAGGAAGATCTTCAATGATTTCCACAAAACCAACCGGAAACATTCCCACCTTTCCATTCAGCTCTCCCTTCATCCACTCGTTTCCAACCCTTTCCATGAGGTGGATTATATCTCCGGCGATGAAGGCCAAGTCAGCCGGATCCTCTCCATCGTAGTCGAACCTTGCGCAGCAACGAGCGCCCTTTCCAGGCCACGAGGCGGATGAAGTGACGCCTTCCGCTGCCATGCTGGAGGATGCGGATGGAACCTGAAATGGAAAGACAACTAAAGACTCATAATATATAGTGGATGACCTTATTGTCCTGATTATATGAAATTCTTATGAGGATTTCTACACCTATTAAGATCCTATGAGGACTGCCTGGTCAGATCGATTTCATTGTCATAACACTTTGACCGCTCACACATATATTAGCCAGGTGCGGCAAATACAGGCCTAAGCCTAAAATTTAGAAATTTTGCATTTCATGTTTTTATGTATTCTGTTGGTTGAAGAAAAATAAATAGCTTCCTTTTGTGTGTTTGCATAAATGCCGCACTGTAGGGGCCTGGAATAATAATAGATGCTGAGTTTGAAACTGTTTGAAGCATTGTTCTGGACAGAGAGTAGGCTCTTAGGGGCAATTGCTGCAGAAAATACACGTTTCATATCGTCTTCGAGGCTTGGCATAAACCTTCTTGCAAGGTCCCTCTTTGGTTGCAGTTGATAGGATAACATCCGATTCGTGAGAAGAGTGCAAAAATCTCCTCATGAGCAGTAAACAGTTCAAGGAAAGACTAGGCCACAGCCTTAGCAAACTCTTGCTAGCATGCCACACAATCTGGCAATCACCATTTCTACAGGTGCTATAAATTCCACAGATCCTTCCAATTATCCTGACGATATCCTAATATCCTGACAAATACCAATTCTTTTTCATATATTATTATGTTTTATTTATTTTGTTTACCGTAAGACACGATGTAAGAAATAATTCTTACATTGTGCCGCAATTCGAAAAACTAAGATGGCCGACGTCAACAAAGACACATCATTCATTCTGTTTGTAGTCACTCTGACAGTGCCAAAAATTGTCTAGAATAATCTTACATACATTCAGTACGTAGCAGCACATGTCCACTATAATTTATATGCAATAGGAAATATTACTGCCATGCTGAAGTACCTCTGAGGGGCAGTTACTTATGGGACGCGTATACACGTCCCTAGCGGTAAACGTGTGAATGAGATTCTAAAAAGGCACCATATAAATGAAAAAACACATAAAAATACATAGATACATTCAACCAAAGTCAGACAACCGCATGAGCAGTAACTTAAGTTCTGTACAAAGCAAACGATGAGTTAAAGCATCTCAGTACATTACCCCAACAATGCCCCAACATCGACCCCAAAATGGCCGCAGACAAGCCCAACGTTGACCCCAACACATAGCATAGGCCACCAGCTCATTAGACTCACATTAGCCCCCCATTGGCCCAACATTAGACCCACATTGGCCCAACATTAGCCCCCCCCATTGGCCAACATTAGCCCACCATTGGCTCAGCAAGCAACAATGTTTTACCCAAAGTTCTGCACCTTGTTGATCCCAATGCACCGTTGATTGATTCATTAATAACATAAATTAATTACTCATAAAAGTTGCAAATAGCAGTCACATGACTCTTAAACTACTACACTGCTTGCAACTTACAGTCCAGCAGTGCCAGTCCCAGGTCTGGACAAAAGAGGAGGGCGACGCTAATGTCATCACACAGTGTCATCAAACTGGGACTAATCAACCAACCAACAAGACCCTTAAGCCCCTGGTGCATTGTAAGCAGGCAAGCGCTGCTGGAGTAAAACACGAGTGGCTCACCACTGCGGTTGTGCTCATGGCTCCAGGAGCCTCTATGATGTCAACGAAACTACAAGGAAACATTCCGGATGCCTCGGCCGTCCTTCCCTGGAGCCACTCCGAGCTGATCCACTTCTCCAGCAGAATCACGGTCCCAGCCTACAAAATGATGGAGCAATGTCACGACATTGACGACTTGGATTTCTCGTCCTCTGCGTATACGAGAAGGATGATCGACTATTACTAACTGACTCATATTGAGAATAGAAAGATTAGAAAGATGGAGTTTGTGAGTTTGAGCCACCTGGTAAGTGGAAGAGATGTGACAAACTCTTAGCATTAAACCAAATTAACGTTACACTGCATTTTTTGTATCGAACTGCAAATGAGAAACTGTAATTTTAATTAAACTGTATTTACATTAGGCTGTAATTTAAGTTGAACAGTATTTTATGTCAAACTGTATTGTTGCAACATTGTATAATTTTATGTAACACTGAATTTAAGCTAAGCTGTAACCTTATGTTGAACTGCATTTACACTAAAATACAATTTCAAATCAAACTGTAATTGCCATCAAAGTGAAATTTATAGTAAACTGTAATTTATGCTAAACAGCAATTTCAAGTCAAACTGCAATTCACTTCAAAATCTAATTTATATTGAACTCCAGCTCATGTGAAACAAAAACATAACATTCAACTGTAATTCATGTAAAACTGTAATTTACGTTAAACTGTAGTTCATCTGGTTGCGTGGTCTTGTAGTCAAACAGAGCGATTGCGTGTGGACCCGCAACCACGTAGTGGAAGAGCGGGTGACCCAAAGTTGGTCGTTGTGGCAACGATGGGGCCATCTCTGGAAAGAACCAGAACACAACATGTTTCTCACTGCACATATGTTACAACACAATTATGCTATTTGGTGTCAATTTAACATAGCACACATTCGATAAATGCTACATACTCAGGTGTCCCTAACTTACGTACTCGTGTAAGGGATGAACTGAAACTCGACTCGGTCCGAGTTTCGTAGTACTCAGCATAAACTCGGACTCAGACAAACAATGCGTCTGAGTTTTAAACTTTCCGATTTTCCATTTTGAAAGCGACAATAGGGTTTTTTAACGTATAAAAGACAATTGACCTAACTAAAACAGAAACACTGCCACTGTTAGTACTCACTTCTTAGTGTAAATTAAGGCAAAACTAAAAAAATCATAAAAGTTGTGCAACCACTAAACTAAAAATCAAGAGAATGAGACTTCTTTAAATATTCTAAACTTGGACTTGTCAAGAAATTCAAATTCGGTTCATCCCAATATTTGTGTAAGGGTAAGCATACATGTATGTATTTGTATATTTGAGGTTACTTTATGTTACTTTACCAGCAACAGACGAGTTCCTTTTCGTAGGTTGATTCGGTCGAGTGGGTTTTATTGTTGGTCCTGCAGTGGGTCTGGCAGGTGGACCTGATGGACGAGGAGCCACAGATTCGCTCGACTGAGACCTACACTCAAGACATAACACAGACAAATACATCTACACAATAAACTAACATCGGTTAAAATAAAATCAAAACCATTTTTATTATTGAGACATCGATCAATCGAAGTTAATACAATTTTAACATATTATTATAATAGAGTCAGTCTTCTAATCACAGTCTTAACATCTTGGTATGATGCTCGACAATGGGTGATCCAAAAAGGGAAATGTCCCACTAACTATGGATTCCCCTTTACACAACGGATAGATAGATGGCGGCATGTTATATTTGTTTAGCAAATAACAGTTGCATGAGATAACAGCACAAGCGACAACTTAATTAAATAAACAGCAATGATTAGATTATTTTAAACATTAAGTTAGAAATTAGGAAACACAGAAAGAATGAAAAAAGAAGAAAGAGGAAAAAAGAGGAAGAGGAAAGGAGATGCAAGCAAATGTCAATGGATGGGCACCATGAATACTCTAACCAATAATATTATAGTCATGAAAATAAAGACATGAGTTTAACTTTATATCAACAAGTTTTTTAGAGCTTTTTCAAATAAATTAATTGTTTCGGTAATATAGTAATATTAATTGGCAAATTGTTCCACAACAATGGACCATTATATTTAATGGATAATTGTTTATTTATTACTGAGTGACTTCCGTATAGTTAAGAGAGAATCTTGTGGGGTGACCAGTATATTAGATCCCAACATAAATTAATCCAGGAAAGCAGCTGCATGGGAGTTAAGTTTTGGCAAAGGCGGTACATAAATAAGCAGACTTGAAATTGATTTGTGTTATGTAGGGATAATAGGTTAGGAGTTTTAAATATTGGAATAATTATGCTTGTACTCCAGCAAGTACCACAAACAATTCCAACAGCTTGTTTCTGGAGAGTGAACAAATGGTTAAGGTATGACTTGTAGTTAGAAACCCAGAATATATTACAGTACGACAGATAAGGGAAGGAGGGCGTAAAGTAAGGGTCAAATAGATTAGATTTGGGTTATCATATATATATATATATATATTTATATATATATATAAACACACATACATACACACATAAAACACAGATACAAACACATACATATATAGACACAAATATAAACAGACACACATACAAAACACATATACAGACACTAAGCTGGGTTAAACTGGCAATCATCACCATGTCGTTTAACACCACAGAGGCCAACACAGAAAGAAACTCTGGTGCTATATAAATTTCCAATAACAAGTTGAAACGAATTGAATTCCTTCTGAACAGAGAACCCTTACTTTGAATCGACGAATGCACTCTGCCTTCTCGTGTCCGTTCGCGGAGGGGGCGGCTTAGATGGCGGTTGCCTCAACTCCACCTGAGGGGGTCTCCTTGATGCCCCTTCCTGTCCCTCAGCGGGACCAACCGACCGACGATCGTCCATTTCAATTCTTTTCCAGTTCTCCGCATTCTGTTTCTCTGGCGGAACGTCCGGGGTCGCCGCATCCGGGGACAACACCACCCCGGACCCAGTGGCCGAGAAATGCGCAGTGCCACTGGTGATGGTGACCGTGCTCTCTGGGGGGACCCTGTGACCCAGTTCCACGCCCGGTCGGATGATGTTTGGCCGCTTCTTTGGCTGAGGTGCGACAAAGGCAGGTTTTTCCGTATGCTTGGCTGGAGTTTCTGGTTGCTGGCGCGTGGGGATTTCGGGTTGCTTCATCGGGAATTCCGGGCGTATTATAGTCGGTGTCATTCTCGTCGGAGTGGGGAGGCTTTCAGAGGGGGCTTCATAGGGAGAAAAATGCCGTGGGAGCACATTTGGCACTGCAGAGCTTGAACCAACCTCGTTTGAATTGCTGGCGGGCTTTGCTCCCTGCAAGCCGAAAGCTCCATGAACAGTCGAAGGCCGAATGATCGTCGGCCTCTTCCGAACAACGTCCGCGCTCGACAGAGGGTCTGTGTCCATCCCGGTTTCTGGCTTTGGCCTCGTGGCCGGCTTCGGCTTTGTGGACGGTCTCGCTAAGCCATCGAAGCCGTCGCTTGGAGCGTCGTCTAAAGCGAACAACCGCTCGGCGGCGTGTTGCTTTGCCGCTTGGCTCTTGATCGCAACCGGCGGTCGCACGCCACCCTCTGGCTTTGCCTCGACGGTTGAAACCCGGATGATGGTAGGTCTCTTCACCGAGACCTCTGGTTTGACCTTTGTCGGACCAGGCGGGCCCAGGTCGTCAGTGTTCCGTTTGACGGCGTCTGTTGGGGTTTCATCCGGGCGGACAGACGTTCGCTTTGTAGCGACCGGTTTCTGGACCGGTGGGTGAAGAGGGCGATTGGGAAGGTTGTTATTGTTCAGTCCATCAAAGTGGATCGTCACGGGGCGCGGTTCACCTGCACGGCGAGGTTTTGGAGGAGGATGAGACGGTTGGTTGAGCTGATTGTCGAGATTTAGAGCATTCTAGAGATCGAATATTCGGAAAGAAAAGGAAGTGATTATAGAATTACAGTGTTATCTGCAATGTTACCTCTAATTTTTGGTGGAGATAGTGTGCACAAGAAATTTGTTGTGTGCAATATTTTAAAAATGGTCCATGCAGGTTCTGGGATAAATGTGATCATAGTTAAATAAAGACCACATGTGTCTATGTTGATAGGGTTCTGATGACCTAAGAAATGTTCATTGTCTACAGATAAATAAAGGTAAGTACCAGTCAAGGAACCAATGTTTCTGGAGTAAGGTAGACCGCAGCCGGCTAGAGGACTCGATTTACGTAGTTTCGTAGAAAAAAATTGTGACTTACTATGTTTGTAACAAAATTTGTCTTTACACACAAAATTCTTGTATGCGCTGGCTTCAAGACCTGTGTGAGCATGCACATAACGTGCACCGCTTAGAGGGAACATTGATGCGTGTAACTCTGTGTAAATAGCTGTGAATTGTGATTTCGAACTGAGTCCTGTTATTGAGATGTCGTGGCATTCATAGTCATGAATGAATACAAAGATTAGTGATATCAGAAAATTAGTCAAATTAGATAAAATCATACAACAAATCTGAATTAATTGACTCTACATTTGCCGAATGCTAATGGTTTTGTTTGACGTTCATTTATAAGCAGAAACTGAAGAGCAGAACGAGTTACAATCGATGAAGCTATTGAAACATCTGTGACCTAATGCATCAATCGAATAATTGTACATTTGACAATCTATGCAAATCTATGCTAATCTATGCAAATCTATGCTAATCAATGTTTGTCTAACTTAAAACGTGAATTAATGTCCTAAGAAGGTACTGGTAAAAGTCAAATTGAAAAGTGAATCCACCATGTAACAAATGTTCTTCCACAACATAAAAATTATGTCTAATTAGATGGAACCAATGAGAGATCGCACTTACTGTGAGATCGCTTGGAATTCTATTTTCAGAAGCCACTGAAAGAAAAATCAAAAACATTTTTGTAGTTGCTCAGACAAAGACGAAAGTTCAGAAAAAAGCAAGTTAGTGTGCACCAAACAACTTGTATCACAATTAATAACTATAATTTGTTTATTAAGCACCACAATCTCACCACAAACACAATAAAATAATCAACGCAGTGAGTGAGCGACTTGCTCAAGGTCCCCACACAGTAACCTTATCTGGATGGAGGATCGAAGTCAGACCCTATGCATTAGAAGGGTAGAGTAGTAAAAGGGTAGGGTACCCTTAGAGTACCCTAACCAATCGGCCACCATGTCCCACAGTCAAATTCAAGCCAGCAGACATTGACCCCAGAATTTAAATCAAAAGAACCCTTACCCGGTTTGCGAGGAATGCCATAGATCCCGTCAGGGTCTGAGGAGACAGAGTTCGAGTTTGACGGTACAGGGGGTCTTGTAACCGGGGGGCCTTTCCCAGGTGGAGGTGACAGTTTCGGCACCTCTGAGGCACCCGAAGTGACCCTTGTGTCCCGGAACCCGACTTGGTCCATCGGACGCGCTTCGACCACGGTTATAACCGGACGCTTCCTGAAAAAGAATTTCACCTCCAAACAGTAGAAATTGTGAAGGAGCCAAACTACAGCAAACCGAACCGATTACAAACACCAAAAGTGGATGTGAAAGCTAACTCTAACCCTTACCATGTTGAACCCACAAAGCCATTAACCGAATTGAACCATCCGGCACAGAACTACGTATGCAAGTATCTATGTATGGAAAATTTAATAACAATTATAATTGTAGATTATTTTATAATTGTCTTTGGTAGGCATAACTTGGAGAATGGAGGCTGAAATATTGTCTAGAATTGTTACCGTGCAAAACCTTAATCAAATCTGTTACACAAGAACTGCCCAACACCAGTCATTATCAACCTCTTCTTTAAACTTGTGCTATATAAATTTTGAACCAAATCGTTAAATACGCACCTGACCGACATGGCTTGGTTTTGTTTCTTGTATTTTATAACTGAAACAAAATTTCACACATACCTCTATGAGTAATGAGCAAAAGATTTTATGGTTCCAGGACCTAAAATTCAGAATTCATGTGTCGAAGATTTAATTACATTACATTTCGTTCTCAACTTAATAACTAACCTTTCAAACTGTTTATTCACCATAAGCTGCCTTCACTACGAGCTCCTATCTCCGATCCTCCAATAGAGCAAGCTTGCTTGAAGCATGTAAACATTCCGGCCTAATTAATTATTAGGCGACTAGGCACTTAGCGCTGACACGGATTAGGTAACACAGTTCAAAGAGCCCAGTGGATCAATAGCTGCGTAACAAATGACAAGCTCTAAATCAAACGAATACATAACTGTGATGGCCGTATAATTTATTAGAGGTACGCGTAATCAGATACTAAATCACATTTATCTAATTAATCGAATCTCAAATCAGTTCAAAATCAAGGTGCATTGAGTAGGATGTTTAATCTGGAGCAAATAATACCTTTATTCGGTGCAAAACGCACCAAAAGTCGACACCTAAATTCTATTAAACAAATCTGTCATGAAAGATACTTTAGTGGATCGCATAAAATGTACGCCATGACTAAGATTTTAATAATTAAACATACTTTTATTGTTTGTGATCGAAAGTAAAATAGACGCCTCTCAGTGTTGTTGCTTAGGTCTTCGGACGCGTTTTTATTCAATCTAGTTATGCAACTGCGAAACATGTTGTAGCTGGGATTAATATTATATTGACCTCGGGTAGTAGTGGCAAAGATGGTAAAGTAAGGATGAGGTGTAGTCATTCCAGACACATTGCGTTCCTAATTTCTAAGCCTCTGGGAAAAGAAGTACCCCAGGCCACAAAATAATAATTTAAAATCTACAACTTCTGCCCTGTCGAATAGCGCTATAATTAATCGTAATCCACTATACAATTAAGCACAAGTATGTGCCAAGTATGTGCCATGGTCCTTGGTTTGTGCTTAACGAAATATGGAGTACTGAGACTAGCAACTGAAGTTTTCATACAAAATCACAATTGATGAGTTTTATGGAATAATAGTGGATTTGGTTCGTCCGTCTCTGCACTCACTCGCTCTTGCGTAAATACGGATAGCAAAGACGCCACGTCGCTGACGCATGCGCAAACAATGTGTTGCGTTTACGCGTACGGCGATTAACAGATGAGGCCGATATTCATTTAATATCCAAAATGGACTTATTCCGTAAAATTCTTACGGGTCCTCAAGCTGGACAGAACCCTTCTGGGGCTGACACGGTAAGAATCTAGTCTTCCATGTGAGAAAAATAGAATTACTCCACAGATTCCTTAGCCCTGGTGATGCCGCTGTCCGTATAATATGCTGTGGTGATTTTTTTTTAAATGCAACTTGCTTAACTAAATTTCTAGCATGAAGTCGAATTTAATTTTTGGCAACCGTGGTTATGGTGCTGTTAATTTTTGTACTGTGCCGACTGATTGTAGGTCTGTCTGCAAGCCGACTTTAAGCGATATATCCGCAATTTTCGCTCACTTGTTAGTCGTATAATTATTGACATCGTTTGCCAGCCTGTAGGACCTGTGCATTAAATTAATAACAAATGACGCACCAAGGGAAGTTGATTTAGAGTCTTTAAAAATATATAGATTGCAGATTTTATATGCAAATTATTTACGGTAGCACTATACACCGAAATGAGACGCAAAGATAGTCTTAAACATGTTGCTGCCCATGTCATAGTAAATATTATACCATAACATTGAGTGTTATAACTGAGTTGGCAGTGCCTTCCTGATCTTATGCTGAACTTACGACACTAGAGCAATATGATTTCAGCTACAGTGCTAGTGGTTTCTTATTAATGCTTAATGTGAATTTTTTTAGTTCCTCTGCAACATGTCCACTTAGAAGCACTCACAATCCATTTAGAATTCTTTCAATCATTGATGTAAGGTGAAGGCAGAAGATCTACTCAGTTTTCTTGGCTTAAATGATGCTTTCTAACTTGCTCGGCCAATGAATAGCTTAACTGCCATATGTATTTTACTTGCTTACTCATATCTGTTTGAATTGTTACTTTACGTACTTACTTACTTGTGTAGGTTGACAGACTCTGCGACCGCGTTCAGTCTTCGACACTCATTGAGGACAGACGAGATGCGGTCCGAGCGCTCAAGTCGCTCTCTCGGGTAAGGTCTTGTCGTTTTGTTCTTAACTGTATAGTTGACAGTTTGTAATTGCTTAGTCACTGTAGGCTGCATCAGCGCATCTCTGTCTGGTAGCAGTGGTGGTGGTTAAGAGTTTAGCAACACTGTGATAACAGAGATCACTAGTGTCATCCTCCTCACAATTAACAGTACTGCTGCTAATAGTGATCTATTATTATCTTATCTAATGCAAAGACTGATTGTGGCAAATGTCTGTGTTTCTATGCTATGTAGTTGAAGAGCTAATGATGGTGCAGATCTGACATAGTTTCATGCGAATGAAATTCTGAAATTTTTTATTATGAAATTTGATATCGCCCTTCTTCCACAATTTTTTGCTCAGAAGCGCACAAGCCTCGACAGTGCTACTGCAGTTGTATTGCAGAGCAATTGTGCACGAAGGACTTGCTCAAGGTCCCTATACCGTGGCTGACGCCTCGTCCGAGAGTCGAACCCGCTCACTCAGCGCACACTCAGCGTTATGGGCCGACTGTTCTAACCAATCGGCCACAATGCTTCCAAATGTGAAACTTTAGAGCATTCTTATGATAATGTTGTTGCATTAGGTAAATCTCAAGTGACAAGTTATGTAAGGATGACTGCAATTAGTTGGAGTGCTCAACTTGTAATGCAAAAAGTGTGGGTTCAAGGCTCCAAGAGACAATCCGTGTGTGACGACCTTGACCACTTTGTCACAAGTTGTTTTCCATTTTCTTCCATTGTAGTTTCTATGTGATGTTCTTTCGTATGTAGGAGTTTGCACTTATGACATGCGATTGTTGTATTGTATGGTAGGCAGCAGAATGCAATAATTTTTGATTGGTTATTTTGACTTTGTTTGATTTGTTGTGCTTGATTTAGAAATTTCGTCTGGAGGTTGGCACAAGAGCGATGGACATTCTGATTCATGTCTTACAGACGGATAGGTTAGTCTCTTCTGATAGGCAACACCAGATTAGTCCTACATTTATCCAATGAGGCCTGAAATGCATCGAAGGTGATAGCGAAACAATTACATCCGCGTAGAGGATGTAGCCCAGTGAGGGCTTCTTAATACAACAACCTAAACTTGCTGCTATAAAATTCCCAGAAACTTTTTAAAAAAGACATTAAACAACAGTTGTATTTAGAAATTTATATAACACAAATTCAGGAGAGACCTCCGGTACTCAACTCTATGACTTTATTATAACGAATTTATCAAGCTTAATATGCTGGTTCTGTTAGCGAATTATTATACGTGTCACCACTTTTAGATTTGTGTTAATTCCTGTAACAATGCTCTGACAGATGTGTACATCTATTGGAAATGAGGTTCTCTATTAAATTGGATTTTGTTCTTGATTAAAGGACAGATTCAGAGATTCTTGGCTACGCACTTGAAACCCTTTGCAACATTATGTCGAATGAAGTCTTCACAGAAGGTTCGTGCAGATTGTAGATGGAGGCAAAGGTAGACGAATGTAATTCATCCACTAAGGTAATTCCTTCATGAAGGCAATGCCTCCAAGAAGGTAATTCCTTCACAATGGTAATTTACTCCATGAAGGTAATTCCTTCATTAACCCTTTAATGACCAGCAAGGGGTAAAACATGAGGCATAATCAATAATCTTGGAGGTATTGGTGTGGCACAGTAGCCGATCGGTTCGAGCGGTCAGCCCGTAACGTTCAGTGTGTACTGAGCTAGCGGGTTCGACCTTCGTCCGGGGCGTCAGTCACTGTAGGGACTTTGAGCAAGTCTTTTGGGCACAATTACTCTACAGTACAACTGAAATTGCGCCATCGAGGCGTGTGTGTGCACTTCTGGGCAAAAAGATGTTGGAAGAAGGGCGGTATAAAATTTCGGAAATGAATGAATGAATAAAGCTGGTCATTAAAGGGTTACGGTAATTTCCTCCACAAAGGTTGTTCCTGTGCCTTTATTCACATGCATCTTTATGGAAATCTGAGTTTTCTTTAGAACTTGTATCAATCAATCAATCAGTGCAATTTATATAGCCCCTCTTCAAGATAACTATTCAGAGGCGCTCCCGACCCAGGCCCGGTCAAAAAGGAAATTCTTGAGAAGTTTATAGAAAGAGCCAGACAGGTCGCGCGGGAGAGAGCGCAGGTCAGATGGGAGGTTGTTCAACACACGAGGACCCACAATTGCAAAAGCTCTATTTTGCCTGGTTGCAGTATGAGCATGTGGAACAACAAAGTCGCCTCTAGAAGCCGAGCAAAGAGATCGGTGACCAGAAGAAGCCGAAGTTAAGGTGAACAGATCCCTAAGATAGACAGGCGCATTGCCCGCAACACAGTGCCAGACAATAAAGGAGATTCTATATTGAAGGCGCTGCCTAACCGGAAGCCAGTGAAGGACGTCCCGCATGTACGTAGAGATGTGGCCAAATTTAGGAACACAACCAATCAAACGAGCTGCAGTCCTTTGAACCCCCTCCAAGGGTGGCAATCGGACCTGAGGGAGCCCACAGAAGAGAGAGGAACAGTAATCTAATGATTAATGATAAAGGCATGAACCAAAGTGGCAGCAGAAGATGAGGAGAGAGCGGGAAACAACCCGCAACCTGGCGCAAGAAATAATAGCAGGAACGAGTATACTCTAAAAGAGTTACTAAATAAATTCTTGGAATGACTGACTGATGATGGACTGAATGAATGAATTTGTGAATGAAGAAAAGATGAGTGGACTACCAGTTGACTAATAAGCAAAAATATTGTTTAACAAAATACTATTTAGAGAAGTTTCCCGTTTGCCAGTCTTAATTAGGACTAGGGCTGTACCGAATATTCGCTTTGTATTCGCTTTGGAGCTGAATAGTGGGCCAAATAGCTATTCAGTATTCGGCCGAATAGTAGTGGTCGGACCGAGTACGAATAGTGGTTACGTGACACCTGTTTATGCACATGCAGCAGCTGCTATATCGAGTGGATTGAAGTGACTCTCTACTGCTTTGACCACTGTATCGCAGTACCAGCCGTTTCATTTCTAAGTTTAGTTAGATTAGCTCCATCTCTATTCTACACAGACTGACAGAAAGATGCAAAAATTACATGCAGTTAACTGTTTACTTTTAGTTTATGTATTAAATTTACTGAACTAAAACTTTTGCTAACACTTAAAACTTTGAAACTTGTCGGAAAACCTATTTTGTACACTTTTCGTATTCGGCCGAGTAGTTGGTCCCATTATTCGTATTCGGCGGAATAGTGAAAATCACCTATTCATCGGTAGAGCCCTAATAAGGCAATTCTAATAATGATCAAACAATCTGTTTTATCTTTGATCTTCAGATCAAGAGGTGCAACAGAATCTGCCAGAAGATCTGGGGCTTCAGTTTACAGAGATGTACATTAAAAGTCCAGATAATATCTCACTTCTTCTGTCATTACTTCAGGTATATTCAGATTAAATGTTTCCGGTCAAAGGGAAACCATTCATTCATAGATTCGATGACGTTTGTTGAATTTAAACTGAATGATGTTTAATTATGAACCATCTTTAATCACAGAATACAAACATAAAGGAGACTTATGCAAAAGAAAATATACACAGAATATATAACAAACAAACTGTAAGTATAAATAGTGTGTAGGGGTCCCTGAAGGGATTGAATGATCCCATTAGCTAGGGGCTCCTATGTCCAGCTAATAGTACTTATACATCAAAACAGGACGGACTTAGACAGAACAGTGTGCAGAGTGATAGTTTTAGATAAACGATAATGAAAGAAACCTGTAAGCTTAGCTTAGCCAGCAATGAAAATAAAGAACAAGGAGAAAAATCAGAAAGACTAGATGATTAGGGGAGAGCTATATGGATGAAAGCTGGTGAGAGGAGTTTATGGATAATTTTCTGGAAGTTTCTCTGTTGGTTGTTGATTTTCTTTCCAATGGGTGGTGTTTGAAAGTGGTGAGTACATCTAGTGTTTAAACCTCAGTACATGAGAGGAAATGAGGCAAATGATTGAGCGTGCGTTTGAGGTATTTTAGCGAATTGGTGCAGTTTGTAGACTGGGTACTGTTGATCGTCTGTGGTGGCATGAATTGGTCCCCTTTGGTGGCATGAGTTGGTCTCCTGTGGTGGCACAATTTGGTCCTGTTTGGTCACTGTAGTGGCATAAATTGTTGTCTTGTAGTGGCATGAGTTGATCTTTTGTGACATATGTTAGTCCTCTGATTTAGGAGTTGGTCCTTGGTGGCAGAAGTTGGTCCTCTTTGGTGGCATGTGTTAGATCCATGTGGCATGAGTGTTGATCATGAGTTGTTGTTGTCTGTGGTAGGAGTATGACTTTCACGTCCTCTGGCCATCCGTGCGTCTCCTGACGCTTCTCCTGATGAACAGAACGAAGGAAATCCAGGAGATCATTCTGGCGAATCCAATGGGAATCTCACGACTCATGGACCTTCTGGCAGACAGTCGAGAAATCATTCGCAACGACGTATGCATCTAAATGATCATTCATTCATTCATTCATTCATTCATTCATTCATTCATTCATTCATTGTGAACATTTACATAGCGTCCTTTCAAGGCTGCTACTCAGCAGCACTCACTACCCTGGCACGGCTAAAAACAACAGATTTAAGGCAAGTATAAAAAGAGTATTACTAGCGCAATGCCAAATCAGCAGAATTACTACTACACAGATTTTACATTGCTATTTATATTTCTTTAGATCGACATGACCTCTTGGTGGCACTTAATAGATTTATAATGATATTCACAAATATTGATGGGTTAATAATAATAACAATAACAATAGTAGTAATGATATCAATTGTTCATCTCTTAGGACCTTCTGCTGCTTCATCAGCTGACAAGAAACAACACAAACATCCAGAAGATCGTTGCCTTTGAAAACGCCTTTGAACGTCTCTTTGACATCGTCAGGGACGAGGGACATAGCGATGGAGGTTGGCCTCATGTTACTCGTTTGTCTCATATGCAGTTGATTGCTTTCTCTTTGACTTCTTGATTGTTTCTAAAGCATCCCAGAATAGCGATGAGGTCAGCGATTGGTTCCTAGTACATTTGGAGATTCCTATTGCTTCTAAATTGTTCTCAGTGCTTTTAATGTGTTCCTAATGCTTTTAAAGGGTTCATAGTGCTGTTAAGGTGTTCCCACTGCTTTTATAGTGTTCCTAACACTTTTACAGTGTATCTACTAGTTCCTTTTGAAGGGTTCCTAGCACTTTCGATGGGTTCTTTGTACTTTCGATGGGTTCCTTGAACTTTCGAAGGGTTCCTAGCACTTCCTACAATATGCTTTTATAAGAGTCAAGATTCATAAATATGCAGAGACTGAGATGTTCTCTGTATGGACAACCGATCGCGTGATGATCTTCTGTTGTAGGTGTTGTGGTTGAGGATTGTCTTCAGCTGCTTCTGAACCTCCTTAAGAACAACCTTTCCAACCAGAACTTCCTGAAGGAAGGCAGCTACATCCAACGCCTTCCGACCTACTTTGACCTCAAGTCAACCGATAAGGCGCCCAATGAGGGATGGTCAGCTCAGAAGGTCACCAATATACATCTTATGCTGGAGGTAGGACTGGATGATAATCTAAATCTAATCTGATAATCTAAATTTATTCTCCTGCTCTGTAGTCCTGTGATTGGCGTTGTTGCAATGGGTAACCTATCATGCTTAGAATCAGCAACTGTGACTTGTTATGCTACATTATTATTAAGTTTTAGTTCATGTTTTGCAGAGAATTGCTCTTTCTTCTGATTTGTAATAGTTCTAAAACTGTAATTGGTGCTATTGTTTTTGTTAATACAACCTAACACTTTCCCAGGTGGTCCTAATGATATTGTAATGTTTGTTATATTTGCATTTTTTCTGCTTATTGGATTGCCAAATAAACTTTGATTGATTGATTGATGGATTGATTGATTGAATTACTCTAATCTGATATAATCTAATCTAACCTGCCTTCCGGTCTGATATTATTATGCATTGTTTTTCTGATTGATGTTATCATATGGATTAGCCCTCGATTTGTTTTGCTCTCTTAGCGGCGCTATGTAAATGTTTAATTACAATATTACTTGGTGACTTGGTGATTGACAGCTTGTGAGGACACTGGTCTCGCCAAACAATCCCCAACAACAGACGTCTGCATGTCAAAAGGTCATGAACCAGTGCGGTAGGTCGTTCTCTTATTGGTCAATTGTAGGATGCACTTTGACCCAACCCACATCTCTCAAAGCATATTACCAGAGGAGATAATAATAATGTATTTTTTTAGCAATTATGAAGTAACAGAAGGGAGAGCATTGCTTCTGTCTGCATCCACTGGCAGTAAGCATTCCCTGTAATAATTACAGATGCTCTGTGATATATATTAATATACCATGTTGATTAGCATTAACATGCACTCGTTATTCTGTAGTTAACTAGCATAGGGTTCCAAACCTCACGTACTGTGGTAGTACCAGTCTTAAGTATGTAGTATGGAGGAGGGCACCATTAATGGCCCTGGCATTTGGTAGTTCGTATGGAATATGTTTGTCCTCAAGCGGCACTCTGAAAATGTGTGATCACAAGTTTTCATCTACTCCACTTTCCTCTTTCTTTTCTCTCCAAACCTATTTTATCCAACTCATCTTATCTTGCATTACCAACTCTCATTATATTCCTTCCTCTTTCTCCGTTGCCCACTTTCCTTCTCTTACCCGCCACCTGCTCTCTGTCGCATCATCTACCCACCTACCCTCTCCAACCAATCTGCCCTCTCCTTCCTGTCCCTTCTCCCATCATTGTTTCCTTTAATTTCCTTTTCTCTAATCTGCCCTTTGACCTTTCTCAATAGCCTGCAGTTTGGAGTGTGTAAACATATCCTAGAAGCATCAATCACTTGGTACATTACACATTACGAAAATGGCGCTATTGAAGTCTCTGGATTGGACACCCTACCGTAAGTCAGCCAATTGATTAGAGCGCTCCGCCTGTGATCCTAGGGTGCGTGGTATGAACCTCACCCAGGGCAGTTACGGTGTAGGTACCTTGAGCAAGTCCTTCACACACAGTTGCTCTGTGCCATAGATACTTTCTTGTAGGATGACAACATCATATGCATACACCATCGTATCAGTTTGTATCATATCATACCCTGGTTGTCAAATCCTTTGATACTATCTTCTGTTCTATCTTCTCAGCTGTTCTATCTTCTCAGATGTTCTATCTTCTCAGATGGGAGGTATTGCACTGGTGCACTTGTCGTTCTTAGGTCTGCTGGAGAAGCTGTGTACAATACTAATGGCCAGCGGGGTACCAGCGGACGTCCTCACAGAGACCATCAACTGTGTCTCAGAGCTGATACGAGGCAACCAGTCCAACCAGGAATACTTTGCGTCCGTCCTGGCTCCATCAAATCCTCCCAGGTAGAATCTGACTTGTCATGGGAGCCATTGCAACAACTAGGGAGGAAGCGTAATTTGGCTCGGAAACTCGGCTTCACCGATTTTAGTGTTACTTGGCATAGACTCAGACACACGATGGATCAGAGTTTTAATAAATAAAACTCAACTTGTAAAACTCGGTTCATCCCTAGCGACTGTGACGTGTCTACCTTACAATTGACTCGTAGGGTTGACTAATATTGAATCTGACATCATATTACTTGTTGACTAATTTGAATAAGATTAAAGTTCGTCCAATCAAATTGAAATCTTCACATTTCATTCTTAATTTAATACAATCGTCGGGTATTCAATGTAATCTTAAATACCTAAATCTAACTCTTCAATAATTGTAAAGATATTTCTACGTAAACCAGTGTGTCTAAAATATCTAGAGCTGCGGAAATTAACGATTAATTAATCGATTAATCGTTAATTGTTATTTTAATGAATTAAAATTTTTTTTAAAATGATTAATTGTTTTGATTATCCTACCCATCACTAACTTGTACCGGAAGTCCGAAAGAAACAACATAAACCGTATACTTGTATATTGCAGTGTGGTGGCGGATAGTAATCGAGATATTAAACGTAAACACATATCAGGCCGATTACATGAACATTTTGGATTTAAATTATTGGCTAACGGAAATGTTGAAAATGCTGATAGCGTTTATTGCATTCATTGCGACAAATCGTTTGCATACCATGGACCTAACACTTCAATATGAGCAAGAAAACCACCTGTGTTATTTTCTGTATGTAACTAAATTCAGTAACTGAGAATTTTAATTGAAATGTTATCAATTTGTTTGATAATGTAATTATACACATGTTTGGATTTCATCAAAATTAACTATTAATTAATCGCTAACTTTTCAAAAGTTAACTATTAAAATTAAATTAATTGTTAACAGCTCTAATATTATTATTCAATCTAAATTATATTATTTACCCTTCTTTGTTGATCAGAAGACTCACAATCTGGCATCAATCTCTCAAGTTTGTTAGGAAGTTGATCCCAGTTTTCATTGAAGATGATAATTTCAGTAGCTTGTCTTTCATAGATGAATCACTACACCTTCATTTCTTAGGTTTATAATTCAATGAAGTAATCAAAATTTCATCCGACAAGAAACGTTCATTAATATTGCTTTTTGTAACTTCTGTAACTCCCCAACATCTCAACAATACCATTCTAGTATTACACTGAAGCTCATAGCGTCTTGTGGCTATACGAAGAGTTCGCAACTCATCAGAATTCACAAAACCTCGATCAGGTTAATTCGAGGTATAATCTATTGTAATCCGTCTACAAACTTAATTTGACTCGTAACGATAATCCAACTTATCACTATAGATCATCCGATAATCCACTCTAATGAACTACACGGTTATCTTGGCAGAAACTCGTAAATAATCCAACTTGACACGAGAGATGGCCTCTCATCTTTACCTATCAACAGCAGTTTGTCTTCCTTGAATCTTGTTTTCCCTCACTGCGCATGCACGGCAGCTATCTCCATTATCCAATCAAATCCGTCCACAACAACTGATCATTTTGAACTATAATTAGCCCATGTATATTACACATTAATTCATGCTGGTAGCACACTGGTTCAATTAATTAATCTATATACAATAATGAATAATCAACTAGGTTAATTTATTACCTATATATAACTTATAATACGATTTCTATCAGTTATTATATAATATAACATAGCAACATATTTATATATGGTTATATAACTAAGCAAGTTTGGGTAGCCACGTGAAAATCGGTTTCTCAACCATTTTAAGTGACTTATTGATGTATTGATCTTGATTGAGATGAATAGAATAGGCTTACTCATAATTATGAAGGCAGGAGTGTGCATTTTATGGGTGCTGTGTTGGGCAGTTGCATAAGGACATTCAATGGGGATATAGGCAGAGACACATTGAGTATGAACACCATTTGAGAGACACTGGGTTGAGATGTTGAGTAGGTTGATTTTAACTGAGGTGCTTCTGTTTCTTCCTGCATTCTTACGACCTCTTTTCCCACAGGGCTTTTCGCACTGAGAGTGTCTCTGATTAGGTCATAGTGTGAGAGGGGCTATATAAATACGTGAATACAATACATACTAACCCACAACGGATGTCATTGTTTGTCGTTCTATTAGGCCTGCGATCGTTGTGTTACTCATGTCGATGGTGAATGAGAAGCAGCCGTTCGTTCTGCGTTGTGCTGTTCTCTACTGTTTCCAGTCTTTTCTCTATAAGAATGACCTCGGCCAATCACAGATCATCCAGACTCTGCTGCCATCTACAGCTGAAGGTGACTGCACTGAGTAATTCGTTCGTTGGCCTCTCAATTCTGTTTTTCTCTCGATAACGGTGTTTGTAGCAACCATTCTGGTCGGGGATGTTGGCTACAAATTTTTAGGGCATTTGGAAATTATTCTCTGTTGCTGGGGTAGGACCTGGTTTATAGGACAAGTGATGCTATATAAATGCTTTGAATGGCTCGATGACTGAGTTGTCTTGATCAGGTATTTAACTGCTTTTGCTATTAATGTTTACATTTAAAATTACAGTGACTTACAATTGCAATTACTTTTACAATTGCATTAGCTGTTAAAAAATTTGCAATGCTGTTGAAACAGTTACTATAACTATTGCTATTACAGTAACTATTACAATTACAATAACTATTACAATTACAATAACTGCTACAATTACTGTTCACAATTACTATAGCTATTACAATAACAATTACAATTACTGTTCACAATTACAATAACTATTACAATAACTATTACAATTACAATAACTATTACAATTACAATTACAATAACTATTACAATAACTATTACAATTACAATAACTGTTACAATTACTGTTCACAATTACAACGACTATTACAAAATTTACAATAGCTATTACGATTACATTTTCAATTACTGTTCACAATTGCAATAACTATTACAATAACTGTACAATCAAGTTTCAAATTACTGTTTACAATAATATTACAATAACTTAAATTATGGTTTATAATTACATTTACAATTACTGCTTACAGTTACAACAATTGTTGCAATTGCTGTTTACAATTACAGTAACTTTTACCATTGCAAATATAACCGTCATAGTGTTATGAGAGATCTGTTGTTGATGTCTAGTAGAGCCCTGCACCTTCTGTGTATCTGTTTGTCTTAGTGAATCAGATAACAGCCGGTCAGTTGCTGTGTGGCGGTCTCTTCAGTCAGGACTCAATGTCGACATGGTTCGCCGCAGTCGCTCTCCTCCACTCCGTCATCGATAACTCTGCTCAGAAGGAGCAACTCCTTCGAGTCCAGCTCGCCACGAGCCTAGGCAATCCCCCCATCTCACTCATCCAACAGTGCACCAACATTCTCGGCCAGGTGGGTCGACCGTTGTAACGTGCTCCGTGGTTTATGTGGCACCTATTAGAGAAGTTCATGTCAGATCAAGCTATCTTCTAACGGCAGACCATCGTAATGGATTGCTTATCACGATTAAATTATATTAAAATCTAATTAAATAAATTAAAGTAAATTAATAACTAATAATAAATTAATAAATTTTAGTAAATTTTCATAATTAATTAAAAATAATTCTAAATTAAGAAATTTTAATATATTTTCCTAATAAATTAAAAATTGTACTAAATTGTTAAGTTTTGATGCTTTTTTTTTATTATACATTAAAAATAATAATAAGTTGATAATATTTAATAAATTAGATGTGATTAAATAAATTAATCGAATAAATCTGATTAAATAAATGTTTATTTGCTTGTGACGTGTTTTCTGTTTCTTTAGGGAGCAAAGCTGCAGACACGCGTTGGTCTCTTGCAGCTGCTTGCTCATTGGCTGGCTTATTGTCCAATCGCAGTCACCCATTTCCTTCATAACAGCGCCAATGTGCCATACGTATCCTTTGCTTTTCTTGACAATTGCTGGGTTGCTCCGTTGTCAGTTGCTTTTAATTGTTGTTCTTGTTGTTGTTTTTACCAATTGCTAGTATTGGATTTAATTGGATTTTATTTAATTAAATTAAACTTATTTGTGTACCAATCTAATTTTAGTGGATTCAATTGTTGTACAAATTTAATTGATTCACCAAACATTGCATTTGTCGTGGTTCATGATTGCGTGGACCAATGTCAGTTAATAGTAAATCTTATATTAATTAATAATATCAGAATGTTAATTGATTAATTATAATGATCAAATATAATACAGAAAATTAGTGATTATATATTAGTGCACAATTTTTAATATTATCATAATGATGACTATTTAATTATAAGGGCTATAAATCAAAGTACCATTATGTAATGGATAACAATATTTATTCAATTTACTATATTTACTATTATTATTATTAATTACTAGTATTATTAACTATTACTATTAGTATTTACTATTTTTTATTAATTGTTATTATTATTAATTACTATTATTATTAATTACTATTATTATTAGTAATTACTATTTGTTATTAATTATTATTACTATTATTAATTACTATTATTATTTATTACTAATATTATTACTAAATATTGTCATGCTATCCACTGTGCCATCACAAGCAATAATTTCATTGTAATAACATTATGATGCTTAGATCATGGTATAAGGAGATATCTGCTGGAGTTCAGTAAGAAGTGTAGAGGGGTAACAGGTGGGCTTTTGTTATCGCCATTGACATCCATCTTCAGCTCATATCACAGGTATCGGCTTCGGAGGGAGATGAACTGGAGCTGATCGTCCAAGGAATGTGCGCCTTTTTGCTTGGCCTCTGCGTTCTATTTAACGACAACCAAGTTCCAAACTATCAGAAGTAAGCATTTTTTTCATACCTGTTATGATATTCTTGCTTCTATTGTTCTGCTACCTGATGTGATATTCCAGTTTCAATTGTTCTGCTACCTGATGTGATATTCCAGTTTTAAGTTCTTATATCTGATGCGATTTTCCAACTTACATTGTTCTGTTATCATCATCATGGATCTAAACCACATAGATGATTGAATTGTTGATTGTTCGATCATTTAGGAACGATCTCCGACAGATCATAGAGAAGCGGATCGGAATGGAGCAGTACACGGATCGACTGTCTCAGATCGCCAAACACGAAAGCTACAGCCGTGCGGCTAAAAAGCCACAGCTGGCTTACAGGCAGCCGTTGGAAGTCATATTTGACTACGAGTTCACAAGACTACTCAAGAAGCTGGAAAGTATGTCATGAGAATGTTGGGAAGTAGAGAGGAGAAGGATGGGACGGAAGGGAGGAGAGGGGACATAGTGGAGGTGGAATGAAAGATCGGGGGTGCCGGAAGATGTGGATGACAAGGAATAGAAGGATGTAGATAATAATAATAATATTATTATTAATAATAATTATAATTATACTATTCGTTTAATGTTTAGGTCTGTTGTTTGGATCTGTTGTTTGGATTTGTTGTTTGGATTTGTTGTTTGGATTTGTTGTTTGGATATGTTGTTTGGATCGGTTGTTTGGATCGGTTGTTTGGATTTGTTGTTTGAATTTGTTGTTTGGATTTGTTGTTTGGATCGGTTGTTTGGATCGGTTGTTTGGATCGGTTGTTTGAATGTGTTGTTTGGATCGGTTGTTTGGATCGGTTGTTTGGATCGGTTGTTTGGATCGGTTGTTTGAATGTGTTGTTTGGATCGGTTGTTTGGATCAGTTGTTTGGATCGGTTGTTTGGATCGGTTGTTTGGATCGGTTGTTTGGATCGGTTGTTGCATATGTTGTTGTTGTTGTTGCAGACGACGTGCTGAAGGCCGTTTCTCCAGTTCAGGAACCGGAATTGGAGAAGAAGCAATCTGTCGAACAACACGACAACATCGTCGAACAATACAAGAAACTCATCCGCGAACAGGTCAGGCGCTGGGTCAGGTCAGAGGTTAAGTTCAGGCATTGAGTCATGGGTCATGTCAGAGGTAAGGTAGGACAATTGGTCATGCACTGGGTCAGGTCAGAGGTCTGGTATGGTGATTCTTTATATGACACAGTTGTGAGTGACACTTATGGTATGACATGATGAGGTGAAATGCGGTAGCGTTAAGCGACATGGTCCTGGTCTAATGGTGTCTTGACATGTAGGTCACTTGCCACTGATAACTCTATTTAATTATTATTATTGTCTTAATTATAGATTGAGTGATTAGATTGTGAATGTGTTTCTGTTCTGTAGGATTCGCAGTTGAACGATGTTCGAAAAGAGTTGTCTGACATTCAGACGAAAGGTTGTGACTTGCAACGGAGGTTGGATGATGCCACCCAACAGGTACAGCAACTGAGGGATCAGAATGCCCTCCTGAGGGCACAGAGACCCAGCGGAACAGGTGAACATCTCTACCCCACTCAGCACGTGTCTTACGACTGTCTCAATTATTTATTAAAGCAGATAACATAACATAAGTACTCTTTTATTGCATCCAACATAGCAAAATATAAGTAGATGTAAATAGGTAAATATTAGAATGCAAAGAGAGACACCTGAAAGGGACTAGAAGGCCCTGCTAACAAGGGACACCCAGATAATCATTTTACTAAACTTTCTAGTTGGCAGGATGGATGGATGCATGCATGCATGCATGGATGGATGGATGGTTGGATGGATGGATGGATAGATGGTTGGATGGATCGATAGATGGTTGGATGGATCGATAGATGGTTGGATGGATGGATGGATGGATGGATGGATGGATGGATAGATGGTTGGATGGATGGATGGATAGATGGTTGGATGGATAGATGGTTGGATGGATGGATGGATAGATGTGGATGGATGGATGGATGGATAGATGTGGATGGATGGATGGATGGATAGATGGTTGGATGGATGGATGGATGGATGGATGGATGGATGGTTGGATGGATGGATGGATGGATGGATGGTTGGATGGATGGATGGATGGATGGATGGATGGATGGATGGATGGATGGATGGATGGATGGATAGATGGTTGGATGCATTGACAAAGAGTGAAACAACAATAGCAACAAAAGAGAAAGACAAATTAATTACAAGCGTGACATACGTTCCTGGAGCATTAATAGAAAAAGAGGGAAAGTGTGATCTGGAAATAGAAATAAGAGTGGTGATAGGGAAAAACTGCAATGAGTGGACTGTTTATGACTCTCAAAGATGAGTGCATTGAAACCCACCAATCATCCTATTCAAACCCTCTGTTCCCCAATTCAGACTACCCCACCCCAATTCAAGCACCACCACCTCCCAATTCAAACCCTCCAATCCCTCTTTTCAAACTCTCTGCCCCCAATTCAAACTACCCCACCCCAATTCAAACACCACCACCTCCCAATTCAAACCCTCCAATTCCTCTTTTCAAACTCTCTGCCCCCAATTCAAACTACCCCACCCCAATTCAAACACCACCACCTCCCAATTCAAACCCTCCAATTCCTCTTTTCAAACTCTCTGCCCCCAATTCAAACTACCCCACCCCAATTCAAACACCACCACCTCCAAATTCACACCCTCCAATCCTCCCTAATTCCAACCCCTCCCCATTTCAAACTCTCCATTCCCCTATTCTGCTGTTGAATGAGATTAACATCTAGGTCAACTTGAGTCTTATTTCTATTTCTCTTACAGCGCTTTCTTCATCTTCCGCATCTCTCGGCGTTGAATCCGATGAGTTGCTGAGGCTGAGACAGGAGATTGAAGCCAAACAACATGATCTAGATGATCGAGACAGACAGATTGATGCTCTCGTAAGGCACCAGTAACACTCCGTAACATAACAGAACATTTAGGTGGCAACATGAATCTATTTGTGTGTTGATATGCATATTTTCATTGCACTTTTAAGTGTCTTATAGATGTGTTGCACCTGTGAAAATAATGAGGAGTGCATTTTATTAAATTAAATTCCATTCAATATTCGTTATTCCATGCTGTCGTTGACGCAACTGGTTACAAGCGGCAGATCGAATGTCACTGTGAGATTGGTCCTGTGTACTATCAAGAGACATAGGGAAACAGTCAATGAACATTCTAATACAGAACTCTTGAGACGAAATTACGGTAATCTTTAGGTAAAAATTAAATGTAACGTAATGTGACCTAGAACATGGTTGATAGCTTCTTAGGCAAAGTGGTCGAAGTGCATGATGATTTGTAACCAAGTAAATTGTTGTGAATAATCGGTTGGTGTGTGCCCTGCCAATTGGAAAGCACTCTGTGCTTAATAAATGTATGCAATGCAGAGTCTAAGGAAACATTGCATGAATGCGTTGTGAGAATGTTCCACGAGGACAGTCCATGGCAGCCTGGGGCAGAGGACTTAACAATTTGCCACTCTATAGGCCAACATTTCTATGGCGCCCTCCCAAAATTGAAATTGCATATTGAAATCAACAAATTTTATCAGATCTATGTTATAATAGGACAAAGAAGCCAACACTAGGCCTACCAGTCTTTTTCTTTTAAACAATGAAAATAAATGGAAAGTATTAATTTAGTGAGTGTATTATTGTTAACTTTGATAACACAATGACTAAGCATTCTTCCTTAGTCCACTGGCTTGCTATCTTATTTACTTTTTACATGTAAAATATTTTAAATCAAACTGTTGCTGCCCCTTGAAATGTGCCACACCAGGCCGGGGCCTCTTAAATACGGCTTAAATAAGTAGTAAATACAGCGCTGATTGCAGCTGTTACATCTGCAGAGCATTGCAGATATATCTCGTCATATTGCTTACTCTTGCGGGCGTCTTTTTTAGAGGATCGAGCAGCAACAGCTGAGAGAAGGAGACGGAAGAAACGCTGGAGACGCAACCAATTCCAACGGTCTCGATAGGAAGATGGTCGTCGATCTGGAAACAAGGGTGGCGCAGAAGGACGAAGAGGTTCGGCTGTACAAGGGAAAGTACGAGGAAAGCCTCAAACAAGTCACACAACTGGTTCGTCTACTATTCTTAAATATTATAATTATTGATGTTTATAGTTAACGGCAATATTGGATGGCAGTCTTTGTTAGTGGACTTATATAAGAATTAACATTAAAATTGATTTGATTTAATTTAATTACAACTCTGTTAGAGTATTCTCTTGGAACAGTCTTTGTCACATTGTTGTTAAACTTGATTTGATTTGATTTTATTTGATTTCTGCTCTGTTGAACCATTCTCTAGGAACAGTCTCTATCACTGCACTTACACAAATATTAACATTATAATGAATTCAAGTTCCGTAGGATTAGTATTTCATTAGCTTTGTTTATTGATGTGATGGGATTATACCATTTACAGCAATTACTAGTAATCAAACCTTTTTAGGGCTACTACATGGATTAAAGAGCATCTTTACAATTTTAATTTGACAGTCTTTGACGTAATGGTCCTTGCAGTGCAGTACAAAAGACGATCAGGCAAACGTGGCACTGCTTGCCGATCGGAACAATCTGACGATACAGATCGCGGATCTGGAGACGAGGAATGGACAGCTCCTGCAGGAAAGGAGTCAGCTGGAAGAGCGCCTCCGAAGTGTTCAGGAAGAGAACTCCAGTCTGCTGAAGAAACTCCAGGTTGGCTGATGAGAGGGATGGAGGGTTTTCCATCTGGTGGTAGAGGCTTTTGGATTGTGTTAGAAGCATTGGGCACACCAGATTAATGTTGTTTTATTTTTATGATTTTTGCGTCAGAGTTGCATTGTATTTGTAGTAATAGTAGTAATTGTAATTAATTGTAATTAATTTTATTTAAATAACTTTTATTGCACTGTTGTCTAATGTACTAGGCATCAACTGATGATATATGACGGAAATTCGTTGGATGGTTCCATGCTTTTGTGTGGGCTAACAACACTGGTGACTCTTTTAGCATACTGTGCACTGTTCTGCTAACCATTCTAACACTCATTAAAATGATGTTGATCATCATGAAGGCTAGTGCAGAGAACACCTTTGAGTAGGTTTCTTGAAAAGGCGCTATGTCAAGTTTGCCTTATTGGTAATGATCGAAGTTCTTTTAGAAATAGTTTATCAGTATCACCTTTGTTTCCATAGAACCTTTACAAGGTTCGGATCTTTTAGCAAATTGATTGATTGTGCCACGTCGGCATTCTGCTACCAATTCAAAAAGAAGTTTCTTATGGTGCTTCTGTGCACCAGACTCAAATTTCTTCATTGTTAACCATAGTAGGCATAATTATTTAATTTTCTGTAACTACTAATTGTAATTATATTTATCTTTTATTAAAATATAATAACAGTCCCACTTGTGCAAATAGAGTCAAATGTGTAGGCCTAACTAGGCCTAAATCTCAAATCGAGCAAAAAATATTTTATGGTTGGCCAATTCTAGCCTAGGTGCAGTATTGCTTTTGGGTCTATAAGCTATCTTCTATTTTAGCCAACAAACTGTCAATTCGTTAATTCGTTGTCAATATTTGACAGTGGGCTCTTAATTTGTCAAATTTGTGGGCAGCCCCGTCGTCAATCGTGGACATCTGTTTGTGCATCTGTGTTTTCTTGTAGGCGTTGGAGTTGGAGAAGACGGAGATAGAGTTGGACAAGGATCAGATTATGAATGACCTTGACTCACAGAAGAAGGAGCAGGAGGATCTACTGATGCTTCTTGCTGACCAGGACACCAAGGTCAAGGCCTACAGGAAACGACTCAAGGAGCTCGGCGAAAAGGTCAGAGGCTGAGCGGCTCTATATAAATGCTGTAGACATGTTAGACGTACAGTAATTGCTCTGCTGAAATTATTAATTTGCTAATGCTGAAGCAATGCAGACCAAACTGTCCAACAAAAGCCTGTATGAAATCAGACGGCTATCCTGAAATGGGAAGTATTGAGTCCAGGGGTCCAAAGAGAGAGACAGACAGACAGACAGACAGAGAGAGAGGAGGCAGAGAAATGCACATCACTTTGTTCTCATATTATTACCAGATAGCGCCTGCATTCACGCACAGACATTCAGCCGCACTCGACATAACTGTTTTCTTAGTTTTGGCAAGAACTGTTTCTCGTTTCAGTTTGATGACAACGAAGATGATGACGACGACGAAGAGGAGGGCGACGATGATGAAGAGGAAGATGGAGAGAATGGGAACTTTATCGATGGACCGGATTAGCCGCTGCTGCTGCAAGTTCACAGAACAATTCAAAGAAGTAGTCAACTGTGTCAAATTCCTTGTTCAAAGTATTCGAAATGCCCTGTTATAAACACGCACTGTCTGCGCATCGCTATACCTCTGTAAGCCATATTGGAATGTGGAATTGCAAGGGGCATTTCAGCCTTGATGAGCCATTCATCTTTGCTTGGATCAAGTTTCAGGGTGTTGATATTGAACCGAAACTTCGTTCGTCATCGTTTTATGTATCTTGGCGAAGGCAGAAGATTTATTTCAAAGAAGTGCTGACAAAGCAGGATTTAATGGTGTTTATAATAAATTACAGGTGTATCAGTTGGTGCTGTTTTAGTTGGTGTTGTGTGATGTGATTGTTAGGGTGATGGTGTTGTGTGATGTGATTGTTAGGGTGATGGTGTTGTGTGATGTGATTGTTATGGTGATGGTGTTGTGTGATGTGATTGGTATGAAAGTGGCATAGCGAAGTGGAGCAATTGCACCAGGGCACCAAGGCCGATGTGAAATTATTTTTTCTTATAATTTCAGTCAATGGTTAGATTCTCAAATTCTGAAATTCACCGCCTTATGTCGTTGGACGTACACGTCTGACGATCGCGTAATTGATTCGCGGTATTTACCACGCATCAGTTCGTCCAGTCCATACGTTGGCCTATAAAGAAACAACCTTCAATATTAGCATGCACACACGCTTTGGTGTTATTAAAATTTAGCCATTAAGTGAAAGCTAAAAAAAAACTGGTTGACATAATTCTACTTATTATGCATATCGTAAATACGTACTTCTTGCACAAATTTAGTCTAAATAGGACGTTACTCATATTCTAATCAGTTGCTCGGCTGCATAAAAATGCAGTAATTAGTTGTGTTCGTTGAAATGAACACATTTTGAGCACTTTTCTGTTCTTTGAGTAGATCCTTTTAGAAGATGTCTGACTTGTTCTGTTCATTGAGAAAACTAGTGTAGAAGAGTAGAACGCATTTTGCAATGACTTTCGAGAACTTCTTCATTCTGCAGATGTTTCTGAAGAGGTCCAGCTAGTTTGTCCTCACAAACACCGACGAATTCCAAGAGAAAGTGCAGAAACGCAGAATAACAGTTGTGTAGTTGTATCTTTTCTGTTACTTCTTCATGAGGCACTGAGAATGGACTCATAGCTCAGTGGGAGTGCGTTTGAGCAAAGTTCGCTCCAAGGTGCCACAGAGGCAGCTACGCCACTGGATTATGGTGATAGTGGTAGTCATAGTTGTTGGCTTATGGTGATATTGGTTGCCACATTCTGGCACAAGCCACGTGCAGATTACAATCCAATACTTTGGGGCCCGATTCAGAAGTCTGGGTCAAGGCCAGGGCCACTGATGGTGAAAACCCTTGCGCAGCTACATGTAAGACCAGCTCCTTGACAATTTGTTCTTTTAACAAAAGGCTCACTCCAAATCTCGAACGTTCTTCGGCCACAATGATCACGTGACATGTTGCCTCCTCATTTCCCATTTGAAGTTGTTGATTGGTTTGTATAATGCTGAGTTTATGGATTTGAGTCTAGAGCCTACTTCGAGACGGTTACCAGGACTTGGTGCCACTTTATATGTAATATCAATAATAAATTATGATGATGTTGATTATAATGATGAGAACTTTCACGCTTGCTTTCGTAGAGTAATTTTTCTCGTTATCTCCCCTGGGACAACTCCTCGTATGCCGATGCCAAGAAAATGAGGCGGCAACCAGTCACACGACCATATATATACAATTATTTTATAGGCTATCAATGTCTCTGCGTTGCCTCATCATTCATACGATAAGACAGAGGATAAAACCTCAGGTAATTTCATTTATCGTCTCCTCCCTCTCTGCCACCCACTCTGAGCACTCACTCCTTCCCCCTATAAACCGAATAACCTAATACTAGGTTAATAGCCAGTGCTGGGAATTAGGTCTACATGACTGCTCAAGCGACGCCAGCTCAGCGTTCATCTGCTGGCAGCGCTGTGTGCCTACGCCACGCACGGCTAACTTCATTTTCTTCTGAGCTTTGAGAGTTGGCGACGCCAGCCAAAGCGTAGGCAGACACTCAGCATTTAGTAGCAATAACAATCATATATATATATATATATATATATATATATATATATATATATATATATATATATATATATATATATATATATGATCTCAGTCACAAATCACGCGCTTTTATAATATATATACTATATAATATTGAAATACATAGTTTGTGCACAAATATATGAATATAAATGACAATATATATATATTTAATATATATATATATAATATCTAAATATAATGATTATATACGTATAATAATAGCAATTATAATGCATAGATATTATATTCGACGTGTGTTGGTGTATAGTGAGATTAAATGTTGTAGGCCTATGAAGTGGTTTAATGCTATGAACTGTGGCTAAACCTTCGATTATCTTTGAGAATATTCTTCTTGAGTTTCTTAGAAAGGGTTAATTCCCTTAGAGATGTTTGAAGTGAGTCCACCTGGTGATCGATGGTCGTGGACTCGGTTGCTCCGATGTGGCAGATGAACGAGCGAAGGAAGAGACATCTGCTACAGAAGCGGATATTCTGTTTCGATTCGATTTCAATTCTACTGCGATGAAAAACAGTCATTTTTGGTTCGCATTATACGTTGATGTAACAGTTCTGACGGTAGTGGTGTTGGAGCTAGGTGGTGGAGGTGGTGGTGGTTATGATATATGATGATGATGATATGACGATGACGATAATGATTGAGTGATTGATTGATTGCTTGATTGATGATGATGATGATGAGTAGGAGGAGCAGGAGGAGGAGGAGGAGGATGTTGATGTTGATGATGATGATGACGACGACGATGATGATGATGATGATGACAATGATGATGATGATGATGTTGTTGATGATGTTGATGATGACGACGACGACGAGACGACGACGGCGATGATGATGATGATCAAGAGGAAGAAATAGGGCTGTTACTTTACGTCGTGTCTACGATCGTTATCACGTACAGGTACTTCTTATGGCTTTACAAGTTCGGGATAAATATTACAAAAATGTATGGTCTATGTTCTGAAGGTAATTAATGGAAATCTAGAACAGGTGTTCCAAATGGAAGCATCCGGTAATCACATCCATCCTTCCGCGATCCTTGTCTTTCTGCTGTACATATTTTCCCTTGGATCAGGTAACTTATTCATCCGTTCTACACTATCATTATATCAGAAATAATATTATTGCCTTCTTTTAATAAACAAATATATCAAATCATGAGGTTCACAATTTATTAATTATATGCATCAATATTTTGTTCATTGGAAAACCTAGTGCAAGGCATATAGGGGTCTATGCGATGAGCTATAATCCTTTCTCCAGTGCCAGTACCAGACCTGGAGAAAGGGATGGCGACGCTAATAATCTTGGTTATAATATATCATGACAGGGGCGTCCAGATAGGGGGTCCGGAGCCAAATGCTTACAATGTCACGTGGAGGATGATTTTTTTAGTCTTAAGGGGCAATATTTTGCCTTCCATACCCTTGGGAAAATCCCTCTGATTCGACGCAGCGCTCGTGAATCAGCTGGTGCTATGCGCTTGGTTCGAGTGGTGCTTTTAGAAAGTGTTGAAATAAGATTTTATTCAGATATAACGTGTTTTTTCCTGTGAGCAAAGAAGGCTGCGAGAGCTAAAATAATTATGATTTTATTTTTTTTGTCGGAGGGTCGTATCTAGGGACTCTGATAATCGGAAACGATCCTTCAAGGACAGCGGTGGACGAGGTGAAGGAGTGGCCATTCAAAGACTCAAGGCGATGCTCGACGATGAAGACACGTGACATAGACTACCAAGGTCGAGGTCAGGCACTCTGAACATCTCATACGATCTGTTCCAATATGCTATTCCGTTCTGTTTCCGTTTCCGTTTCACCAGTAAGCCTCTGCCCTTCTCGCTCGACCCTTTCTTAGCCACAAACCCCGTTGCAGTAGTCTGGCTGCCTTTAATCAATGTAAAATAATAATTATTATCATTATTAGCGCTTCTTAGACACGTATGATGCTAAGATGTCATTCGAATGAGTGTTACAACAGCTAGCAAAACAGTGCATATCAAGCTAAAAGAGTCACCGATTCACCAGTTAATAATTGTTGGCCCCCGCACAAGCGTGGAACCAACCAACGAACTCCCGTCAATAGATGACAGATGACAGATGCCGATACCTGTCTCACTCTCTGGAATTGACTGGTTTTCCTGGGGCTTTGATTATTATCCTTGGGTGTTGTCTGGTTTCACATCGTGTCAGAGGCGGCGATCCAGAAGAGGTCAAGGGTCAAGCCCTCTCACCTTTTACAGAGATGGTATACGTTATACATTTGTCGCCCTCATTTCTTACCCCTCTTATTGGATGTCCCCCACCTCTCAAACAGTGTGACTGGCTTTTACTGGTTTCACTTTTGATTTTGACTGGTTCCCACGGGTTTTGACTAGTTCCCTCTGGTTTTGACTGGTTCCCTCTGGTTTTGACTGGTTCCCTCTGGTTTTGTCTGGGCAGAGAAGCGTAGGAGGAGCGTAGATCAGAGGAGATCAGAGGAATAGCGAGGATCAGGACTTAGCAGATATTGAATAAAATTCAAATTGTATGTTTTTCTATAATTTTTCGTTTTGTCAGTTCTGGCCTGGTTTTCTATTCTCTTTATCTCAGCCGCAGTTGAAGTTCCGTTCATTCAAAGTCCTTCGTGTGGTCTCAATAGATTCTCAAAGGTTCAAGACTCTAATGATGACTTGGCCTCGGTTGCATCCTCACCCGTCGCTAGGGGCGCCACCGCTTCCTCCCTCGACGATGATTGGTTGAAGGAGTTTCGTGAAAATGTAGCCCGTCTCTATGCATTCTACGCAGAGGCAGATAGTGGAGATCATGAAAGAAGGAGAAGGAAAAGAGCCAGAGAGTGGGAAAGGGAGGAGGAAAAGGACGTGGAGAAGGACCTGCAGGAAGTCAGTCGGGTCGTGGGAGGGCATAAGACGGAGAGAGGTGAGTGGCCGTGGCTGGCTGCCATTGGAACGAAGGCGAGAGGTCCTCAATGTGGAGGGTCACTCATTGGAGATCGATGGGTGCTGACAGCTGCTCACTGCTTCAAGGACGAGTAGGTCTAATTCGCTTGATTGATTGATTGAATTAAGTCAGTTCAGTTTTGAATTATACGTCTGGCTATTCATTAATCTGTCCATTCATCCGCCCAAATTAATCAATGGGTAGATAGACGAATGAATGGTATGGGTAATCGAATGAAAGAATGCATGAATGAATTACTAAATGACTAAATCAATCAATAGCTCAATCAACAGCTCAATCAATAACTCAATAAAGCAAAAAGCTACTTTAACTAAACCAATTAACCACAAACCAACCAGCCAAAAGATGAAATAGTTCCATTATAACCAGGCAGCTATTCAGCGGTTGGTTCATTGTGTTTATGGTCATTGAACAGAGAATCAGCGTGGCCCTCCTTCCTTCTTCATACTTGGGACTGGCACTGCCCACACTCGGTTGAGGTATATGTTTATAAACTACATTCAACGGTTGTTATGGTTTGTGCTTCGTATCTTTCTATAATGATGATGTCAGAGAGGATCCGTGTGAGTACAACATTCGACTCGGTTCCATCAACTGGATGATATCTGACTCATCAGAGAACTCCGCTGACGTCACGCCAGACGCCATCTACCGACATCCGCACTTCGGTTCGTACACTACCTCTACAACCATCAAGTCGTCAGTCAGTCAGTCAGTCAGTCAGTCAGTCAGTCAGTCAGTCAGTCAGTCAGTCAGTCAGTCAGTCAGGCTTGGTACTAGCACTGCACTACGAGCAATAGCGGACTTTACCAGCTGCTGTAGGTTCTACATAAGAGATAATTTCTTATTAGTAATTAATCAGTCGTTAATTAATTAATTGGGTAATTAAGTTAGCTGAATCGTTTAAAATTAGATTGTTCTTGTTTCTGATGTTGATGATCCTATCAGATGAAAATACGTCTGTGAATGATGTCGCTCTGTTGAGACTGACCGAAAGAATGGCGCTACAAAAAGTCGGATACATCAACGCCATCTGTCTACCGGACGATGAGCGATCGGTGGAGAAGGGAACCGTTTGCATGGCCGCCGGTTGGGGGCTCCAGTGTAAGGACAGCCATGCGAGAAAAGGAGCTATATAAAGAAGGGTTTATATGCATCTACAGACCTCTACATGTCATTGTCTCTCCCTCTGGCTCTCCCTCTGTCTCTCCCTCTCCCTCTGTCTCTCCCTTTGACTATGTCTCTGTCTGTCCCTCTCTGTCTGTTTCTCTGTCTGTCTGTCCCTCTCTGTCTCTGTCTGTCTGTCTGTCTGTCTCTCTGCCTCTCTTTCTGTCTGTCTCTCTATGCTAGTATCTCTACGCCTGTCTTTGACAACACACAACTGTTTCATGTGCCTTGACCTGACTGATGCCTTTCTCGCCGTCTTAATGTCTCTCTTCGTCTGTCTACTTAACCCATTCACTCCTTGATTTAAAAACTACCCCTCCATTGTCAATCGTTTCAGATAAGAAATCCCCAAATAGGGTATCACACGAGGTGGATCTGCCCATCCTCACCTACGAAGACATTTGTGGTGATTACGCCAATGGTACAATGAGACCAGGTATGATCTGCGCAGGATACCTGAACGGTGGAAAAGACACCTGTCAGGTGAGGTCATAAGGTCATCTCATCACGTGGGTGAGTACGCATGTGTGTGCGTGTGTGTTTGTATATGTATATAATATTAAAAGACCCGATAAAGATAAAGATAAAGATAGTGTGATGCGAATAATGCGATTAACTGACACACTCGCTCTCTCATAATATAAAGGGTCGAATCCTGTTCAGTTATACACGAGCATAGTTGATCAATTATTCATCGAAGCGAAGTCATATGCTGCATGGTATAATTGGTATTGTATACCTATTGTGTTTTCTTCTATTACAGGTCTAGTGTGCTTGTTATTTTCTTCTATTCTATTGTAGGCCCTGCGTCTATTGCACCTATTGTCCTACTCCATTGTGTTTTCTTCTATTATAAATTAGTTATTGTATTGTATAGGGCAGCAGAACATGCCAGCCCTGAGGCAGCTATGATATGAATTGTTAGGAACTAAGTCTAAGTAAGTAAGTGTAATGGAATTGATATAGCGCATCTTCAGCATATCCACTCAGAGTCGCTCTCTTTGCTGGACACATGATGTCGAATGTTATAACTAACAAATAGACCTAATATGTCACAACAGTTAGCAATAGCAAAGCAGTGCACTGGACTCGAAAGAGGCTCCGTCAGTGGTTGGTCCATACTCAAGCGAACGTGGACCAATCAACTGACGGATTCTCGTCGACAGATGGCTTGGATGTTCACGGTATTTGGCCCAAGTTGCTGAATTTGCTAAGTGGTGCAGAAATCTCGAAAACATCTGTCATGGCGGCAGTTTGAACCCCGAGCTCTCAACTGGAGCAGCAATTTAACCATTGGGTATCTAATCTTCAAAGGCCCGAGGTCTGTTTTGTGTGTTGCTAGGGCGACAGCGGAGGACCAATCGCGTACAAGAGGGACGGTCGATGGTTCCAGCTTGGTATTACGTCATTCGGTTATGGATGTGCAAAGCCAGGATATCCGGGAATTTACACGGACGTTGGTCGATTTAAGCATTGGATTGCATCCGTCATTCACAGATACTCATAGGAGTTTATCTATGTGGCACCGCTCTATTTACCTTCAGGAACTGTGTCGACATGTCGCTATACCAATGTCGGTCGAAGGTCTTCCCGATCTGCTACGTGGGGACACTTGAATGTCCCCTTCGCCCGACTTCTATGAAGCAGAACCAGGCCTTTGCAGTGGTAGCTCCAACCTCATGGAATGGGTTACCCAAAGAGCTTCACCTTCTGCCCAAAACCTCATCTGCATAATGAATTCTGCATTTCTACACATTACTGAAAACTGCACTTTTTATCCGTAGTCGTACAAGGAGCATATCTGAGTAGATATCTTCAAAGCGCTATATTAAGATTCATTGATTGATTTTGATTGATTGATTAACGTGGTGTAACTAAGCACACATAGGCTAAATGGTATAGCGACTTTTCTAATTATTCTCGAAGAACTCGTGGCGGGTCTAGATGATGGGGTCGTGAAGAACAGATTCTGAGAAAATGGTGTTGTCGTTGAATACGTCATCCGAGATATAGGTTGCCTTTCTATTGACGTCAACCAATACCCACAGAACTCAAGATTATCCGCTCCTATCTTAATCCCTTAGAAACAGTTTGTCTGCCTCTGTCTATATGCCTCTGTCTGCGTGTATGTGTTTGTTTGTCTGTCTCTTTTGCCTGTATCTGTCCGTATGTCTGTCTGTTCCATTAGTTATAACAGAGAGTTAAATCAAGACCACTGTGGAGAAGAGCACAAATAGCTGACCTCTTCCTTATATAGTAGGCCAACGTGATATGGCGACTTCAATGACTCAACACAACGCGTTATAATTAGCATAAATGTAATTTAAAAGCAAACATTTGAACCATTTAAATGAATAAGTTACAGATAGAACAAATCGGTAATAAAAAAAATGACTTCTGCACATTTCTCAAACTTTTCAAAGGTAGGCTAACAAATAAGGCTGTCAAAAAATGTCGAAATCACGAACCGGGTACCCGTCGATCCGCGCGGTTATTTTTTGCCCGAGCAGTCAGCCAATATGACCAACGGAATATTTCTGGCATATGTCCAGGTAAAATCGCGGATTTTATCAAGAATTTCTGGTACCCGAAAACCGATTTCATTACCCGGGTAGTCAGCCTCGGTCGGGTACCCGGGTACCTCTTGACAGCCTTACTAACGAATATGGTAAAAAAAGTTTAATTTGATAACACACATCATATAATATCATAACGTTTAGAACGCACTATTTCTTAGTTCAAGGTTGGCATAACAATTATAAATATCTGCAGAATCATAAGAAGTAAGAACTCTTTTAAAATATGGCAAATAAAAAGTTAATAATCGTTGCAATGTTGGCACCGGAAACTCCGACAATTTCTACACAGCAATATTAAGATATTCGATGTCATAGCGCCTTTTGCGAAATACGAAGAAGTCAAAGGAATGACTCATTAGGCTACTAAATGTTCGTCAGCTATTTTTCTTCATCATGTTATGAAGAAAAATGACGACTCATTCACAACAATAATAATGACTATGCTTAATTATAAAAAATCTATTTGTAATTTCAAATATAAATTTATATAGCGTCACTCGCGGAAAAAGTAATAGGCAAAGCTTGAGGTTTTAGTTCACATTCATTTCGTTTTGTATTGGAAAAGAAGCCAGTCAATAAGGCAACGTTATTGGCGTTCATAAAACAATAGCGTATTGACGAATAAATACAACGATTATTAAGCGGTCATCCGTTTACTATGTAAGCAGAAATCAGGAAAATTGGTACCCTCTATACCTCCATGAACGCATGTGTTGGCTAATTTTTTACACCCGCTTGACACACCCCAGCAGCCAGGTATAACTAGCACGCAAGTGACACATATATTGATGGCCTATCCCCCAATCCTACTTCTCCTGTGAAGGATATTTCCAAAGTGTATAGGTCTACTGGTCTTTTAGCCTATCACAAGTCAGCTTACGTGTTTAACAGCAATAGAACAACAGTTAATCAGAATCGTCATCGCTAATAGTTGATAGTGAGCGTTTCTCAAACTTATAGTTATGTCATGATTAGATTTTGATTAAAAGTGAAACAGTCTCTGTGATATAAAGACTGTTTCTCTTGTATTATATCACAGAAAAACCTAAGACAGGATTATACTCCCAGTACGTATCTGACAAGTTCAGGGTCTTATTTGTAGGACAGCAGAAGAATTTAATTATAATCGATGCTTTCCTGCCTCTTTTACATATGTTTGTACATATACATTAGTCCTACCAGAAGACTACCGCACGCAAGCACTTCGGTTAACCTCTGCAATCTATGCATAAATAGGCTATATCAAATGGAAGACCCCCTAATCATGACGACTTTGATCAAGGGGAAGATAATGTGATGACTGTGCAGAGAATTCGTTAACAACCGTCCAATTAAGATAATGTTCACTTAACTATTGCACGTTCGCCAATGACTAAAAATCGGAGTCATCATCTTTCTGAGCCGCCTTGCAACCTGATAACATAACATAAATTAACATAACGTAAGTTAACTAAACAGAAATTAACATATCATAAATAAACACAGCATAAATTAACATAGCATCAATAAACACAGTCGAGTTGAACAAAATAATCTTCAAATATCGAAGAAGAATGAAGCACAAAGCAAAACTTAAAACAATTGCAAACAATTACATTTCAATCAAGTTTTAATTGGGCCAACTAATACCAAATGAACATTAACACCAATGGTCAATATTATACCAAACACATAATAAATCTAAAATTAATTTTGGATAGCGTAAACAATCCGTCAGCCTATATTATGCGTTTTCATGGCACCCTCGATTATAGCACTTAATAAAATGCATTATATAATGTTAGCGTCTTCTTAAAGACCTTGAAATGGGTGTTGGATAAATAATACATTACGCACACAATAATATATGGACTACTAACTATTGCTACTAACTGTTTTCCTCTTGTTCTAGATCGCAGACTTCTATCAGGCAGCGCTGATTGCGCTGTGTCTTCTCTGTTGCTCAATCTCTGCCATTGGAATGAGCTTCCTGTGGCTCCTCTATTGAGGTTTTAAAAAAGTTAAAAATGAGAAACCTCAAAAGTTAGGTTTTTAGGTTTCACCTTTTCCAATTGGACTAATAACTGTGTTTGTTTGTGTGATATATCTGCAGTGCACACAGCAATAAAAATGTGGCAGAGAGACCAAAGGAAGGATCGTGGGATGTTCACCATGCACTAAGTTCGGGGTAGTAATTTTGTGTCCGGTGTGCGACTAAGCGTACGTTAAGAACCTAAAGAAACTAGAAACCTAAAGTATCTATAAGCTTAAGAAATTACTATTATACAGACCTAGGTTTTCCATCCTGATCGGCGTATACAAGGCTACCCCATATTCTGTTGCAAAGGTGCGTTCTCGACTGAATATGGAAACTTCAATGAGCTATTATAAACTCCAACCTAACAAAAAGTAAGTCCATTGAAACGGAAGAAATAAATATTTGGTCATCTATGAACCTGAAAACGTCGACAGAATCATATCCAGGTCATTCGCCGGACTTACTATGAGCCGAGGCTTTCCAATCCAGGGCGGAGCCACTCTCGGAACCAACTGAATTCATTGAACCTAAAAAATCCACAACAATCGCCTTTAGCTACCTCGGCTGCGCACAGCGTACGTCTCTTGCAACTGTGCGAAAGATAGCATTCGGACCGTGATTCGCATCCCGATGCTGCCTTATCTAAGAGATTTATATCTCATGGTTAGTACGGTCCTTGCATGCAGATCCTAATGGCGTGGCGTCCATTCAAAAGGGCGAGAGGTGGTGAAGGATCTCACCACATCAAAGCCTCTATGCAAATTATTGAGCAAGGTAGAGGCCGTATACGGGCGATATAGAAAAACTCGACACATTTGAATAAAAAAATTGTGAGGCACTTTTCCCAATCTACAGGAGAGGCCTATAGTCTGATTTAGGTGCTGGACTATCAACCGATGCTGGATTATTTAAGAAATACATCAGACATCATGTTTCAGCAGCTTATAAAGGCCATGCAAAGGAGTTTATAGGCTGCTGGAGTCGTGGGTTCAATTCCCCATTGGGGAGAGAGAAGTTTAGAAACGTCTGCCAGAAGTTACTAATGCCAACAGGCCATAATCGATGCAATACTTGGGAAAAGTGGAAAACTACTTTGAGGAATCATCCAGAATTAAAAAAAAGAGTGTTTCGAACTGTAACGAGTCTACCATACAATTGACTCGTAAGGTTGACTAATGCCGAATCTGACATAGCAATCGTTCCCAACACCTGATTTCATCTATAACTGGATACTCTCACTACTATCAAATCGTTCCCATAGCACAAAGTCCATGGGTGTTGTCTCTGTCCTCTATTTGCAGGGATCATTGACGGTTCTGGTCTCGGCCCACCCAACTTTGTTGTCGTCATCTCTGGCCTGAAACTTCTCAACAGCGCCAATAAGCTGCTGAAGTATGCGGATGATTGCAATGTCCTCATGAATATATATATATATATATATGTATATATATATATATCCGCTTTATGTGGACGCGTGTGATACAGCAACTCTGACGCACAAGTGTTACAGCTCTGCCTACAGAACAATCGAGCTAAGCGTACTAATCGAGCAATCGCGATTAATCGATTAGTAATCGAGTTTTATTTTGACCCTCGATTAATCGATTAGTAAAACTAGATTAATTTGCCCAAGCCTAATCAGCGCCCAAACCCCCATTGACTTTTCATACTGCTCGGCCGCATATAGGCATTCGGTATATGAGTTCATGGCACAGGCGCCGTATGCGACATCTTAATTGTTGACTAAAAATAATCATAATTGAATATTCATGAACAACGGCAATCAAATCCGTCCACAACAACTGATTATTTTGAACTATAATTATCCCATTTTATTTTATACATTAATTGACGCCCACTGGTTCAATTAATTAATCTACATACAATAATGAATAATCAACTAGATTAATCTATTACTTATCTATCGTAAAGTTTAATTTTCATTGATTATCATACATTGTCATATAACATCATATTCACATAGCAAATATTATTGAAATATATAATGAAGAATGTAAGTGTTGCTATGGGAATATCGTTACACGAACCTTTTCCAACAATCTGGGATTCTTTGGATGTTTCCTTATGTGGACGATTCACGACGTCAATGTCACTGCTTGACGATGACGTATCACTCCTGGCTGTCTCCTCGCCCTTTCTTCTGTCACTCTCGCTGTCACTGCCTGATTTCTTCCCGTCTCTTTCTCTCTCACTCTCCCTACCAGTCCTTGGTGTATCCTTAACCTCCTTTCTCTCGCTCTCACTCCCTGATTCTTTCTCCTCTCGTTCCCTGCCACTCTTCTCCACCTTCTTCTCCTCTTCTCTACCTGTGCTTGATAGCAACAGCGCTGTTACACGTCCCCTCTCAATCCTACCCTCTTCAAGTTCGCCATGGCTACCGTTGTTTCCATGGCTACCACGCCCACTTCCCGATACAACCACAATATTCTCTTCATCTTTAAGAGAATCCCGTCGATCACCATGGAAACCATCTGTAGCAACCACCCTCTCTTTTGGTTCATCCGTTGCTATGGGTCTGTCTGGAAACATCTTTGGTAAAGACAACTGTGCAGCAGCATCTCTTGCAGACCCCTTTCCACCGGAAACACACTCTCCATTGCTTGCCCCTCCTTCTCCTCCTTCAGTTCGTCCTCTCTCTGTTCCAATGACTTTAACCTCTGCTTGACCTGTTGCCTCGTCTTCGTCATCAGACGATCCGATTGGCTGCTGCCGAGTCAGCTGACGCCGGTTGCTAAGGCCAACGCCATCTTTCTCTGGTGTTGAGGAGTGGACGTCAGCCACTGTGTTGAGGATGAGACCTAATAAGAAAGATGTAAAAGTGAGTGAATGTCATCATGTGCAGGTAGATAAGGGATTTAACAGTGGTGCAAAGATTATTTAGACATGGAGATGATGGAGAATAAGTGATTTAACCCTGGTGGAAAAGTAGTGTATTGGCCAGGTGAATGAGTGATTTAGACCTTTCAAATAAAGAGAATTAAGTCCGGTGAATAATTGACTTATTAGACCTGACGAATAAGTGAATTAGATCTCGTGAATAAGAGACTTAGATCTGTCAAATAAGTGAGTTAGGCTTGGTGAATAAGTGACTGACCTGGCGAGTAAGTGATTTAGACCTAGTGAATAATTGACTGACCTGGCGAGTTTGTGATTCAGGTATCGCGTCAATTGATCCCCGTCAATTGATCCCCACGTCAATTGATCCCCTGCCTATTAGTCCTAAATGAATCTCTAGGCTGCGCGTCACAGACTTGTAGCTGAGACCGTTAGTAAACAAAAGATTGATTTTAGAGATTTGGAAAATAACAAAGCAATACCCAGGGTTCACGTCACTCGTCTAGGCTTCATGTCACTCGTGTCACTCGTCCAGGACGGACAATATATTTCTACACGGAGTTGTCAGTATGGACCATCAGGCAACGAAACGATATCGCTTGCTTGAGGCTCGTGTCAACCGCGCTGTAAACGCTTGCGGCCGGTCAGAGATCCGGTTCTCTTATTTCTCCGAGCAATGGCTCATTAATCCCATGCATAGACACATATGCGTAGGACTTTATGCTCTTAAAGTAATCATATTATGACTCTCAATAACGCTTTTGTAATCTATTACCATTTTAACATTTCTGGCTCTATTACATCGTTCTTTTAATAAATGGAGTAGACCGCAAACTGGCGGGGGATCAAAAAACGTAGAACTGTGAATTAGACCTGGCAAATGAATGATTGAGACCTGGTGGATAAATGGATCTTCAGCTCTTGAAAAAACTCTCTATCCCACTTCTATCTTACTCTAAAATCTGTCTTCTTTATCCGAGGTTGGACTGGGAGCGCCTCTGAGTAGATTTCTTGTAAAAGCGCTATATCAGGCTGTATTGATTGAATAATTGATTGATTGATTGATAACAGACCTGGTTTCGATGCCTTTGTCTTCTGCTCTTTAGATGATCTGATGTTTTCATTCTTTACATCGTCGTCATCATCATCATCATCATCTGATGACGACGATGATGATGACGACGATGATGATGAACTGCTGAACATCTTTGGATACACAATCTCATCTCCTCGCTCACCAATCTTCCCTCCTCCGCTACTTTTTACACCTGGAAGCGCAGTAACCATCATCTCTTTCACCAGTTCAGAGTCCCTCTGTTTACCACCTCGTTTTATCCCTGGAAGGGAGGTCACTACCATCTCTTCCACCAGTTCAGAGTCCCTCTGCTTACCACCTCGTTTTACCCCTGGAAGGGCATTTGCCACCATCTCCTCAACCAGTCCAGATTTCTCTCTACCACTTCTATTTACGCCTGGAAGAGCAGTCACTACCATCTTTTCCACCAGTTCCGATTGCTGATCTGCATCTCTTCCTTTAACACCTGGAAGGGCAGTTGCAACCATCTGTAGCACAGGTTCGTTTACCCTCTCTGGCTCATCAATTGGGGCTTTGTCATCATAATCAGAAGCCTGTTTGGGCTTTCTCTGTCGTTTCCTCTTTGCCACTTTGCCTCTCCGGTCATTACCATGATCATTCCTATGGTCATTCTCACTGTCATTCCTATGGTCATTCTTATGGTCATTCTTATGGCCATTCCCTTGGTCATTCCCTTTGTCATTCCCTTGGTAACTTCTCCGGTCATTCCTCTGTTTCTCTTCCTCTATTTTGATATCGGTCTCACTGCTATAACTCCTGGTCCGATATCCCTTGATTTCATTCCACCTTCTTTCTCTCTTCTGATCCTGTTCCAACTTCTTCTCCATCTTCTCATCTTGCTTATGTATCTTTCCTTCGACGCCATCTTCTTTCTCTTTCTTTCTCCGATCTTGATTCTTTTTCAGTTTCTTTTCTTCTTCTTTCTCCTTCTTTCTATGATGTCCAGATATCTTCGTTGTTCTCTCATCCTCATCTACCTTATCTTTCTTCCTCTCTCCTCTCTGATTCTTCTTATCCTCCTTCCCATTCCTCTTCTCCTCCTCCTCTACATCCTCTTTCTTTCCGTCCAATTTCTCCTTCCTCCTTCGATCCTCCAAATCCTCTATCCGTTCCTTTCTTCCTCTTCCTTCCTTTCCATGGTTTCCTTCTTTTCCATTCATCTTTTCCTTGCTGGCCAATTGACACCTATTCCACAGAAAAAGATAGAAACAATAAAAAAGAAATAAATCTTCATTTGGTTGAAATAAATGAAGAAACTGTTCCATACTGGTTAATATTAACTAGAAGCAGCGTCGTATTTGCCACTACGCCAACAAGGCCCCGGCCTAGAGGCGGTGCATTTCAATGGGCGGCAAAAGATTGATTTTAAATTTCATTAGATAGGCAAAAGGTAAATGATAGCAAGCCAGTTTAATCATCGTGTTATGCTGTTAGTAACGTTTAAACTTTAAACTAATACACTCACCAAGTTAATATAGGGTGACACAAAAGTTCGTCCACCGTTTTCAAAATGCGTTTTCTCAAGAAGGACTTCGCATTTATTTCTGATATTTTGTCAGTGCATGCACAAGCCAAATGAAAGATATTGGTACAAATTTGTCCTTGATCTGGTCAGTGGTTGTCATTATATATTAAAACACTGAAGAGGACCAGTTTCCCGGAAAAAAACTGCCATGCGATACAGTTTGTTAATCATATTATCACTGTAAACAAAATATCGTGCTTAGCAGACCATAAAACAATAGTGTTACATAATAGGTCTTACTGACGCAAGCTATTAGCGTACAGTATTTTCGTTCTGCTTAAGGACAACACCGACTCTCTCTCTATATACGGAAAGACTGAATCAGAGACTGAAGTGTCCCAACTTCTATCGCTATCCACTCACGTTGGAGGCGACGTTTGAGCTGATCAACGTTTATTGACTGCAGGATCTTTATAACTACTGAGAGACAAAATACTCTGCAAGTTCTCAATAGGAAAGAGATCCAAAGAGTCTTGGTGATTAATCCTTCGGCTTTATGCGTGACGGGAGTTTGTAATCTAGCCTCTTCGTGACTTCGTCGTCACAGCTGATGCATGACAGAGTGCACCATCCACCACCCAACCAACAACTTTCGTTGAATACCACTGTTGTTGGCAGATTGTCTTTCGAACGCTGGCTTCGCGTATTGCTCGCGAATGTTTGTAATGCAGTGGGCCCACTGCAAGTTCAGTCTGGTACCATTTTGCACAAAATGAAGGCCTTTTACTCAGTTTTGAGACCTCTGGCCATCACACCCTTTATCACAACAGACGGATTAAACTTCTCCTCATGTGAAACCCAAACAGTGCGTTTCATGCATTTGGTACATAAAACACTCTGAAGAGCAACTCATCGGTTAGCCAGTCTTCCACAGTTGATGCTCCTATTTTTACTCAATTGAGCGACGTGAATAAATGGTGACGTCACATACAGGTACGAGCCAGAAATGCACCTCGTACACAGTCACGTCATTTAACGCAACTTCGACTTAGAATTTTCAGGGTTATATTTAATATTCGAGTCCTGCATTATAGACTGCATACACTTGAAAAATATTTAAAAGATCCGAATAATTTAGACAGAGATATTTAAGTTTGAAAACTGTGAACGAATTTTGTGTCACCCTATACATTTTAGTTATTGTCATCGTTTGATAGAAACAGACTGGTTGTGCTGGTTTCCCTTCCTACTATAACATCTGTTAACATTTGTAGATTTCACTAAACAATTTCAATTTAGGATTGGTCGAAAACCGTGGCATAGAAATATTGCCCCAGAAGCGACAAATGATAAATCCGCCTCTGACTAGAAGAGCCCATCGCCAATCATCCACCCACCCATATTTCCACTCATCTACCCACCCATCCAACCATGATCCATCCATCCACTGACCTGAAGCACGGCACTCCTCCCTTCACCCCAACCATTCCGAAATGACCTTTGATCCCACCTAGCCTGACCCCAGACACATGCTTGTATTCACAGCAAGTGCTCAGTCGACTGTCCTGTCGACCTCCTAAGTAGATGGTCACGCTGAACGGGTAACCATGGCGACGATAGGAATAGAAAGCGATGTCACCTGGAATATAACGATTAATCAGTCACACTCTCAATCAGCATTGCGTTTTCTTGTTTATTTACAGAGACATTCTCGAAAGAAGAATGTTTTCTAATGGAATTAACTAATTGGCATACCAACTAAAGATTTATCCACTATTAAGCCAACTTGTATTTAAATCACAAATTTGGCTTTGATCATTTTCTTCTTCTTTATTTATTAAAGCAATTAGAAAAATATATTTATTCGTGTGTTTTATTATTCAAGCAGAATAGACACTGCACAATCAGGAAAGCTACATTAATGTAGATAATAAAAGACACTACATAAACTATTAAGCTACTCGAATTAGGCGATACAAACTTACAATCATCTAAATTGTTTAGTAAAGGGATCAAAAAAAATTGCACAGATGGATTTAAGGTATTCTAACTGCTATGTATAAACCACTTTGGCATTTAAAACAAAATAGATAAACCAGTAAAGCACTCAAAAATGAGCTACAAAAACAACTAAGATGCTTGTAGACAGTGCATAGTCTGCTAGTGAAAAATTGAGGAACATAAAATCTTTACAATAAATACATAGACTGAAATTCTCAAAATGTCTCCAATTTACACAACGCTCGTACTGTAACATGGTTACATTATGCTCGAACTGTAACACTTTACCTTACGCTCTTACTATAAGTGCTTTACACTATGCTCGTACTGTAACCTGGTTACTCACTGCCTGGTGTGACTCTGTCCCTGAACACTGTGACTGTGTTTCCTCCACAGTGCTGTTGCTCCACCAATATGTTGCTGCATTTGTCAGATAGTTCGTTGTGCAGAGCGAGTGCAACACCAAAGAAGTGCAACGTTACGAGACAACCGTTGTGCCTGAGGCGAGGTTGTCCAACTGGCTGTAGAAGCAGTCAGATAGTCAATCATTGGTTAAGCAGGTCAGCAGAAAGGAAGTAGGTAAGTCAGTAAGGAAATAAGTTAATAGGTTAGTAATGAGCAACTGGAATATCATTTAAATAAACCAAAACAAAATTGAATTTGATTGAAAATTAATTGATGTGAAACTGATGATGATGATGACGATGATTACGATGATGATGATTAAGACGAATATGATGATAATGATGATAAAGGAAACTATGATGACAATGATGATTAGGACAATGATCAAGATGACTATGATGACAATGATGATAACAATGATTCTGATGATAATGAAGATTATGATCATAAAGATGATTATGATGGCGATGATGATGATGATGATAGCAAAGAGATAACAGTCATGACAAATATGACAACGAGTAAGAAAGTGGTGACTATGGTATAGCAGTTATGATGATGATTCAAATGGTGATGATGATAATTATATCAATATCACATTTCCATTGATATTTCCGATGATGATGATGATGATTATGATAATAAAGAAAAAGATGATGATGATCATAATGAAAAGGATTATGTTGATGATGATGATGAAGATGATGATGATGACGATAAGAAAGATGATGATGATAATGACGATGACAATGATGACGAGAAAGATGATAATTTTAGCGATAATTATAGTGAACTCCTCATCAGATGATCCTGACCTTGAGGTTCTGCCTTTGACCCTCATCCTTGTCTCTGAGCCTCTTGTACTGATTCTTCGATGCCTTGGTGGCACTGTTGCTGGCAGAGTGACAGCGGCGAGGTCCAGACTTTGAGGCAGGAGGAGGAGGGTGAGGAACAAGACTGGATCTAGAGGAAGTGGAATCAGACCTTGAAGTCTCAGTCACTGACTCGAAATCGTCCTGAAATATGTTCAAATCACTCGTCATTTTACTAATCTAATCATCCGGCGAATCACTGATTTGATATAGCGGAAAATAATCGAATATGGTTGGCAGCAGTTTAATGAAACTTTGTCGCCCGCCTCCTTTATCCACGCTTGGAACTGGCGCTGCTGGACTGCAAGCAGTGAAGGAGTTATAACCGAATACGGCAAGTGGGGTTTGAAAACACGGCCTTCTGCCTACAAATGACCTTCGTATTTGTTACTCTTTTCTTAGGTCTGTATTCTGAAGTCGTAGCTGAACCGGGAGTGCCTCTGGGTAGAGCTCTTCAAGTGGTGCTAAATCAGGCTGCATTGACTGATTGGATGGTTGGTTATTTGATAGACTGATTGACTGAATGAATAACTGATTGAGTGACTAATTTCTATTGATTTTGATTGATTTTGATTGATCAATTGATTGATAAGGAAAATGATTCAAATTAGAAGACAAAAGAAATGGTATTCATTCTCTATGATGACAATGGCGACGACAGCAACGACGATGATGATGATGGTGATGATGATGATGACGCTGGTGATGATGATGTGGTTGTGACGATGATGATGATAATGATGTGGTTGTGTTGATGATGATGATGTGGACTTGTGGCCAAACCTGTAAGCTGTGCTGTGACGCAGTTGACCCATCGTCCGTTGTGTTTGTCTCATATGGAATGCTAATGACTGATCTCTTCTTACCATGGTCCACTGAACTCGATCCAGACGACCGAGACTGTGAAAACGACGACGACTCAGAACGACATTCACGATCATGACCATTCCCACTCTTAGAATAATCAGTCAATTTATTATTAGCAGATATTTTAGATAATTAATCATATTCACAGGTAATTAATAAAACCGGTAATTAATAAATTAAATGGTCATTAATAAATAATCTGGAAATTAATAAATTATCTGGAAATTAATAAATTATCTGGAAATTAATAAAATAATAAATGACCTAGAGATTAATAAACTACCTGCAGATTAAATAATTACCTGGTCATTAATAAATTATTTAGAAATTAATAAATTATCTGGCAATTAATAAGTGACTTAGAGATAAAAAATTACCTGGAGATTAATAAAATATCTGGAGATTAATAAATTACCTGGTCAATAATAAACTACCTGGTAACTAATAAATTACCTGGAGATTAATTAATTACCTGGAGATTAATAAACTACCTTGTATATTAATAAATTTTACCCGGTAAGTAAATTACTTATCTCACAGTTAAATTATTTCTAGAGACAATTATCAGATTATTATCTAGCACATGTATCATGATTGTGATGCTACGGTGATGATGATGATGATGGTGATAGTGGGATGGTAATAATTATTATCATCATCATCATAATTTGGTATATGCAGTTTTTAACAATTCAGTTTAATCATATAATAGGTTGATTATTTCTAAGCAAAACAATGCTGTGAATCACTCACTGACTTGGATGACTGTGATGAAGAACGCGACGATGAAGATGATGAAGATGACGAAGAAGATGATGAAGAAGTTCTTTGTCTGTCTGTTCGACTGCTGCTGCTTCTGCTTCTCGTCTCGGATGACCTAGGTGACGATTCTCTTTCATCTTTATCTTCATCTTTATCTGAACGTTGGTTATTCGTATATCTTCGTTCTCTTCTTCCCCGTGGTTCACTTGTACTTCTCCTTGCTTCTTCGTTTCGCGGTGTCACCGTCGTTCTTCGTCCACCCACCCTCGAATGACCCTTTTTTGGCTTTGGGGTGAAGACGAATAGGGGTGGCTTGGATGGGGGTCTCCGGGGAAGAAGGTGCCCAGCCGACCCACCACCAGTCTTCCACTCTTCCTCCTGGAAAGCGTCGTATATATATATGTATATATACACATTTATATAAATTATATATATATATATATATATTTACATATCTCTACATATAAAGAAGAAAAGTAAGCATATACGTTCCACACAAACTTTTGATCAACTCAATCGATTAAGTCTATTTCCAAATTTTGCACGAATTCTTCTTAGCAGTCGACAAAACACATAAATGGTGGGGATCTCAAAATGTGACTCCTTCCCCAGAAATGTGACTCCTTCCCCAGAAATATGACTCCTTCCCCAATACCAGCCAAAAGAAATAAGAAAGTCGTTGCTTCTCGCATGGCCAGTTGTATTTGGCATGCTCAAGAGTAGGAACTCATCGCTTTCAGTCAAAGTTGAAGTTAACACCTAATAAATATACTATTAAATAATAGTAGGGGGCGATGAGTAATCGACAGCCTCACGGAGTAAAGAGCTGCAGGAAGCGGGATTGATTCACACAGCTCCCACAAGGGGGTTGACTAGTCCTCCATTTGCCAGGCGGCGGTGGCGTTGGTTAATGTAAATGTATGACGCGATGTGCGCATTGCATTGTCGCCGTACAGTTAAAATTGACCCTGTTGTAACTTTTCATCATCCATTCATATAATGATACTGTTAAATATGCTGTGTGTGGATGAATCAGTTTGAATGTAATATAACGGAGATCATTATTATTTGGTTACCTAGGTTTGCCTACATGATATGATACCTTGGGACAAAATAATTAGAGGAATTTGCTCTGTAATGACTAGTATTCGTAGATGGATTTGATGATTGCAAAAGGTGCTACAAAAAAGTTATCCACTGGATAAGCATAAATAAGCACAATTATTATTATTATTATTGTAATTAAAATAACTGCTATCATTATTAATATGATTAATAATAATCATAATCATAATTATTATTATTCATATTATAAATCTTAATGATAATTATTATAATCAACCTATTCTATTATTACATCCATATTAAACGGCAACTTCTATGGTGTCATTGTCTATTGCCCAATGCATAAACCCCAAGGAATCAACTCACAGTCCAGTCAAAAACCTATTCCAACCACAAAGAAAAGGAGCAGAAACACTCTTTCATGAACTCCACAGTCCTTAGATGCCTTACACTTACAACGTAACCTGATGTTCAACAAACGAAGATACCACAATTATTAGAATTCCGTTCATTCGACTCATCAAGACTTACTCGTATTCTGTGAACGACCTCCATCCTCCGCAGCTCATCCATCTTCTGGGTGATGGCCGCCTGTCGACTGCGATTCAGATGGTGGTACTCCCGAGCGACGGCTTCCATCACCAGGAGCTCCATCTGCTCCTGTCTCCGCAGCTTTCCAACGTAGAGTCTGTAGGTCTCCTCAGTGACTGCCTCACCATTTGGAAGGATCTACATGGAGTGATAAAGTAAAGTGGTAGAGTGATATGGTAAAGTCAGATGGTGGAGTCAGATGGTAGAGTGAGGTAGTAGAATGCAGAGTTCTATGGTCTCGAGACAGTGTCTCGGTCTCGAGACAGTTTTTTAGTGTCTCGGTCTCGGTAGCCTGTTGTCTCGGTCTCAGTCTCGCGGTAGTGTCTCGAATTTTTAGAAACTGTCTTGAAGTGAAAGTCTTGTTCTGTCTCGAACAAGCGGTCTCGATAAGTTTAGCGTCAACTGTCTTAGAATCTTGCGCTAGATACTGAAACCATAATTTACGAGAAACGGTAATTCTGGTTAACGCGCGATTCGCATGATACTGAAATCAATTCAATTATCTTATAGTGGAAAAATGTCTGAGAGAGAACCTGAAATTGTGAAGTTTGCGTTTACGCAATTTGAAGTTATTGACAAAACAATAGCTATGTAAAACCACCATAACCGAAACGATCGGAACAACTTTGAGTTTCTCCGGGTGAGTAATGATATGCGCAAATTTATAATTTCGTTCGGTAGTTGGTATCGAATTTGCTTGTTTAAAATCGTCTTGAATATTTCAGAGGCATCTAAAAAGGTTTTCTTTATACTATTCAGAAGCTAGGCCGAAGAAGAGATATCGAAAAAGATAAACGCGGCAATATAAAAACTGTTCTCGGGAATGGTACTATATACATTACAAGTTTCAAATTGAAATTATAAATGAACATTATTCCCGAAAACTGATAAATTAGTATTTTACGCGGCCTTTTATATAAGATCACTTGTCCTTTACTCTCTCGTAATCGTAATCTCCAAATTTCTAAAGCGCCACTTTAAAGCTAAGCGCAGGGCACCAGCTTATTCACGAGCGCTGCGTCAAATCAAAGGGGTATCCAAAGGGTAGTCCGTGGGCGGTCAGAGTTCGGTTACCAGGAAGTCAGCAGGGAGGCAGAGTAGCTGTTAAGGAGGGTGTTGCTTTGGTCGAGGATTGACAGATGGGATGTCAAGTAGTGAATCTGGGCAAGAGTTCTCGAAAAGGTGGGATTTAAGTTTAGAATGGAAAGCCCGGGGTGTGATGGACAGAGGCGCTAGGGACAGATGATGCTGCATGACGAGAAATGATGGTGAAGAAACCGAGAAGGCACGAAATTCAGGAGGTAGATCGTTCCACAGACGAGGTGCGGCGTTTGATATTGCGCGGTTGGAGAACTTGAGATGAGATGTGACCGGAGGTCGAGTGAGGGTGAGGCAAGAGGACGATCGGGTAGAGCGGGTTGGCTGAATGGTGAAGAGTTCGCGAAGATATTTGGGCTGTGAATATTGTATGGAGTTGTAAGTTAATGATAAGATTTTGAAGTGAATGCGCTCTGGGATTTTTAGCCAGTGAAGTGACTTGAGGATTGGGGTGATGTGATGACGCTTGGGTGTTCTGGTGACAGCTCTGGCTAATGAGTTTTGAATTAGTTGTATACGTTTGATTTGTGTGGCTTCAAGGTTGAGGAAGAGGAGTTGCAGTAGTCGAGCTTGGAGTGGACGACGAAGATAGCAATGGTGGAAGCAGTTTTGAAGTCGAGCATTGGTCGGATGCGGCGGAGGTCGCGGATGTGCATGAAACAGGAGCGAGAGAGGTTAGAGATGTGATTGGAGAAAGACAGATGAGGATCGAAGGTGACACTAAGATTTCGGATTGGGGCATTCGAGGTGAAGGGAAGGGATGAAGAGTTAGTGGGTAAGTGAATTTCAGGGTCGGGTATTTTCTAGATTTGGTCAGGGAGGCCTATGAGGATAAATTCTGTCTTGGAAGGGTTGAGGCAGAGGAGGTTAGATGACATCCATTCTGCGACTAAGTTTACTACATTCAGTAGTTGTGCAATGGAGGTAGAGAAAGAGGTTGGGGAGAAGGATATGTAGAGTTGCGTGTCATCTGCATACAGGTGGTGGTCGACAGAGGAGGATTGTATGAGATGACTTAAGGGTGTGGTATAGAGGATGAAGAAGAGTGGTTCCCGAACGGAGCCTTGAGGGACACCACATGTGAGTGGAAGGAGTTGCGAGCAAAGTTTGGAGGCCTTGACAGAGAAGGATCTGGAAGATAAGTAGGATTGGAACCAGAGTAGAGCAGTCCCAGAAACGCCAAACCAAGAGGATAGTCTAGTCAAGAGAAGGCTGTGGTCAATGGTATCAAATGCAGCAGAGATGTCGAGGAGGCAGAGGCAGAAAACTTGTTGATGGCTGACGGCAGATACCAATTTGTTATATAGAGAGACAAGCAGAGTTTCTGTGGAGTGGTGTTTAGTGAAACCTGATTGGTGGGGGTTTAGCAGTGAGTATGTTGAGAGGTAGTCATTAAGGCGGGTAAGAAGAATTCTTCAGTTAGTTTAGACAGAAAGGAGAGGTTGGAGATGGGACGGTAGTTAGAAAGATTTTCTCTGTCTAGATTTGCTTTTTTCAGTAGGGGAGAAGCGATAGATTGTTTAAAGACCATAGGAAAATTTCCGGTAGAGAGCGAAAGATTGACGATTTTAGTGATGACAGGAACAAGGATTGAGGCACGGTCTTTTAGGAGAGAGGTGGGGATAGGATCAAGTTCACATTGCTTGCTGGGAAGGGAATTTGGGAGGAGTAGTACTTCTGATTCAGTGGCAGGAGATAGAATTGAGAGCGATGACTGATGGGAAGGCGGAGTAGGGTTGGGAGAAATCAGTGGAACAGTGCTGGAGGAGTTGGAGGCTAGAAGAGATTGTAGTGTGAAACGAAGAGATGAGATTTTGTCTGAGAAGAAAGAGCAGAAGGTGTAAGCGATAGAGGATGTGGGGATGGAGATGGGCAGTTGTGAGGGAGACTTACGATGAAGAAGAGAATTGATAGCTTTTCAGAGGTGTCTAGAATTGGAGGAACTGGAGTAAATCAGCGAGGAGTAGTATTTTTTCTTGGCTGCAGCGATAAGGTTATGGTATCTGTGCGCGGCTGATTTGAGGGTAGGCAGGGTTTTTGCTTTAGATGTTGAGTCTTTGGCGCGCTTGTAGGTGTGCTCAAGGCGCCTGCGGAAGGTTTTGAAAGCTTGGAGATAGGAGGCGAACCAAGGGTTAGATGTGCATGAGCTGTGTTTGATAATGAGTGGTGCATTAGTGTCAAGGAGGTTGGAGAGTGTTGAATTGTAACAAGAGAGAAGATCATCTAGAGAAGGAGGAGGATTGAGGACAAGTTCAGAGTTAAGAATGTCCTTGATGAAGGCCTGACGGTCGATGGACCCGATGGAACTAGATGAGTGAGTGGTTGGAGGAGGGCGAGGAAAAGGCTTAATTTCGAGGTCAACAATGATAAGGTAGAGGTTCGGTAATGTTTAGAATTGAGTGTGATAGCTTGGGAGATAGGTGGGAGGCTGCGGAAGTGATAACAAGGTCGAGTGTGTGGTTCTTGATGTGGGTCGGAAAGCTGACGTGTTGGACGAGATTGAATGATGAGAGAAGGCTGAGGAAGCCAGATGCAAGAGGATCAGAGGGATTGTCGACATGGATGTTGAAGTCGCCCGTGATTATGAATTCGTTAGGAGTAGTTGCAGAGATGAAGAGGAGAGATCCAAATTCGTCGAGAAAAACAGATGGATTGGAAGAGTAGGCAGAGGAAGTTGGAGGACGGTAGATGTTGAAGACTGTAAGGAGATCTGAGTCGAGTCTGAGCGTTGTGGAGGAGCATTCGAAGGATCGGAAGGTGTGACTTGAAGAATTTGTGGTTACAGCGGGTTCATGGACCAGGAAAGCAGAGCCGCCGCCAGATATTTTTTAGACTTTGCGGAGGAGGTCGTGCGAGGGAAGTTATGAAGGGAGTAGCCACGAGGTAAGGAATCTGCGATGTGGGAGTAGTAGACGAAGTGGATAGCCAGGTTTCTCGGAGAGCAATGAGATCTGGTGGGTTAGTGGAGAAGGTGATGTCACTGAGGGCGATGGAGTTTTTTGGGTTTAGCAATGATCGAATGTTGAGGGAAGAGACGAAACTTCTTGTTGGCTGAGGATTGTGTGTTGGGGCCAGGATTTAACTCAATGTCGCCAGATAGTATCAGGGTGAATCAGATTTGTCGGAGGGTTAATGCAGAATGATGACCTATGCGACGGCGGATGAGCAGCAATGATCCGGGTGAAATGGTGTTGAGATAGGAGTATTGTGCTGTGGCTGTAGGTAGCGAGAAACGTTGGGTCGAGAGAGGTGAAGGTCCAATGTTCATTGGGGTTAAAGAAAAGCGGATGAGAAGAAAGGGCATGAAAATTGAAACAAGAGACGGCATTTTGAAAACTAGGTCAAGATGGCAGAATACAGAGAGAATGGAGGAGATCAAATGTTATACAGGCGGGAGAGTTTTAAAATGAATCTTAGGCCATCTGGAGAAGGCTGAGATTGTTTTAAAAATTGGAATGATCTGACCTGGTATCCTGAGTTAGATGTGATTGAGAAGAGTGTCTAAATAGACGCGAGTCCGAAAAAATAGAAATTAGATGTAAGATCAAACACAGCACTCTAAACAGCTACGCTGGTACCCCTACCTTTCTCTTGTACTGTCTCATACTGTCTTGAGCCTAGTGTCTCGGTCTCGGTCTTGGTACCTCACTGTCTCGGTCTCGGCACCTCACTGTTTCGGTCTCGTCTTGGTCTTGAAGTTTCAAGTCTTGTATACAACACTGGTAGAATGAGGTGGTGGAGTGAGCTGCATTTTTGCTGCCCATAGTAACATGTATCTAAATATGGTAAGCACGCCATAAATCGACAACAATCGCGTGAGGCTTAAACATCCGGTGTCTCTAATAATCTAAAATAGTTAGAGCTGCAGAAATCAACGATTATTTATTCAATTAATCGTTAATTTATTTTAACGATTACAATTATTTTTAACGATTAATCGTTTCAATTATTCCGCACTAAAATATACTGGAAGTCTGAAAGAAACAACATAAACCATATACATTGCAATATGGCGGCGGATATTGATCGAAATATTAATGATAAACACATATCAGGTCGATTACATGAACATTTTGGATTTAAATTATTAGCCAACAGATATATCGAAAATGCTGATAACGTTTATTGCATTCATTGCGACAAATCGTTTGCATACCATGGATCTAACACTTCAGTGCGAACAAGAAAACCGCCTGTGTTATTTTATTTATGTAACTAAATTCAGTAACTGAGAATTTTAATTGAAGTGTCATTAATTTGTTTGATAGATGTAATTATACACATTTTTGCGATTTAATCGAAATTAACTATTAATTAATCGTAAATTTTTCAAAAGTTAACTATTAAAATTAAATTAATCAGCCCTAAAAGTAGCCGACAAATATAGGAAAAATTGCTCTAATACGGCAAATGATCAAGAACGCTAATTTAAGACGGAGACCAATCCTAAGACCGTTATTCTAAGATCGAGACCAAGACCGACACATTCGAGACCAAGACCGATGGTCCGTGACCAAGACCATGACCGACGCATTCGAGATCACATTTTTGACCACAGTTTTCCTGTCTCGATACCGTCTCGAGACCAAGATCGCGGTCTCGAGACCACATTCCTGAAAAATAGGTGGTAGAGTCAGGTGGTAGAGTTAGGAGGTAGGATTAGGTAATAAAACAGCTGGTAGAGATTGGCATGAAAGCAAGTGAAAAAGTAAACAAAAATTAGAGTTATGTGTTAGAGTTAGGCTATAGAGTTAGGTGGTGGATTCAGGAGGTGTTGTTGAGGGTACCTACCAGTCCAGTCCGTCGTAGATGTTTTCGAATGCGAGGGTTGTTGAAGTAGGACGCAAGATGTGGGTCCATGATACTGTTATAGCCGAGCTGAGGCTCCCTACAAATGAAATCATCATTCTGTTACAATACAAGCTGTATAATTGCACTCTAAGAAGCTCAAAATTATGTGGTGCATAATTACAATTTTGCTATATATATGCTGATCTAACTCAAATCGTCAAATATCTTATTCAATCGGTTTTTTAATGCTGCAGAGGGGCATTACTGCGATATAAACAACAGAGCCTCGCTTTGCCTCTGTGACATTGACAACGACGTCAATCCCAACAAACAGTCAAACACACACATGGATTACTAATGCAGGAGTCCCACCTGGAGTTGGAAAAATTCATTCCGAAGTCCGCTCTATCACCAATTTATCCAAACGGGTTCAATTTTCATGGAAAATCTTCTGAATCGCTAGAAAACGCCAGCTCGCCATTTTGTGTATCTGGTAAACAAGCAGTTGCCAAGAGACGTCACGTGACTAGCATCTGCAGAACTGTGCACCAGATATCAATAGAACGTGTTTAATATTGTTATCATCTTTATAATCATTACTACAGTATATAAATATATGTACATATATATTATTGGAGATTGCCTAAGAAACGTTATTAGGGTGACCCCACGTCCCGAATTAGCCGGGACAGCCCCGGAATTTATCAAAATGTCCCGCGTCCCGGGACAATGTAACGTCCCGGAATGGTGCTTCTATGACCAAACATGTTGAAGATGCCAATTTGATTTTCCATTTATTTGACATTCAGTGCAGAAATTTTTCTCCTTGTCGCCCTCGCGCTGAGTTTTTAGGACACCCTTTCACAATGACAAAATGAATGACACATATTGTTTCTAAGTGACCAACTCACTCGGCGTCCTCTATTTATAACGGTAATTATTGGCCTACATTCTCTAATAGGCCTGTGGGCTAATAACTTCGTCTAATCGTAATCGTGAACTTCAAATATCTTAAATGCCACTCAAATCCAAGCACATGGTGCCGTTAATTATCGAGCTCCGCGTCAGGTCATATATAGGGTTGTTCGAAAGGATAATTCCAATGACGTCGACCGTCCGAGTCCGGCTTCTCGAGGGTGAGAGCAGGCATACCTAAGGTGGATGTCGTTTAGACTTGCAAGGTGGAGGATCGAATGAGGCGGAGTAGGAATTCTCGAAGAGGTCAAACTTCAATTCTGAGTGGAAAGTTCGAGGGATGATAGAAGAATCTGGGACAGGTAAAGATCACTGATTGACAATGACGTCGATGAGCCGAAAAGATGTCAGAGGAATGTCGCCGTTCGTTTCAGAGACGTGGTGCAGTGTGGGATATGCCTCGGTTGGAGAACTTGAAATGAGAAGTGACCAGGAATCAATAAAGACTGAGACAAGAGGATGATCGGGTAGAACGAGTGGCTAGATGGTAAAGAGTTCGTGAGCCCAATAAATTTTGAACTTGCAGTAGGGTGTTGTAGGTTGATGATAGGACTTGGTTGTGTATTCATTCATTTTTAGCCAGGGTAGGAGTGACGTGATGGTATACCCGGCCATTCTGGAAACAGCTTGGCACTAATTTTCAGAATGATGATGGTGGTGATGATGATGATGATGATGATGATGATGATGATGATGATGATGATGATGATGATGATGACGACGACGAAGGCGAAGACGACGACGATGATATTCCTCCAAAGCTCTCTTCCCAACAAGCAATGCGAGCTTGATTTCATCCCACCTGTCTCCTAAGCGATTGTGCTTCTGTTCGTGTTCCTGTGATTACCAAATTCAACAATATCTCACTCTCTGCTGGTAATGTCCCTGTACGTGGCCATTAAGCACTCTCTCGTTTCGTTAGTTCTGAGAAAAGCAAAATCTCGACACGGAAAACACATCTCCAATCTTTATTTTCTGTCACAGTTGACTGTAAGAATTGTTCTCACCCTGCTTAATGACTGCTTTTCATCAAACTCCCTTCTCAACCCCCACCCACCAATCAGGCTTCACCAATCAAATTATGCTTGCTTCTTTATATAACAAACTAGTCCTATTTGTCTTCCAGATCATTTTCTGTCAAAGCCTCCAACCAATGTCCGCAACTCCTCCCTCTCATATTATGTGGTGTCCCTCAAGACTCCGTCCTGCGTCCATCTCTCTTCATCCTTTACACCACACCACTGAGTCACCTCATAGAATCCTCTTCTTTTGACCACCATCTCTGCGCAAATGACACACAATACTACTTACAACACTACTCTCCAACCTCATTTTTCATCTCCAACGCACGGGTAGTGAATGTGGTAAACCGGCCTAGTCTACCGAAGGATGGCATCCAGCCTCCTATGGCTCAATTCTTCCAAAACAGAATTCACCATCGTAGGACTTCCAAATCAAGATAATCCCTGACCCTTCAATACACATATTCACTAACTGCTTATTACTTGCCCCAGTCCGCAATCTTGGCGTCATTTATATATGACACTCATTTATCTTTCTCCAACCACGTCTCCAATCTCTCGCGCATCTGCTTGGTGCATATTAGTGACCTCGGCCGCATCCAGGTCACGCTCGGCTTCAAGACTGCATCCACCATTACTACCTCCATTGTCCACTCCAAACTCGATGACTGCAAAACTCGATGACTGCAATGCCCTTTTCATCAACCGTGAAGCCACACAACTCAAGCGTCTGCAACTTATCCAAAACTCACTATTCGTCACAAGGACACCTAAACATCATGAAACGACTCCTATCCTTAAAACACTCCATTTGAAGGAAATGCCAGACCGAATTCATGTCAAAGACCCATTGCTAACCTACAACTCCTTACAATATTCCAAGCCCAAACATCTTCTCATGCTTCTTACTACCCAACCAACCCACTCTCACCATTACTCGACCCTCGGTCACTTCTCATCTCAAGTTCTCTAACCGAGTCATATCCAACGCCGCACCACGTCTCTGGAACGATCTGCCTCCTGAATTCCGTACTTTTTCGGTTCCTCCACCTTCACTGCATATATGATGTAACAAGATATCGATAATAAATATCATAAACTACTTTTTGTATCCACTGGTTTCTATCTCAGAGCCAACTCTTTCTCTATGAATTAATGTAGCGCTAACTACTCAATTGACGCCCAGGGTCTGTGGTAGGCCTAACTGACAGCGGGGGCGGTGCTAGATTCTGTAATATACGACGCTGCAAGTCATGATCCCTTGTCAGCGTCAAGAATGGACGACGTTGACGTCAAGAGTGGAACTTGGCGTCAAGTGTGATAAGCCGATGTTTCATGTCGCCATATGGTAATAGTTTCGTGAGAGATTATCTCCAATCTCAACCGTTACTGTTGACAACACCATAGACATATTTCACAGAAGAGGGTTCGAAATCGAGAGTCCGTCACAAATGCGGGATACATTGAAAAACCTCTTTACTCTTAAGAGTCGTCGGGAACAACGACCAGGAAGGAGTTTATACAAGTTGATTATTTATTGAGCTTATTAAGTTGATCGGAGTGTGTTGTTGTTGTTGTTGATGATGATGATGATGATGAATTGATGATGATGATGACGATGACGACGATGCATACATAACACAATCAAAATCCATGCGCACATAAAAATCACACATACATGCATGCATACACGAATACGCTGAGTAAATGTCCTCAATGGGGCGCTATATAAATCCTCCAAATAAATACACGTATGCATTCATGCACTTGCATAGGCCTACTTACTTACATGCACGCATACACACAGAAATCACTCACACACACTCATGCATGCATACATACATACACACATCGTCGCCTGAGAATTAGCCTCTAATTTAGAAAACGAGGATAACGAGTTAAATGTTTTGGCGGGAAATTACACTTCACTCACGGTCTGTATAGATGTCATTTTAGATCATTTAAAAACACGAATATTGCGTATAAAAGTTGCATTAAAAAATTTTAAATTACAGATGCTCTTGAGAATTGTTTTTTTTATTAAATTGAAGATTGCAAATCATCCACCCAATAACGTACACATGAAATGACAAAATAAAGCAACGAATTATTATTAGCGAATGTTATCGTTTAAATGTCCATAGATAAAATACGGATTTTTAAGGGAAGAGTTTTTAAATTGTCTGGATATACCGTACTATAATCCGGCAAAAGGCGAACTTATTTTTTCTATTAGATCTCCTGTGTCAAATAATGTCGAGCTTCACCAGGACTTACGACAAAGACACAGCAAAGACACTACAAGGACCCTGCAAAGACACTGCAAAGACACTGCTACACCGTGCAAAGACTCTGCAAAGACACTGCAAGGACCCTGCAAAGACATTGCTACACCGTGGAAACTTGATCGTATCTCGATACAACTCTGGAGATACGATAAAAAGGTATCCGTAAAAGGGGCATTAAGCATACGACAGATAGTTTTCGTTTTACAACGACATATCGTATCTCTTAGTTATTGAAACTCAACATAGATAACATATTGCCTGCTGCAAATCATCTCTAAACGTATTTTCGAAAAAAGTGGAGATGCGCGAACAATAAACATACACTGAGCAAGTGCTCTCGAAGGGTCGCCATATGAATCCTCGATATAAATACACACACACATGCAAACACACATATACACACACATGCAAACACACATATACACACACACACACACGATGTGATCACGTGACCGTCACTCTATTCCTGCTGTAAGTCTCAGTCGTCGCTGCTCTCTCTCTCTGTCTCTCTCTGTCTCTCTCTCTCTCTGAAGAGTCTATTACTACCAGCAGACGCTTAACAATCTCAACAGTAGACGACGCACTCCACGCGCCCTAACACACGCACACACGCTCCACTCGACCAACGCACCTACGAAAGAACGAACGGCAAAAGCCACCTGGGAAAAGCAGAAGCAGTCTAAGGAGAGAATGAACTTGCTGTACGATCTGAGGGGTTTGCGATACGATACCCTCGTCCCCGGTCTACCCCCTGGGGGTCTGGGGGTCAAGTGTGGCCCTCTGGCCGTACGGGTGGGTAGCACGGAGGACCGAATCTGCCCCTCGGGGGGATTTGTGGCGTTTAAGGGAGGTTTGATGAGAGGGGAACAGACGACGCAGTTGCTATCAACAAACTTCAACGCAAGGATTCAGTACTTGGTAAGTGACGATGGATACAACAATTTAGGCGCTATATAAAGCGATTTGATTGGCTGGGCACGTACATGTTTGCGAATATAAATACGTACATGCCTATGCATATATATATATATTATATATATTGCATAACAATATTAATGCAAAAACAAATAATTCATATGTATGCATACATACATACGTACATTCATACATAGACAAATACATGTTCACATTCATATATTGATACATACATACATACATACATACATAGATATGTGGTTTTACATAAATACTCAATACATGCATGCATAGTTGCATGCATTGTTGCATATACATACCTACTTTCGTATAATATGCAAGAAGACTTGTGCTTTGGAATATACATGTAGATGGTGGTGATAGTTGCAGCATAACGATACTTACTATGTGATGACGTGATCATTATGATGGCCCTCCTCCTTTATCCAGGCTTGGGACTGGCACTGTCAGGGTCTTAACAATGGCGGAGCTACATATACACATCCACATATACATATTTCCTGGTGGGTATAGTTGGAATAATTGGGGCAGGATAGAGTACAGTGAAGGGAAGATTATTACTGAGTAGGGTCGGGTTTTGAGGGTAGCCTGGTAAGTAAGGTAAAATCGAGTATATATGTTGGGTGGAAGGAGTTTTGTGTGGTGCGATATAGTAGAATGATTTTCGGATAGATGATGGTAGGGTAGGATAGGGTATCATCATCATGATCATGGTTCTTGCGTCGAAGGCTCGTGGTTGTCCAATGCAACCTTGACCACCAGAGGCGTAGCTACAGCCTCGGGTATTTTGCGCCCAGGGTCAAACTACAAATTTGATTGGGTTAATGTCACTGGTCTCTATGGTCGTATCTGGTGTTAATTAACAAGTAATGCTCTAAGGTGAGCAGGCTGTTCATACGTCTCAATTTATACCACACACAACGGTAAATTATTTTATTAATTTAATATTAACTATTACTAACCCCTAATAATAAAGAATCTTTAGCAAAGCAGGCGCAGCGAAAGTAGAAAACCCAAGAGACAAGAGAGACAGATGTCAATTCTAGCATGTCAGCCGTTGACTTCATGGCGATCTGATCGTCCCTTTTGCACGCACTTCCATAACGCAGAATCGGGCTTTCTCGGTCGTGGGACCTACCATCTGGAATGGACTTCCCATAGAGCCCCGTCTCCTATCTAAGAACTCCTCATTTACATTTCACGCCTCTCTTAAAACTGTCCTTTTCAGCCGAGGATTAGACTGGGTACGCCTCTGAGTAGATATCTTGAAGGGGCGCTATATCAAGTATTTTTGATTGATTTTGATTGAACAGCTCTTCCACTGCATGCAGTCTAGCAGTACCAGTCGTGAACCTGGATAAAGGAGGAGGGAGACGCTAATGATCTTTGTTATAACACAGTCACAGTGTCGTTAAACTCCAACTAATTAACCAACCATTCCGTTGACCCTAGCACTTTTCTCACTGGGGGAGTTTCAGGCTTGGGACTTTCTCTGATACTGTCCCGTATCAGAGGCAGTATTGCCTCCTACGTTCACGGTCCCACCTCCACCTCGCGTTTATCGCCCTATAGGTGGTAATTCGGCCAAACCCTTCACCACTGATGTCGTAGCCTCAGCAGGAAACCCCCTAATTCCCTGTTTGCTATATATCTAAATGTTTATGGGTATGGAAACACAGATATATTGGGTGCGGCTACGGAAAGGGTAGAGTTATGTGGGGGATGCATAGAGAAAGACAAACGACAACTAGTAAAGAGAGACAGACAGACAGATACAGAGAGAGCAGAGGCGGCGATCTCGCTTGACAGGTGGGGACACCCAATGAGATGGGTAGGAAATGTAAACGTATAACTTATCCCATTTCTGTAAAAGGTGGGTGTCTTGTTCCCCTCGGCCTCCTGGGATCGCCGCCCCCGAGAGAGAGAGAGAGAGAGAGAGAGAGAGAGAGAAATAGGCAGTGAATTGAAGCGGGGCGCGCTGCTGTGAATAACGTTTCTGAATGGACCTTAATGATCCATGGGTTAAAAACTTTCTTATCTAGGCAGAGTAAACGGATGTGGAAGTAGAACCGGGTTTTGGACACGGAATCTGGAGTTTATCGACTCCATTGTTAATTCCTAGCAGTTTTCTCTCTTGTTGGCTCAAATTACAAAACTTTTTGGACTACAAGCAGAACTCTGGACAACCTTCTGACGTCACTAAGTGCCGTTGATATGGTGGTCATCTGCGCTGAACTAAAGAGTGGCGCTTTAGAGATTATGATTAGGTTACTATGTTTCTATCACGCTTACTATTATATAGATGTAGCTGTGTGCATCGCTGACTGTACCAGTGTACCTGTTTATATGCATCTGTCTGTCTGTCTGTCTGTTTGTCTGTCTGTCTGTCTGTTTGTCTGTTTGTCTGTCTGTCTGTCTGTTTGTCTGTCTGTCTGTCTGTTTGTCTGTTTGTCTGTCTGTTTGTCTGTCTGTCTGTCTGTCTGTATGGGTACCCACCAGTTTTGGCCTATTATTTTAATATATTAAATTACTGAATCAATTTTGAATCACAGTTTCATTAAGGAGCAATTGTTGCAATTATTGTTTTATCCATTCCTCCGAGGAATTATAATAATTATTCACAAGACTGGAAAGTCTTTACATAGAGTCGTGTTACTAGTTTCTGGGCGGTAATCTAGTTATTTACACAATCTTATCGACATAATAAGCTGATTCAGTAACTGTCAGTCACGTAGATAAATGATGAGTAACTAAAGAAAATGCCTGTGGGCGTTAAAAACATCATATATTCAAAAAGAAGAGAAATTTCAATTGCAACGACATCTACGTTTTGGAGTGAAACGTGTACACGGATACTGGAAGAGTAGCCATTCCTCTATTTAGATTCTTTGCCATCCTTGAATAGATTGCAATGAATCCTAAACTAATAATCACCAGGAGTTGCTACCTCCGTGACTTCGCTCTCCACAGACTGATTGTCGATAGGTATTCTGGGATTTTCGGGGCAACATTCAGCTCGTCACTGTTTTTGATTGTTTTTAGTTTCATTCCCGATTGGACAGAGGAGGTCAGAAGGTCAAAAGGTCAGTCCGATGCGAGGCCTGTGACATCACGCTCAACTCTGAACTTCAGGCCAAGCAACACTACAAGGGGAAATTCCACCAGCGGAAGTTACGTCAGCAAACCCAGCAGCCAATAGGAGCCACCGATGCTTCGTCTGATGCTACGCAGTGCGCCGAAAAATCTGGAGGTTAGAGTAAGAACTATTCGAATGTAACAAGAATTAATCACCGAAGCTCCAAAATTCATATACGACCGATTAAGATTATGTACGTCAGCTTAGAAAATGCAGAGTCCGACTTGCCAGAGGGTGAGTCAGAGGGGTTGGTCCCCCAGTTCCAGCAGTTCCAGAGCTACAGGGGCGTTGATATACTGCAGAATTCTACAGATTCCCAGAAATTGTCATCGGACCTTCATATAATCCGACCCTGATAAAATGGCTTTGTTACCACCAACATCGTAATTTGATTATTATCGTCAGTTGGTTATTAAAGTCAGTTGGTTATTATAGTCAATTCGTTGTGATCAGAAGTCAACTGTGTTCCCTTGGCTATTATCGTCGTTTAGTTGACATTGTCATTACCGTCGCAATGCGGTCATTATCGTCATTTGTAAATTTCCGACATTTGCTTATTACAGTCATTTGTCAATTGCAGTCATTTGATTATAACCATCATCAAGTTATTACCGTCATTTCTTTATCACCGTCAATTGGTTTTAGTTTGATAAGAACTTCTCCATCCCTTCTTCTCAATCATTGGAATTCTCGTCCCCTCTCCTACTCCTCGCCCAACTCCCTCCCCTCCCCTCCCTCCTTCCCTCTCCCTTCCCCTCTTTCCTTCCCTCTCTCCTTCGCATCAGCCGCCAATGTCGGCTTCAGCGACAGAGGAGCGGTTCTCCTAATCACGCGCACCTGTCCGCCTATCCCAGCATCCTCTGAGCCCTATCCCATAAGCCAACGGTGCCGACGTAATTACAAAGCGTCGACGAATAATCGTGTCTGTCTGTCTATCTGTCTGGGTCTGTCTATGTTCGGCTGCCTTTGTCTATGTTTATCCATCTGTTATTGGTGCAATGATTGGGGCTGCATGATGGAGGAATTACATCGGCTTTGGATGCGTTTTTGGTATACTGTCTATGGTATATACCACACAGACACACACACACACACACACACACACACACACACACACACACACACACACACACACACACACACACACACACACACACTCACTCACACGCACGCACGCACGCACGCACGCACGCATGTATATATATATATCTTAAATGTTATATATATAATATATTATACATAATATATATATATATATATATATATATATAGATGCGTGTTAAAATATTTCTGGTTTTTTTAAAAAGTCTCTGTCTGTCTGTCTGTCACTTTTTCTCTCTCTCTGTTGCTGTCTCTGTCGCTATCTCTGTCTCTCTCGCTCTCTGTCTCTGTATCTGTCTGTATACCTCTCTATCTCTGTCTCTATCTCTGTCTCTGTCTCTGTCTCTCTGTTTCTCTGTCTCTCTTTCTTTCTCTCCCTCTTTCTCTCTCTTTTTGTTTCTATTGTTGTTGCCTATGTGACTATGTCTGGTCCTCTTCTTTTCCAAAGAGCACGAACAACAACACAACCTTTGAATGACCTCCTTCTCTCTCTCTCTCTCTCTCACTCTCTCTTTCTCTCTCTCTCTCTCTCACTCTCTCTTTCTCTCTCTCTCTCTCTCACTCTCTACCTGTAATCATTGCACTCTGTATGTCTTCTTCTCTTTTAACTCTTTTTGTCCTTCTTTTTGTCCTTCTCTTGTCCATCGGTGTTCCTCTATCAAATAGTTCGCTTCTCCTCTGGCTGTCATTCTGTCAGTAAATCTGTCCACTCACTTATTTGTTCCTCTGTAAACGTCTCTGAGTCTGTCTGTCTTTGCTTTTATGTTCTACTAATTTGATTCATATGGTGAGCATCGCTGCAAGGGGCCCAGAATGGGATGATGTTTATCTCTCTTTCTCTGTGTGTCTGTCTGCCTGCCTGTCTCTTTCTCTCTCTCTCTCTCTCTCTCATTGTGTATATGTATGTATATATATATCACGCTCTGTATCTATCTGGAGATGTATTCCGTGTCTATCTCTCTCTATCCCATTCTCTCTCTCTCTCTCTCTCCCTATCTCTCTCTCTGTCTCTCTCGCTATGTCTCTCTCTATGTCTCTATGTCTCTCTCTCCTTTTCTCCCTCTAGTCGGGTCAATCTAAGGCAAAAAAACACGTAACCCTTAAAAAAGCGACCTAAGCTTGGTAAATTGGCACTATCCGCAGGCGGATGCTACAATCCACATAATAAGTTTCTCCTGGAGGAGTCGGACGAATTTAATATGTTAGCTACAAAACTGTAAACTCATGACCATTAGATTTGTCTCTAAACAATATATTTGGCTTATATCAAATGGCTGCCATATTGGATGCCATTTTGAAAGTGACCCTTTTATCATTGACCAATTAGAGTAAATTGCTACTTTGTTAATTAGCATATAATATTGCCTACAGTTCGACACTAAACATACTCTTTTATGTTGAATGGTTCTTTAGATATTGATAATTTTAGCTCTCCGCGGCCATGTTGGACGCCATCTTGAAAAGGACCCTTTTCTGATGGTCAGATTGGGGCCGATTTTTACTATGTTAATAAGCAAATAAATGGTATCAGATTTCGTTGAGAAACCTTTTGTTCGCATCTCTTCAGGGTTCAGTCATATATTGACCCCACTACTCTTTCCGTCTCTCCCTCTCTCTGTCTCTCTTTCTCTTCGTCTCTCTCCCACTCTCTTTTCCCCTCTGTCTCTGTCTGTCTGTCTGTCTCTCTCTCTCTCTTCCTTTCTTTCTCTCACACACCTCTAACCGACACCAGATTTGATGCACCAACTCCAGGCTTTCCCAGCCACGTACCGCCTCTTCCCAGCTTGCCAGTCACTTCCACATCTCTTCCACTCTCCCAGCAGAGCTTCCTCTTATGAAATCTGCTCCCACTCTAACTCCAAACTAATTTTCAATTACAAAGAGCAACGATGTCTGTTACCTCCTGAGCATCGCCCACCACGTGACAATACGGTGGCGCAAAAGGGTTCAGAAGACAAGGAGAGATTCTCATTACTAATTCATAGTTATGGGTCTATACTCAACACACTTAGGGGGTCTACATATACTCTTATTTGCACTCTTCTACGCAGTATTATGAGCGAAAATCTTATATGGTTACATGTATACTTATATATGGGATAAATATTTAGATATATGATATTTTCTAATGTTACTCCGCAGATACTTGATTCTTTTCTTATTGTAACGGATTTCTCTGATCGTTTGCCTATTCTTGTACGTTTGAAAGTTTCATCTCTGTCTAAATTCCATATGGCTCCACTTCCTCAAAAAGGATGATATCCAGCTGCATTTGAGAAATTTCAGTTACAGTTACGTTTGAAGGTATGATAGTAGATTGAATAATTTGACTAGTTAACTTACAAAAAGGAAGCTATATAATACACAGACAGTTTACATGTATGTATATATTAGCTGCGAGTGAAAAATATGCAATTTGCATTTTTCACCCCTAAATTTTACTGCTTTGGTTATTGGCAACAATTGAGACAAACTTTTGTATAAATCAGATCAGCTGAGAGTTCAACGTGGTTAAACTTTTAGCGTTGGGCGATGTTAAATTTCTATGCAGTAACAATATACATAGTAGTGGAGGATGTTCATAATAATGTCAATCTATTAAGCATGAGTCACTGGGCATAAAATAACCGATGAGTCATGTCTGATCGCATTTCAATTGTTTTGTCTTTCGTTGTCTTGAAGGCTCAAAGCGAACCGCCGACCAATCACCCGACGATGCAAGCGGCCATATTGCCAAACTCATTCGAAAGGAAACTGAAACCTGCTCCGAGGATTCTAACTCACAACATGTGACAAACGGTTGCACGACCGTTACCACTGCGTCTGAGACGGCGGCATCGGAAGTGCCCGCATCCTTGGTTGCTGAGACTGGTGATCGAAAGGATGCTACGAAGACGGAAGTTCCTATAATCGGCGATGCGTGCGGGAAAATCAGCGAACTGCAACTGAACATTAGGGTAAAGGATTCGCAGAAGAGCGCTGCAGTCAATGTCGTACCCAAACCAAGGTCCATACCATTTGCAGGCTTCAGACAGTTCCACCCAGGGGCGATGCCCAGGGGGGTGTTGCTTGCGCCCCACAATCTCCTCACCTGTCACTCCATTCCCTACCAGCCCTCTGTGATTCCCTGGCGGGGGCCCTGGGTCCATCCTACCCCGTCTCAACCAAACGTCCAACCCCACGCTTTGTCTTTCAACGTATGCAGCTCCCAGAATTCCACGCGCTGCCTCGTTTCCGGTTTTGCCTCACAGTGCGTCCCATCGAACCTCGCACCAGAAGTAAACGTCACGTCCGGTTTGCCACTTCCGTTTACCTTTCTGCAACAGGCCACGCCCAAACAAACGACGTCACTGACCGGATCTATCGGAGTAAAGACGGAAGAGGAATTTGGTATGACCAATCAGATGTCGGGTCTTGCGAGGCCGTCATGGCAACGGCGACCTGACCCGACCCAGTTGCGTCAACCGGTGGGTGTGGTGTGCAGTAAGGACCTGGAGAGGTTGGATCCGGTCAGTCGAGCGGTATACGGTAACCTCCTCGGTCATTTCACAACGAAGAGAACGAGATGTAGGTCAGGTCGTCTTCGGTGAAGTTCACGACGGGGTCAATGCTACACACTGGGGTCACACGGAAAACCTCTTGGCTAATCTCTGGTTCCAGCTGGGGTTGAGTGACTCGCGATTATAACGGCGTCGTTAAATGAACGAAAATGGGTATTGGGGTCACACTGCTTGACCCTGGGGTCACGTTGGTTCCTTCTGGGCTCACGTAGTTTCTCTTGAGGTTGCATGGGCTCCTTCTGAGTCCAATATTCGTTCCCTTTGATGTCATAATTATTAGTTCCATCTGTGATCACATGCATTTTTAGTGGTGCACACACATGCCACATGGGGTAATACGGTACCAAGGTAGACCCAGACTTTGAAAGGGAGAGTGATGGGGTGTAAGGCTGTGTATCACCTATTTGATTTTGCAGTGGGTTTGCTGAGAGATTCCTATACCTGCCTGCTTTGCCTTCCCGTTACTAGTATTTGCTTTATAATATTAAGTTTCCAGCTTTTTGTGCTGACAGTCTTCGAGTTTTCCGTATTTTCAAGCATCTAAAATGCCTTTGACAATTCAATTTCCCAGTTGTGCCCTATCCAGTGTAGCTCTCTACGTAGTCTACCCTGGTTACACCCTATTTTATAGGGTCACGTGCCTTTAAATGTTGCGTTCAGGTTAACTTTCGCGGCGTCATTTGAACGTTGTTTCAACGTTGTTCGTCGCTCTATGCAACTTGGCTTTTCTGTTGCTTCGTCGGTTGCTTTGTCATCGATTCAAACCATACATCTTCTAGTTTCCAGAAAATCAGAGATCATGTGTTGCTATTGACACCAATAAAAAACGTTAATGATTGTTACCCTATAGTCAAGATTATAGGACGACGTTAAATATCTTTATCTTCTTTTTCCGGCTGTTGTTATTGTTGTTGTTCTTCTTCTTATTTCTGAATCGCTGCCTCTTATAGGCAGGTTAAAATGTCAAACGTCGCCGATTCTCTCGCGATTGTGATTAATCTTCCCATGTCCCTCTGTCATCATCCAATCCAGCATCATCTATCTCCGTCTTCCTCTAAAGGCTGGACTCTGTGTCACGTCCTGTCTTAATGCACGCTGGTTTAAAATTATACTGGAGACCATAGCAACCAATTGTTAACCTAACGCTTTCTGCTTTTTAAGTAGTTTTTTAAAGGCGTTTGCTGCTAAGAGATACAAATTTGCGATAGAAGTTCTGATGGAATTTTGTCAATAGGATGACAGGTTGTAAAAGGCTAAAGTCTCCTCTGTTCCATACCAATTCGTGGGATTGAACCACCTTTTTCTTTACCATTGTTGCCTAGGTCTCTAGTGTGTACCGTAACCTTGCTGGGAACATTTTGCTTAGATTATATGCTTTTCATATATTTAAAAATAAATTATATGGAACTATATTTTCGTGATCTGCGTATAAGCACAAGCCTATTGTCAATTGTAAATTTCTACATAGTGTCACCTGCTTAGAATATCAAGCTACTGATCGTAAGTTACTTTGCTAATGAGTTCACCTGTTTGACCGTTGTTAAAATTACTTATAACCAATTAGTAGGGTTTTATTTTTAATGTTATGTCGATATCTTCTCAGTTTTATGGATAGAATTAAACTTGCAGCTACATATGAGAAGCCAAAAGCATCGATGTTAGAATAAAAAGGCGGAATTAGATGGAACAGAACAATGCAGAACAAAAAATAGAACAAGACAGAACAAAACAAAACATAACATAGCAAAGCGAAACAGACGAAACAGAACAGAACAGAACAAAGCAGACTAGAGCAGATCAGAATAGCACAAAACAGAACAGAAGGAGCAGAATAGACAGCATTGAACATAATAACTATATGTATGCATGATTGTGTGTATGTAAGCAATCAGTTGTGTCGCCTCTGCTTTATTTAGATATCACAAGATTCGATTGTTCTCAAGTAGATAGATAGATAGATAGATAGATAGATAGATAGATAGATAGCTAGCTAGCTAGCTAGCTAGATAGATAGATAGATAGATAGATAGATAGATAGATAGATAGATAGATAGATAGATAGATAGATAGATAGATAGTCAGCTAGATAGATAGATAGATAGATAGATAGATAGATAGATAGATAGATAGATAGAGAGACAGACAGACAGACAGACAGACAGACAGATAGACAGATAGATAGACGAGGTTAAGTGCAAGGGAGCACTATTCTCCTTAGAAGAGGCCGTTAGTTGTACTGTTATACTGAATGTACGATGACTCATGTGATAACATTACCCGCATTTCTTTTATCGATACAGAAATGTTAATTTGAAACGTGTGACGAAACTTAACGTTATACATAGAACGCAGAAAGACAATATTGAGTCCAGTTGTTAGAAGCAACGATGAAAAATTTCAGACTATGAAAGATTTTTGTTTGCTGATGTACTTGTACGAATTTAGTAGATGAATCCGTCATTACAGGAGATCATCATCTTCACCATCCATCGTCATCGTTGTCGTCATCGTTATCATCATCATAATTCTTCTTCTTCTTCATCTTCATCATTTTCACCATTCATTATTAGCATAATCATCATCATCATTCTTTCTCTTTCTCTGTTTCAGAATGATTGAATATTCATGAATATTTACCGTTATTGATATCGCTGACTTGAGTCCGGATCGGCTCTGAATCGTATAGTGGTGCTATATAAATGTAAGATTATAATTAAGTCCTCATTCACCATCGACATCAAAATAATCAATATTATCATCTTATACCTGACAGAAATTACGCTATAGAAATGCGTTCGTGGTCTTATTCGTGTGCGACGCGGGATATATGAAGGAAGAACTGAATCCTGTCTTCACACTTCGTTCCACACTTATTGCACTCAAACGGATCGGGGTAGCCATGATGATAGGAGTGAATAGAAAACATCACGTAGTCCTGAAAGATCATTCGACAGTGTCCACATTCAAACTGTCGACCTTCGAGCGAGGGATCCGTCGTCCTTCCATCGAATGACTCCTCCACCGTTTCCAGTTCAACTGGAGAGGATTCGAGGTGGGAAAATGGAGTTTGTTTCTGATTTTCCCTTTCCTCCTCCCTAGAGAGATATGGGGATTGGATCGTGGGGACCGGAAGCACTTCCTCGCTGTCGATGAGCTGAAACCGATGAGAGTCCCTCGTTTCACTTCGATGGAGTGTCAAGGAGAGTGGCAGCAAAGGAGGTGGACTGTGGCAGCTGCCAGCAGACTCACGAGGTAGGTAAGACAAAGCGGTTTCATCAAGGTGGCGAGAAAGCGGTGAGGTAATTCCAGAGGGTGAAAAAGCAGCCGGGGAAAACACCTGGTGAGATGGAGGAGCAGGAGGAAGAATCAAAGTCATTTCATCCACATGGAGATCGTTCCTGAATATTGGAGTCCTCGCTTCTCCGCCTTTGGCCTTCAGTCCTTTTGTATACGTAAGATCGAGTGGTTTTTCATCATCCCACCTGGCTTCATCCACCGACATGAACTCGCATAGCTCAGTCTCACTTCCTGGTAGAGGGAATGTCTGCTCCTGGTCAAATCCACTCTCAGGGTTCATTGTGGGAGTGGAGAAGTCATCGCTGGATTGGAATGGTCTTGCTTTTGCCGAGGGTGTTGTGATCATTCCTGGAGAAACAACAAGTTGAGGGTAGAACTGAGATTCACTGAGGACTGGTAGATGAAGCTGCAGAGGATGGACTCTCCTCTGGCGCTGAAGTAAGGAAGAGAGGTCGAGGGTGGTTTCGTCAGAGGTGACCGATGCGCATCGGAGATCCAGTGGGGAGAACTGGAAGGGTGGAACTGTCAGAGAAGAAAAACCTGCTCCAAGAGGTAGATCAAGGTTTGGTCCTTCTTCCACATTCTTCCGTTCCTCTGTAAGGCTGTCCCTTTCCTGGTGCTCTTCCGTAACGCAGTTGTCTGCGATGGTAACAGCGTTTGGAAAACCTGCAGTTCTTTTGCTATTGGCGAATTCAAGCGATAGGTTGGCTGTTTCTGTGAGTTCTGTTTTAAGCGTAATCCCAGGGCTCGTTGGCATGTAACGCTTTCCATCGTGGAGCACTACGACTCTCTCAGGTAAACCGAGCGTAACTGGAACGGAAGCGGTTTCTCCATCCTCATGGATAACAAATATCCCAGGCGGAGAAAAATTGCAACTCCGAACTGGAATCTGCCCTTCCACTGGAGCAGAAATCACCGGGAAAGGATGTCTTTGGAGAACCGATATTTCAGAAGTTTCAGAGGCCTGTATTCCGGCTCTATCTAGGACTGGTAGCTCTGCTGGTGGTACCGCCTTTACCGCTATTGGAAGGCTCCCATCCTGGTTGAGAATCGGTCCTGCCGAGTGACCATACTTGCGAATGTGTAGCTTAAGGGCGTGGCTATACTTGGCGGCAAAAGAGCAGACGGCGCAGCGAAACCTGTAGACGTTTGAATGTGACTTGTGGTGACTATTGAGCATCGATTTGTTGACACACGAATAGCCGCACTTCTGGCAGAGGAATGGTTTGAACCCGTCGTGGCTTCGCAGGTGGTATTCGTGATGGTGTTTCAGGTCCGTTACAAACGGACACCTGCCGCATCGTAACTGTTTGTCTGGCGGAATGTGGTCTGATAGATGACGCCAGAAGGCGATCTGAAAATGATTACAGACACAGGATATAATAATATTATATGAAGACATATATTAATGACCGTCGTCAGATTATCTCATTCTTCTTCCTATTCCTATATATTTTTCCTAGTCTCCTTCATCTCTTTTCCGAGCGAAAGAATGCATGAATAACTTATTCAATCAACGAAAGAACGAATATTTGGGCGAATGTATAATTAAATGAATCAATGAACAAATTTAGAATTCAATGAATCAATTAAATTAATCTGAGCAGAAACATTTATAATTTAATGAACGAATAAATGAACGAAAGAAAGGATGCAAGTAAATATGTAAGTAAGCAGATGAGTTCTTAGTGGAATAAGAAGCGAATAATGACTTGATACTCTTTCCGTATAATTACCTTTTCCACTGTGATGAATTTGCAATACTTGCAGCGAATCGTCTTCAGTCGTCTTGTCTTCTTGAGATGGTCCCCTGTGACTTGTCGTAGGGAGTTGGGTCTCTCTGGCGCAGCTGAGTGGTTGGCGAAGGGGGTGCTCTTCCGGTGGGTGTCCCTGAGGTGTCTCTTGAGGCGACCCTGGGTGCGGGCGGAGTAGCTGCACTCGGCACAGCGGTAGATGTAATGACAGTCTACCATGTGCTGATCGAAGGAGGGACGAATGGAACCTGGAAAGGAATGGATGAATGGATGTATAGATGGATGGATGGATGGATGGATGGATGAATGGATGTATAGATGGATGGATGGATGAATGGATGGATGAATGGATGTATAGATGGATGGATGAATGAATGGATGGATGGATGTGTGAGCAGATAGATGGATGGATGAATGAGTGATTGGGTGGTTGGATGGATGAATGAATGGTCAGGTAATCAGCAAATTCCTATCTTTCTCTGTCTCTGTCTCTCTCTTTGTCTCTCTGTCTGTCTCTCTATGTCTGTCTCTCTGTCTGTCTCTCTGTCTGTCTCTCCCTCTCCGTGACTTATTGAATGGCCCTATCTGTATCCTTCCCCAACCTACCACCAAACATTCTTCCACCATAAGCGAGCCTCACCCACAAATGAGCAGAGGTGACAAGTGTAGAGCTCCTTCAACGATTCAGTCTTCCTGCGGCAGTTCGAGTACAGCGACGAAAACAAGACACTAGAGGCGATGAGTGGTGGTAGCAGCGTACATCTCCCTCCATCCGTTTTTGTTGCCTCTTCCTCCGGTGACGTCAGCAGGACTTCCGATGCCGCTGTGGATGTGGAATCAGTCTCGTGACCTCGGTTTCGCATCGGCTCAGCATCGCGTTCAGCCGCTGAACTGGTCCTCATGGCAACGGAGAAACGGTTCGTTCAGTGCAAGACTGGGAACAGAAAACGCTCGAAATACTTTCACAAACAGCAACTTCAACGATAATAATAATGATGCTGGTGATGATAATTATTTTAATATTAATATTGTTATTATTGTTATTATTATTATTATTATTATTATTATTGTTATTATTATGCTGTTATCGCCCATGATGGGCTAAGTGAGTGTTGGCAATGTCCCGATTATTATGTCATTATTATTATGTCATTATTATTATTATTATTATTATTATTATTATTATTATTATTACTGTAATTATTATTATTATTATTATTATTATTATCATCATCATCATCATCATCATCATCATCATCATCATTATTATTAACAATAATTATAATTAGCCTATTGATATTACTATTATTTGTGTCGGTTCTGCTTCGGGCCTCACTCCTCCGCGTCCGGTCTGCGACTCAGATCATCGTCTGTGACTCAGATCATCGTCTGTGAAGACCAATCTTCGTGTGCGTAGGATAAGGTCGCACTTCGGAGACCGTGCTTTCTCGGCCGATGGTCCGCAGTGTGTGAACGGCCTCCCACCTACTGTTAGATTGGCCGACTCAGTAGATCTCTAAACGTTTTTCTGTTCTCTAAGGCTTATCTTGTCTGCTGACTTTCGTTTTAGGTTGTACGGCGCCCTTGCAGTGGCTAGGGCCGCGTTTACGGCGCGTTATACATCGGCGTTGTGGTTGGTGTTATTGTTATTATTATTATTATTTTATTTGCAACGTATTTGCGCTTCATATATACTCACTGCCTGTTGTATTCACTAAAAATATGAATGATCACGATTGGGACCAGTCATCTTGTTTATGCTTAAGCTATGTTATCTATGGTCACGAAATAGCCAAGACCATTAATCTCGTAATTTTCACGCACACCTTAAAATAGATGGTCTTATTAACCTGATCCATCCACATAAGACTATGGTAGGCTAACGGCGAGACAGAGGCAGAAACAGAGAGAGAGAGAGAGAGACAGACAGACAGACAGACAGAGAGCAAGAGAGACAGAGACAGAGACAGAAAGAGAGACAGAGAGAGAGAGTGCAAGAGAGACAGAGACAGAGACAGACAGAGAGAGAGAGAAAGAGAGAGAGACCGACAGAGACAGGGACAGAGTGAGACAGATAAAGAGACAGACAGACGGACAAACTCAGTGTTCTTTTAATAGACTTGCAGTTAATGAAAACGAAAGTTCACTTTCCATTAAAGAATATTGAATCTTTTCGAAAGTGAAAACAAATGCAGAAACTAAAGCAATAACGAAACTTGCGGCAACTTCTCCCTATAATCCTTACTTCACGTTTTTATCTCCTATAATATTCATTTCAATCATATAAAAATGTATCATTTATATATACAGTTTTTTATTGTGTACACATAGAGCTATAGGACGGTCTATATACGAATATAATTATATAAACACGATAGTACATTAATCTGCCTTTAAAAATGAAATATACACACGACCTTTCACATACTTATAAATACGGGCAGTAGCCTATATCTGAACACGGACCTCAAGTCTTTCTGTTTCTACCACTACTCATCGTTCCCATCCAACCATTATTTCACTTGACCTGATCGTCATGACATCACTGTAATTAACGTCAATTGATTGTTTAAGGTCAAGAAACCTTTAAGCTGAGATGTCTTTCTGCATACGTACGGTCTTTCGTTTCTATAAATAAGTAAATATTAACAATTTGATTAACGTTCATTTGCTTCACGTTTTCAATTCCTATGCTGAGAATGTCTATATATATATATATATATATATATATATAGTCTTGAAACATTGCACTACGTAGATAGCTTTCTTTTTAAGTTTTAGTTTTAGAACGACCTCTCAGCTGTTACCAGTGTTTCATCTAATCTTCTCTGAAGGTCGTGTGCGCAAGAAATTTTGTTTGTGAAACATTATATAAATGGTTCACACTTTTGTGCTCAGGTCCGAGCTGAATGCAATAGATAGTTAAATTAAGGCCATATCTAAGCGACAGTCTATGCTCTGCCGTCTAGAATGTAACTTTTAATTTGCAATGAGCATTTCTAGATGAAATTCTTCTAAACTGTTAGTCTGTTACCGGTAAGTTGTTTGGTTTTAAGATTAGGCCTGTTTAATAAACTGCAACCACGTTCAAAGTCGATACTTGAAGCTAAAAAAATGCTGCTCGAATATCCGTCAGCTTTGAAAGATCTTTAACCTGTTCACTCTAAAGTGCAAATAACACCATTTTTGGATAATTAGAGATCAATGAACTTTAATCCTCTCAGCGACAACAAGCATAGAGTCGTTGTAGGCCTACTGTTATAGTAATAACACTAATGTCATCATTTCCCAAAAGATTCTTGTATTCTGAGGAAAGACTTAGCCCCCGAAGCCTGGCAATAGCCTACCAGATACGCGGTAACGAGTAGGCTAAAACGTATTTTAGAGCAGATTAGTGTACTTCATTGTAATTACCTATCAATTTATTTGCAATTATAAATTCTGTCTTGCTCACTATTGGTTTAGAGTTCACCTTAATATTTGTTTTTCCTGGGGAAAAATTTGTGTGCGCAAATGGGGGCCAGAAGGGGCCAAAGCCCCACCAACTGAGTCTGTGGCCCACCGGTAGCCCCTCCTAATTAGTCCACTTTCAGTTTTGAAGAAACAATTTCTTCCCCGGTTCATCCCCCCTTGTTGGAAAAAATCTGCAGCGCCACTGCGAAGCGATACATGTAGTGAGAGTACCATTAAATATGATGGACACGTTTTTACACCTCTGCAAGGAGTCTAACAGTCCGACAACAGTCATCAATAGTAGCATTTTAATACTGCGATGCGAATAGAAATGTTGTAAACAGAGAACTAAAACTTGTTTAAGGACATCGACATTATATTCATTGGCATACTAGCGTCAAGCTGTGAAGTTGCGAGCTATACCTGTATGGTAGAATTAAGAATGTTGCAGGGTCTTGTCGCTTAGAGCAGCGATTCCCAATATTTTTAGACCGTGTAACCATTTCGATCTTAATTTCTTTGGCGGAACCACAGTTCAAAACTTAAATATATTCTGTTGTAGGCTTAGATAAACCACATGCAAAAATTCTGTATATAACTCTAGGCCTCTTGACATTGCTGAGTTTACTAAATGCTCTGAGAATTATCAGAGAATTCCATTACATAGGCCTAACAATAATAATAATTATCGTTTTATTTCAAACTGGCAAAATGCAGCATGTTTGCAAACATGACATGATCGAATGATGGCAAGCAATTACAGGATTCGAATTTAACTGTCGGCAGCCACGCAGAACACCCATTACGTTACACATCAAATTTAACCAAAGCCTAGAGAAAGAAGGACTAGTCAACCTTACGGGGTATACGGGAATAGAACTCGGCAACCTCGCACTGCTCCATAGACAAGTGTGCTCTCCATTACTCTACGAACCCGCCAATCATATCTTCACAAGAGTTATGAAGTTGTTGCCTCAACTTTTTTATACGCTTTGTGTCGGATAGGGCCATCACGGGCACCGCAACACGGCCAAAGCTGCTATACCAAGGCATTTATGCCACTGTACACATAGCGTGGACAGTAGCTAGGTTAGATTTCGATGAAAGAGACAGCTAGAGAGCGAGAGAGAGGGAGAGAGAGAGAGAGAGCGCGAGAGAGAGAGAGAGAAAGAGAGAGAGAGAAAGAGAGAGAAAGAGAGAGAGAGAGAGAGCGAAAGAGAGAGAAAGAGAGAGAGAGAGAGAGAGAGCGAGAGAGAGAGGGAGAGAAAGAGAGAGAGAGCGAGAGAGAGAGGGAGAGAAAGAGAGAGAGAGCGAGAGAGAGAGAGAGAGAGAGAGTAATGCATAAACCTATTGTTGAGGTGGCTAATGCACATGTCATAAAACGCACACACGTCAATCAGGAGGAGCGTTCCTAAGAATTCGTTTATTAATCATTGGCCAGCGATGACGCAGTTTTAAGATCAGCATATAACGCTATCCTAACAATAATGTAGACCCGTATGAACAACAATCGTTCTTAAGCATCACTCACTGCTGGTAGTGCCTATCTCTGCCCTTCTGTATGTGTCTATGAGTCTGTGTGAGTGTCTGTCTATAATTATGTCTGTATGTGAGACTTTGTGTGTGTCTTTCTCTCTGACTCACTCAACTGCTCCTTGTTCTCGTGCTATAATACTTCTTAAATAATTTAAATCCGAAGTTCTATTTCTATTTCCCCGTTACACTTTCGTTCATAAAACCACCCGTTGAAACCGTTTGCTTTCAGATGGTATCTATAGATATATATTAATAAATGACATATATGCATTTACATGTGTATACATGTAGAATTTAATTCAATTAATGAATTGAACTTTTGAATTGTAATAGTGTCGTCCCATCACGAACGCTTTTTAATTTGGCGGTCGCAGTTCTTGATCCTATTCCGGAACAATATCTCGAAGCAAGTTCAAGCGACGACCATCAACGACCGTGTGTTATTGTAATCTTAACTGTAGCAACAACGTTAGATACTATGAAGATCTATAATAGCCACTATTGTTTTACTTACTAATGAATATACTCTAATAGCACTAAGAGCACTGAAGCAGTCCTGAGGAAGTAGTGAGATGGCGGTAAAAAAAGGTAAAGACGAATCGAGAACTTATATATATACACGATTGTTACTAATTTGACGTTTACTCTGATGATGCCACCAGTTAGCCTACCAATGAATCTGTGATGAGTGGACTCAACGGAACATTTCTAAAAGAACTTCTATCATTAGGTTACTGACATGGAAAACACCGCTGACGATATTAAAGTTGATGAATGAATTGAATCTATAGATCGGATTTTCAAAAGTTAAGGCCTGTGTCGCTCTGCGCATTTACTTAACTCTGCAAGTTTCTAACTGCAGCGGTAAACAATCCTTAAGTCATCTCAAACGCATTAAATTGTTGTCAGATCAGCCATGGGTCAAGAAAAATTTAGCATCCTAGTACTTATGGACATTGAATCCGAAATCGTTCAAAGCCTTGATTTTCAAGATATTATTGATTCTTTCTCAGCATCAAAGTCCCGTCGTCAAGATTTTAAAGATTTTATACGGCACAGAGTGAGTAAAATATAGTTTACGCATGGAACCACCTTCCAATTAAATGTTAATTAAAATTTAATTAGGTTCATAATTAGATTATCTGTCATATTACCAGCTTGATATGCATGTAACGCTCAATATAGCATAATGATAATAATTGTTGACTGAGTAAGTTTTGTCTTTTGCAAACATTTATCGACTTCATGTAAAAAAAACTGCTAATAATTTAGACGATTTGAATTATATCTACCTTATTTCTTTGTGCAAGCATCTAAGGGTCCTCCGCTTTACTTTTTAAACTGTCTACAAAAGCTGTAATACGGCTCTGACAGCGATAGAGTTAGAGCACAAAGCATCAGAATAGACGTTACCCTTGACTAGTGTCAAGCTAGTACTTTCCACAGCGGGTATTCATAGTAGCTTGTCGGAAGTAGCTTTCAAATTGAATGTAGGTCTGAGTTTTTTATACCAGAGTATAGAGTTCCTGGTAGCTGTTGGCGTTCAAATTAATCAACTATCCTGACCTCTATAAATAATTGATCTATCTCTCAACCCCTTGCATCACGTGCAATATAACAATTGGGTCAACATGAAGTATCTATATATAATGAAGATGCTTGTCTTTCCTGCCGTTTTAACTGGTATTAATATGGTCTGTAGTGTGCATTCGAGCGACTCTGAAGTGTACTCCGACCAAGTGGCCTTGACTCGAGTGAAAACGTCAAGTGCCTCTTATGTTGCGGGATATTACAATGGACGCCCAGTCGACAAGTGCTTTGCAGTGTACACTATAGGCTATGTTATAGCGCGTAAATTTTATAATCTAATAATTATTGTCACTAGTGATTGTAAATTTCGTTCTTTAGCCCGGTTATTGCTACATTGGTAGGAACACACATCTTAAGCGCCAATAGGTGCACATTACGATGGCTTATTTCAAATGTTTGAATCTTAGACTAGGAAACTGAGGCTGGTTTAAAAGAGAACCTTAAGCCAGCTATATTCAAACAAGCAGACAAAGTTGCTCCCTCGATCAATTCATTAAAAAATTATCAAGGTTAAGGCCATCCACAGGGTTGCCATATAAAATCGTGTGCATTAACATTTTATGATGTGCTAGTGACCTTTGGTGTTGTTGTACGGAGGACGTGAATCGACCAGAAGCCGTATCAAGGTTGTCGCGAGAAAGCAAGTTAAAACACAGTATAACGTTGCAAATGGGTCTCCATAAAATTTCAAAAAACGCTATTTAAATCCGCAAACACAATTTCATTTAATAGAAATCAATTGACGTTAAGCATATTCGCCGTGTGAACTTAGTTGTTGGCCCTTCCATCTGGAACACAATCCGATTACAGATGCGACTGTTGCCATGGCAAGGAGTAACGATGCACCTTTGTTTTACATGTTGCTTAAGACTGATTCGTAGCGCTGTAGTTGGGCTGAGAGCGCCTCCAAGTGGGCATAAATTCCTTGAGGAGCGGTATAAATGTGTCGACATGAATGAATGAATATTCTGTTCGATAGAGTTTCAGCAAAACTAAAACTCTAGTATACTGCTGCTCGCTAGCCTATAATAAGCGATTACTTTACAAGTATGGTACTTTGTTCCAAATTATTAGTCGAAAAACTGTTCAATTATACAACGAGATCCAGAGTTCGAAATATAAGTCAATAATACACGGAAAAAATATCTTATCAAGCTATCGACAAAGCGCATCGTTGCATTTGTTGCTTCCTTTTATATGTATTTTCATCTTGACAGAGATTTATTTTAGAGTTAATGGAGGAGTGGAGGGTAGAGGAGAGGAAGGAGATGGATGAAGAGGATGAGAGGAAGGAAGAGGAGGAGAGGCGTAGGAGGAGGAGCTCTAGGATTAATATGAGGAAGATGAGTCACAAAAGGAGGGCGACGGCTAATAGCGAAAACGGAGACATGGGGCCACAAAGAGGATGCAGAAATAGAATTTTCCTCTAATAAATAAATAAAATAATCCTTTAATAGAGTAAAATATAGAGACCCGTCTGCCTAGCTCGATACCTGAATGAAACGGTCAAATAAAGACGTACCTGCCCAATGACTGGTCATAAACGAATAACATGTTTTGTGGTTACAAGAAACAGTTTTTCACCGCTCGTCCAACAAATTCTCAAGAGAGCCGGGAGATAAAAAAGAGACTCAAGGTCAACGACCGGGCCTAGAGACGCTCAGCAGGTCTGAGCACGGGCCTGTAAGACTAGGCTTGCAAGTGGTTGGGGCCAATGTAAAGATGGTGAGAGAGTACTTTGAGCCGCGTCGGTCGAAAGCGTTTTATAGAGAGGGTAGAACGAATATGAAAAGAAAGATCGTTGATTCTCTCACGTCAGAGAGAGACAGAGAGACAGGCAGACAGAGAGACAGAGAGAGAGACAGACAGAGACAGAGACGGACAGAGACAGAGAGACTGAACAGAGAAAGAGAGAAAGAGCGAGTGAGAGAGTGAGAGAGAGAGAGAGAGAAAGAGAGACAGACAGATAGACAGACAGAGGGAGAGAGAGAGGATAGATTTATGTCCACTGGTCCTTGCATGTGATGGCAGCGTGTGTGCATGTGTGTATGTGTGCTGGTTTGCTTGTATGCATGTGTGTATATGTGTGTGTGCATGGGTGTAAGAACAATTGGATCTAAGAGTCAGCCAGGGACATGAATTTTTAGTGACCTTATTTTCCTCGCCATTTGCATACAATCAGTTTACTCTCTGTCCCTCTGAACTGCTGGGGATACAGAAATCAAAAGTTCTCTACCCCCTCTCTCTCTTTGTCTGTTTCTGTCTCTCTCTCTGTTTCTGTCTGTCTCTGTCTCTATCTGGTCTCTGACAACCTACTAGGATCTATATTGACCATCTTTACACGACGCGTCCACAGGCCAGCGCTGCCCCAACCAATTGTGTCTGTGACCCTCAATATCTTAACCTACCTAGGCTACCTTCAGTTTTGACAAAACCAAACATCCAATTGACTGTTCTATCAGATCATCCCAGGCCAATACTATACCCAAGCCCCGGTTTTAAAAGTCAAGAGCCGCCATAGGGCTTGGTCGATTTCCCTCTCCGTCAGGTTTGTTGAAGACAGATGTTTTCTTAAACGTTGATTCCAAGTGAGAGGTACTACAACAGTTGCCATTACGATTGCACTCTGAATTAAGAAAGGTCAGTGGCTCATAATATTCAACAAGACATCGCTGTGTGGAATTTGTGACCTTGGAGTATTCGATAGGTGGCAGAACAGTCTGCTGATGTCTTTGGCTAAAGAAGAGATCGGCTAAAGAATACGAATATGCTGTGAGCGACGCAACCTTGATAATTATAATTTATAATGGTAATGTTTGACAAAACCAAGCAGTTAACTAATCTTTCTATCACATCATCCCAGGCCCCTACTAACCCCAAGCCCAGGTTTTAAAAGTCAAGAGCCGCCATTGAGCTTGGTCGATTTCCCTCTCCGTCAAGAAATTATTCATTCATTCATTCATTCATTCATTCATTCATTCATTCATTCATTCATTCATTCATTGCCATCATTTATATAGCACCCCTTCAAGGCTATTACTCAGGAGCACTTCCGACCTCGGCACTGCTAAGAAGAACAGTTTGAAGGCGAGTATAAGAAGAGTCTGAGCGCAGAGAGCAACGACCCTGTACATTCAAAGTAGAGTAACAGAGATCGCAGAGGCAAGACCTAGCAAGGATCGCCATACCAAAGCGATGATAAGGTATGAGATTCGCCTTTGGAGGGGGAGCCAGTGGAGCACATCCAGCATATAACCAGAGACATGGCTACATTTTTGGATGAATCTGACAAGACGTGCAGCAGAACGCAGGACCCGCTCCAGGCACCGCAACCGCCCAACTGGAAGGCCTACGTACGCATAGAGTGAGCAGTTACAGTAATCTAGTCGGGCTGTGATGAATGCGTGGATAAGGGTAGCTGTGGCGTCTGGAGTTAGCGAGCGAGCAACATTTCCGAGCTGGTGCAACTGGTCTGGTATGTCATTTACTTTTTTTAATGCCCCGAGGCGGCAATGTCCCGATGATTCAGGCAGCGTTCACATGTTGAAGAACCACCGAAATCCGTTGACACAGATATTACGTCTCCTTCGGGTCATGGGTTGTAGCACTCGTCCGTCTACCCAACTCTGAGATGAACTGCAGTCCTTTACTGCTCCAAGCGCCTCAAGATTCCAAGGCGAGGGCTACGAAGTCGTGGGTGTTGGTTATGGTGCAGTACTAGACCCTCTTGGACGCAGCTGCGCGTTTGGCTGCGTCGCCAGCTCTGACGGATGTGTCGACAAGATGGGTCTTGGCGTATGCTTTATTATTATTATTATTATTATTACTATTTATTATTATTATTAATTATTGTTTTTCTTATTTTTAATTGAGTATCGTTAGGTAATAACTATGGTATGGTTAGGCATGGCATGAGGCATGGAAAGGTATAGTATTAGGTATGGTAAGACGATAGCCCCACTGGTTTAATTTCCCAACCATTTCCAACTCACTTTGAGGTCACAGGTTCATTTGGTAAAGGTCTTTTGTTTACAAATTACTACGTCGATCGATCAGCGTGTTAAGCGGCAGTAAACCAATTAGAGAAAATTAGTTAATTAGAAATTACTTACAACCGTCTCAAATGACTTCAGATGATTTATGTTCATCCAGCCTCCGTTCAAGCAGCTTCTCTCTGATTTGATGACTCAATCCCCGCCTTCGCCTCAACTGTCCAATCATCGCCGGGTTCACCACGACTTCCTTCACCCATTGATTGCTGTGTTTTGATTGGCATTGGCTAATGCGGATTATAGTCTTGTGGTAATTGAAGTCAGAGACTGTTTGATTAATTGCAATAAGGATTATCGACGGTTTCGGATAAATCCTGGAGCGTTGCTAAATCTGGATGCAGGATAACCTCTATCGGTTTCGATTAGAGAACTCGATCAAGATCCATGGTGGCATCGCCTAGACACATTCTGAGGGTAACCCTAGGTAACAGAAGTCCGGCGATCACCACTTCCGGTCAAAGGATGGCGACTACATCTGGTCAAAAGAGGACGCTTTTCACAATAGAATCTATAGTGGGGATGTCCCCCTCTCCACCACCTCCTCTTCCTTCATCGTCTCCAACACTCACTGCCCACCCTACTTCCGGGTCAAAGGTTGACGACCCCTCATCAGTACCACATGAGATGTCCGTGTTTGCGGGGGCAAGACAGCACAACAGGTTCTACCCGCTATCGCATTACGAAGATGCCCTACTCACCGCTGTCCTTTTGGGCCCATACTTCAGCAAAAGAGCGACGTCGCCCTCGCATTGTGTGATGCTGGGTCGAACGGTGGGTGGTAGGACCCACCTGGAGAGCGTTGGTTCAGGGTCCCAGAGGGTGGTGTTTAGGTACCTCGACGGAGGAGCCGTGGTCAAGAACTTCGTCTCGAGGGAGACTTCTCCGAGTGATCAACTGATATCGCTGCTGCCTTGGAGGAATTCATTCCTGAGGGGAGACGATGATGACACGATCAACGGTGCAAGGATAATAGGTTGGTACGTTATGTGTGGGAGCGTTAGCACTATTATACACTTCTGAGGCCGCTATGAGCGGCCAATTTTAATGCGTTTGATATAATAATTGGAGGGGTAAGGGGTAATTTATACAGGCAATTTATTCCACCTGGAATGACCACCAATAGCTTCACCATCTGCTCAGAATCTCCTCATCTGCAATCTATATTCATTATTGAAAACTACACATTTTAGTCGAATCTTGAGTCAGACCGAGAGCGTCGCCTCTGAGTAGATATCAGTTTAATTGATAGATTGATTGATTGATCTGATTGAATGAATAAATTGATTGATGGATGAATTTGATGGATGGATGGATCGTTGAATGGATGGATGGATGGATGGATACAATCTAGGTTTTCAGCTTCGAGCAAAAGACCGCCTGGCTAAATTACTGCATGTGGTAATTTTTACGTTATCCGTCATCATCTATACATTGTAAGTTCCCATGCAGGCACTGTGCGTCAAGGAATTGTTCAACGTCTCTATAGTAAGCACATTTATCGCCTGCATAAGTGAAGTTTATTAAATAAGCTTGATCATTATGGCATTCTAGGTATTACCAAATTATGGTTTACTGATTATCTCAGTAACCACTCTTAATAGGTTACCTTACACGATGCAAATTCCATATCTTGAATATAGGCCTAACATGTGGAGTACCGCAAGGGTCAATACTTGGTCCGTTATTATTCTTAATATACATGAATGCATGACCTCTCAATGACTTCGTCAGTTCTTAAATACATTCTACTTACTGATGACACCAATGTATTTTTCTCCCATAGAGCTCATTTGACCAATTATTTGACTTAATGAATATGGGACCAAATGGTATAGCGGACTGGTTCAATGCCAACAGACTGTCTCTTAACCTTTAAAAACTAACTTTATTGTATTTCATTCTTCAAAGAAAAGTCTCCAGCACTAGATCACTTTATATTAATGATCAACCTATCACCCAAGTAACCTCATATAAATTTCTTGGTGTCATAACTCTCTCACATGGAAAGACCATTTAACAGCTATCTCTAAAAAAAATTCCAAAAACATAAGAGTACTGCTATAAGAATTCGACATTGCATATCCAAATCTATTCTAATAAAACTTTACTTTAAACTCACCTTCCCCTATCTGTCCTACTGTAATATGTCCTGGGGTTCTAACTACAAATCGCTCACTCTCCAGAAACGAGGTGTTGGAATTATTTGTGGTACTCACTGGAGTACAAGGCTAAATTTGTCCCGATCTCTGATTACATGCGAGACACGTTACATTGGCTCCCTGTCTGTCAGCGCACTCACTTCAGACTATATGTTCATTTGTATGGAGCTGTCTATTGGGTTGGGCTCCAAACTATACTTGAAATTCATTATTGTTCCTGTCACAGCATGTCCGGGTCGCCGATCTAAGCGCGATCTTTACGTTCAGCCTCTCAACATACGCTTTTTGTAGATTTTGCTCGCATAGCCATGATGACACAGTCCAGGGCGTTCACCATTGCTCGCCCTACGGCGTGGAATGGTCTCTCTTCTGTCATTCACTCCTTTTATCAGTAGGTACATTGTGTAGTGGCAAATGTAGGACATTTGCCCCCGAACAATTGCCCCTCCCCACTAGGACAATTGCCCCCCAGTGAAGACCATAAGCTCCCGCAAATTATATATACATTGCATGCATATACATGTATGTGTGTATATATGATGCATAAGTGTATGCACATCATATATATATATATAATCTGTTCTGATATATATTTTTACAAATCCCTGTTTGACACATTTCCTGTAACATATTCATGCAGCTAATATTACATTAATATTATAATATATAAATTATAATATATTTATTATTATATAATATATAATAGATCATAAATTTAGGAAGGCGACCAATCAATCGCACGTAAGACACGCTCAAGACAGAGAAGGCGAGACTGAGGAAGGCCAACAAAAATGGCAAAGCAGTAGTCCAGACGGTCTAGGATGATACGAATATCAGAAATGTGCGTATATCATTTTATATATATATATATATATATATATATATGTAATATTCGCTGCATGTTACAGGCAATATGTCAAACAGGAATTTAGTAAAATCCCTCATTTCTTAGATTTCAGTCAAAGAGTTATAGGGTCAAGGTTAGGGTTACGGTTGGTGCAGGGTTAAGGTTAGTGTAGAGTTAGGGCTTTACAAATTGCCGAAAGGCGTTTTACAAGATCCATATAGTTTTACACATTTCCTGTAACATATATACGCGAATTTAATCTGCAGGTGATCGTGTCGCCTCTTCTGTTGATGACGCAGACGATCTGATGTCAGGCTTCTCCTGTTTCCACGGTTACCGTAAGCCGAAGCGAATCCGAACGGCGTTCTCTCCCAATCAACTGGTTCGATTGGAGGAAGCCTTTGACGAGAACCAGTATGTCGTTGGACGGGAGAGAAGACACCTCGCTACCAGCCTCTGTCTCAGCGAAACTCAGGTATTTATATATAAAACACCTATATTTACTATTCTCACCTAATATTCACACACTCACCTTTTTATTGACCCACTCACCTAGTTATTCACCCTTACACATTTTTATTCACCCGTTCTGAATTTTATTAAATTACTCAATTTTTTATTCACCAGTCCACCTTTTTATTCACTGGCTCATCTTTTTATTTATATATTTTAATAATTGTTTTCCACCATATAATATAAATGTAGAACCACTGGCAGGGGAGGAGGAGTAGGCTTATTTATTAGGGATAATGTAAACTACCAGCCGTTTAATTTGCCCCCAGCCTGCTCCACCCATGCTATGTATGAGTCCTTATTTCTGCGATTTCCAAGAGCCAACGGGTCTTATTTTCTTACAGGAATTATCTATAGGCCACCTGGCTGTGATTTAGAGGCACTTAATAAAGAATGGGACATTTTATTATCTGCATTTCACTCAAAAGATAAAGATATCTACATAACTGGGTGACTTTAATATTGATTTATTGAAGGTACAAGAACACAAATTAACCAGCAATTTTCTTAATATAATGTCGTCACACCATTTTCTACCTATCATCACTCAACCTACGAGAATAACCGAATCATCCACTTCACTCGTCGATAATATATTTACAAATCGAATCTTCAGAACCATCGAACCCACTATAGTTGTTAAAGATTTACCATCTCCATGTTGTAACTTTGGTCGACATTGCCACTTCTTTTACTAAAGCTCCTACTGACGGCTTTGCTCGATTAATTGATTCCACTTCCAATTAATATTTTAAAGAACTTCTGTCAAACAGTGACTGGTCCAACATAATAGAATCATGTGTTAATCAGGATCCACCCGCAGCATACGAGCTATTCAGTGCAAAATTCATAACAGCATATGACGTGCAATTCCCTCTTAAACCCAAAAGACTTAAATTCCCAAATCTTTCAAACAACCTTGGATGCATGACGTCTTTACAAGTCATGCAAAACTAACGCTAAATTATATGCAGCCTTTATAAAAAAAAGCCCGTCGTTGAATAATAAAGCAAAGTTTGTATCCTATCGAAATAGGTTTAAAAATTTAGGCAAAAGGGCTTAAAGAAATGTCTACGCCGTGGAATTCACTAAGCACAAAAATAATCTTAAACAGACTTGGCAAACGATAAAGACAATATTAAGAGTAAAATCAACTGACTCGTTAATTAAATGTCTAACATCCAATGGTGAGTAATTTTGAGCTATGTTATGGCCAATTGTCCCAGATAGCGCGTTTTATACCTACTGTTATGGTTATATATATTATATAAATATATGTTGAATTGTTGGTGCATTTGTAATTATATATATACGCACATGTGTTTTCTGTGTTTGATATAATTTATTATTATATATAATTTATAAATATATATACTACAATAATGCATTCGATTAATAATAATAATATTATTATATTTTTTACCGAAATTTGATACCGCCCTTCTTCCAACATTTTTTGCTCAGATGGCGCAATTGCAGTTGTATACTATAGAGCAACTGTGCGAAGGGCTTGCTCAAGGTTCCTACACAGTGACGCCCCGGACGAAGGTCGAACCCGCTCGCTCAGCGCACACTGAACGTTATGGGCCGACCGCTCTAACCAATCTGCCACCGTGCCACGTATAGGGCACTATAAGAGATACGTGTAGATGCTTGCTATATGTTGAATGTATATTTGTCAATATATCGAGTCAGGTTCCTTTGAAATGTAATACTTTATGGAGAGAGAGAGGGGTGATCTTAAAGGGCAAAGGACAGGCGTCTCAGAGTCCCAGGCCAGAGTGGGTAGGCGGCGGAAACCCCCGGGGAGACAATTTGTCATGGGGTTGGTGATGATTTGGAACCCGTTTCTGCTACGTTTGGTCCGTAATTGAACCTAGCGCTCTATCCATTGGGGGCATGGTCTGCCTCCTTTTGTAGTTCACCCTATCGTCCCCATGGCAGATGGAAGGCGCAAACGTAGCCTAATGGCCACGTTGTTAAGTGGATTAGCAGATGGAAAGTTAGCTTAATCGGATTATGTTTCAAATGACTCTCTCTCTCTCTCTCTCTCTCTCTCTCTCTCTCTCTCTCTCTCTCTCTCTCTCTCTATTTCTCTCTTTCTCTCTCTCTCTGTCTCTCCTTCTCCCTCTCCTTCTCCTTCTCCTTCTCCCTTTAATTATCCCTCCATCTCCCTCTCCCCTCTCTCCCCCTCTTTTTCTTCCTATCCATCTATCTCTCTGTCTCTCTCCATCTCTCCATCCCTTTCTCTCTCTCCCTCTCTCTCTCTCTCTCTCTCTCTCTCTCACACACACACTCTCTATCTTTCTCTATTTCTCTCTCCTCTTTCTCTCCCTCTCCTCCTCTCTTTCTTCCCTCTTACTCTCTCTTTCCCTGTTTGTGCATCTGTCTGTCTGTCTGTCTGTGAATACCTTCTTGTCTGTCTATCTCCGTCTCTTTCGCTTTTTATGAATCGTGTTAATAATAATAAGCATAAGTCATTCATTAAATGTCTTCAATTTTAATATGATCCAATTTCATCTACATCATTCTAATCTGCTTTTAATTCCCCGGTAAATCGGTCTTTGATGTCGCTTAATATCTTTGGACAGTTTCACCGATTTTACGCAGCGCTCGTGATTAAGTTGGTGTCCTGCACTTGGATTTTAAGTAGCCCTTTGGCATAGCGAGATTACGATTACGATTATCGTATGCAGGCGTGAACTCAATTTACATAAACAAGCGTCGTATGACGCTTGAATCCTTGCCCCGTGTGTGGTGGAAAATTGGTCTCCCACCAAAGATGGGTCTGGCTATAGGTCCATTTTCGCACTACGCAGTGAGTTGAATTTTAAAGTCTTCCGTTGCCTCATATGTCAACTTTCAAGGGATATAAAAATGTTTGTAAGTTCAATGAGTTTTACAAGAGGTCTGTATATGCAGTTAGTTATCGAAACTATGTTCTCCTGCTCAAAATTCAGCTCATTAATAAAACAATACAATACATAGAATACAACTATAATTTGATATTGCCCTTCATACAATTTGCTTCAGTAGTGCACACACGCCTCGACGGCGCGACTGCAGTTGTGATGCAGAGCAATTGTGCGCGAAGGACTTGCTCATTACACATTGACGCCTCGGATGAGGATCGAACCCACAAGCTGCACGTTGCCGGTCGACCGCTCTAACGAATCGGCTACCGTGCCACATAGATGCCTTGTAATGGATAGTTCCTCGTTCTGGAACGGTCCTGATTTATCTTCACACCAGACTCGCAAATAATCCCCTCTCTCCAACCACAGAACCCATCAAATGTCTAAGTGGCCCTGGGGCCAACAACCGAGATTCGATTACTAAGACCGAATGTTAATAGAACTCAGTGCCCATACGTCCCCTTGGGACAGTAGAAGTAGGCTGAAGGGAGGAAAAGCAGTGATAGATGCCACTGGCAACCAATATAACAGCAGCAGTAACAGGAAGCTGTTAGGGCGACGGGATTTGTCTGTTGCATGCTCCCTTTGTGGTCGTAGACTACGACACAACCAACTATAGGATGTCCATGCAGAATTGCCTCTGAGTCTCAACTAAGCACTCCACTCCACCTCTAAAAATACGTTTAACCTTGTAACTTCGACACAGTAGTCCCATATATACATTTGCACATTATATATATATATATATATATATATATATAAATTGGGTGGGCATAAGATAGCAAAAATTATAAAGCCTATACAGAGGAATGGAGGATTATTAATATTTAAATAACATACATATATCAATTACTAATCATAGGTACATAATGATTCTGCACATATCATCCGACCATTTTGGCCGATTTTATCAACAGGTGTCATTTTTACGATTAATTACGTCTAAATGCGGAATTTAGTCAGTAGCTTCGAACGGGAATCCGTTGGTTGGCTCCACGCTTGTGCATGGGCCCACCACTGGTGACTCTTTCAGCTTACTGTGCACTGTTCTGCTAACTGATATTTTTTTAAAACTGTGACATTTAACATCAATACGACTAGCGCAGAGAGAACCTCTGAGTAGATACCTTGAAGGAACGCTATATAAATGTTTTGATTGCTTTACATTTCATTACACTATATTACAACACATAAACTGCCAGCCTTCTATCGTTTTCTCAGAACTTTTATCTTTGACCGCTGCCTGGCCGAGAGCGCCTCTGTAGTTTTTGGATGGGGCGCTGTATAAATTTTCGGAATAAATGAATATGATGATAATGGTATTATTTTAATAATTTGTGTGTCAATTTATGGGGATGGAGGAATGTTATTACAAATTACAAATTCCATTTTAATGCCGTTTTAAAAATTATAGTTAATTAGTTTAGGAACCGTCGTTGTCGTCATCATCACAGTCATCGTCATCATTATCGTCGTCAACATTATGACCATTATTATCGTATGATCAAATCATCAATTTTTTTTATAACATTATCATTACAACTCTAAAATATTCAGGTTTGTCTCCCTGTCCTCATATCTGTCTCTTTGTGTTCTTCCTCTGTCTGTGTGTATGTCCGTCTGTCTGTCTGTCTGTCTGTCTGCCTATGTAATGTAAAATAACCTGGGGTGTTGTACGAAATAAACTAAATAGTGCAATTTTATACCCTGGGATTAATTTGACGTGACTTAAATTAACCGTTGACTGTATACGATCGTGATAATATTATATCTAATCGTCTTTAATTCAATCGGATTTAATTGGTGCCATTATAATCGATTAAGGGAGTCCGAATTGCCCGTTAAGGGCGTCAACACTGCCTGCAGCGACTAAATCGCCGATTAGGGCTATATATATATATATATATATATATTAACTCTTTCAGGTAATGAATGAATGAATGAATGTGAAAGAAAGATTCGCCAGTATATAAGATCCATTGCAATTCCGGAAGATATAGGCTTACCATCATGTTAAATACATGTATACATATTTATATATGTATTATGTAGAGGTGTAGCAAGGTTTCTAAAAGTGGGGGCATAAATCTCATAATATTTCACTTTTTTAATTTTGCCCCCTCAGAAATTTAAAAAATAGGGGGGGGTGGCACAAATTAACTCAACAAAAGTCATCTCAACAAAATAATATATAGAAATAAAAAATGCAGGATGCTTTTAAAGTGTAGACTATATATAGTATATTATATATATATATATAGTATATTTACTATATAGTAATATTTTGTACAATATACTGCAAAACTTCCTATGCACACACATACATGCATGCATATATCATTTGGGCGAGCTTATGGTATACCCTGGGGGGCTTTTGTCCTAGTTGGGAGGGGTTTGGCCAGGGGACTTTTGTCCGGCGGGGGGGCTTTTGTACGGGGGGGTTTTTGTCCTACACTCACTGGAAGTCGTGGGGCCACGATAGTAGTGGTGTTAGCGTTGCTCTCTGGCGCATTTGTATTTTGACCTGTTATGTAACCGCCTATGACGTCATCCATTATCTGGTGACCTGTACTTTGTATCTAATCTATGACCCTTGAACTTTGGGGGCTGGCCAAACCGCCATTGTTTCGGGATCTTATAATCCTAGCCTATAGCCTGACTGCCTGCTCACTAGCATTCCTATTCAATTATGCAACCCTTGGCTCTAGGCCAACAGGCTTGCTCAACCCTAGAATGACAGCCTATCAATTTTTCGCCATCAATCCAACTTTCATTTCGGTATATTTATTTCATCAATCCAGCTTCCATTTACGTGTAGTTGATGCGGCTAAGAATTGATAGAAAAAAATTGATGGCGAAAAACTGATGGCGAAATAATTGATGGCGAAGAATTGATGAGGAAAAATTGATGGCGAAAAATTTACCTAGAACCGCCGAACCGTCAAACATAAAGAAAGGTAGACAGACACACGAGTAAGCAAATAAGCGACTGGTTATCATGGTTAGTCTTGTTCAAATTCGACCCATTTAAAGTGACATGCAGAATTGCATGTACACCAATTGAGTACATGTGCAACAGCGATAAACTTAATTTGCCGTTAATAAACTTCTAAACTTCGGTTAGCCGATATGCCGCGGATAAAACCGGGAATGAACCAGATTGCCCATGTCCTTATCAGGATCGATATAGGAGTCCCGTCGTCCACTTATCCCTCCTCTGGGTGTTCAGATAACTTAGGCCTACAAGTCGCGGATCCCATGAATCAATCGGTGTAATTGGTTTTTGGCCGGCGGCCCTCAAATTCCATCCTCAGACTGTTCGTGATAAATTAACCAATTTGCGACTCTCTCTGTCTGTCTGTCTGTCTCTGTCTGTCTGTCTCTGTCTATCGCTCTCTGTGTCTGTCTCCGTTTCTGTCTGTCTCCCTGTCTCTCTCCCTTCCCTCCTCCGTCAGTTTTCGCCTGATTAACCATTGACATGGATTTCGACGGCAGTCACTTCTGGTTCAACTCGCCGCACCATACCCCATCCCACCATACCCCATCCCACCATACCCCATCCCACCATACCCCATCCCACCATACCCCATCCCACCATACCCCATCCCACCATACCCCATCCCACCATACCCCATCCCACCATACCCCATCCCACCATACCCCATCCCACCATACCCCATCCCACCATACCCCATCCCACCATACCCCATCCCACCATACCCCATCCCACCATACCCCATCCCACCATACCCCATCCCACCATACCCCATCCCACCATACCCCATCCCACCATACCCCATCCCACCATACCCCATCCCACCATACCCCATCCCACCATACCCCATCCCACCATACCCCATCCCACCATACCCCATCCCACCATACCCCATCCCACCATACTCCCCCATGCGTACGTACATTTGAGATCTCCCCCATTGCAAAGATTAAATTGTTAAAAACATCAATAAAACATTGATTTAACCACAGGCTATTTCTTTTTTCTGCGTATTTCTCTGCGTACGTAATATGTGGATGGCCCCTTATCCCTCTTCTATTATAGTTCTTTCGTTTGCTGGTCACTTGATGTCACTGCTGCGCGAGTGCAGCGCTCGTGAGTAAGCTGTGGCCCTGTGCGTTAGTATAGGTACCCTTTTAGCAATGTTGAGTTTGCGATTATACGATTACGATCAGAGTGCGTGTGTGTTTGACACGGTATATGTTTATTATTTATTACCGAAATTTGATACCGCCTTTCCTCCAACATCTTTTTTGCTCAGAAGTGGGCAGATACGCCTCGACGGCGCAACTGTAGTAGTGATGCAGATGAATGGTGCGCGAAGGACTGGCTCAAGGTCCCTACACAGTGACTCCCCGGACGAGGGTCGAACCCACTCGCTCAGCGCACACTGAACGCTACAGGCCGAGCGCTCTAACCAATACCACTGTGCCACACACACAAACACGCACGCACGCACACAAACACTGTATGTGTGTCTGCGTGTGTCGCGTGCTTCCGTGCGTGTTTTTGTATGGTTTTGTGTCTGCGTGTGTGTGTGTGTGTGTGTGTGTGTGTGTGTGTGTGTGTGTGTGTGTGTGTACGCGTGTGTGATGTGTGTGCTGACTTCGTTTTCCAAAGAGAGAGAGAGAGACATTGTATATAATTATTATGTAATTCTCTGCCTTCAAAGTACTCTTAATCTTACAGACAGACAGACAGACAGACGGAACAGAACAGACAGACAGAGTTGCAACCTTAATCATATACTGTGAGCTGATAACCAACTTGTCTTAAATTCAGGTCAAAGTTTGGTTTCAAAATCGTCGAACGAAGCATAAGAGAGGAAAAAACGACGAAGACATCGGTGGAACAGCACAGAGGGAGGCAGCACAGCCAGCAGAAGAGCCAGTCGAGGGTGGACAACGGAGCAGTCACCGCCAAAACGCCACATCACACGTTGCAATGGTATCAGAAGATATCTCCTCCTCCGCCCATTCAATGTCTTCTTTCGTTGGTGATCACACGTACCCCAGCCCACATCACGTGACATTCAATGGGAAACTTTTTAATTTCGCGCAATCGGTGCTAGATTGTGCTTCGGTCAGCCCGACCAATCACGATGAGCCTTCGCATGGCGGATTGATATCGAAACGACGTAAAACGTCGCATCACTTAAACAGATGGAGCGAGGAAACGAATCTGATCTGACGTTATTTCTCTCGTCAATTCTTTTCGAATTTTATTTTATGTTATGGAAAAGTAAATGTTTGGACAATAATTGTTAAGAGAGTTGAAACTTAAGTCTGATTGAGCAATTCAAAGAACAAACGAAAAGAAGCGAGATATATCGGACAAGAATGACATCAAACAGGAGCGTCTATTCCTCCCTAAGTCATTGGAGCAACCTAATCCCTCCAATCTAGACAGACTAATATTATTCAAGGATGAATGATAGATTGAACCAAGTTAATGACGAACACACTGACGCTGTAGAATAAAACAAAATGACTCAAATGCAACTAATACAAGATTTTTAATAGTATTATTATTATTTAAAAAAATAAACCTCTCCAAATCTGTCCATGAAAGCTTCCCCGCATTTCTTGGATGAAGTATTTTCTACAAGGTTTCTATCGTGTAGACGCTCCTGATATACAACCCATGAAGCAAACCATGAAGACCATTAATAAATAAATAATTAAGTAACTTAATTGGATTGAATGAATGTATTAATCAATTAACTGATTAACGCGCTATTGGACGAATAACTGAAAGAATGAATAAATTTGCGAGAATAATAGAAGGCTTTCAAGAGCCTAAGATGATGATTGATAAACTCTCAGTATTTTGGTTCATTTCTTAAACAGAAGGCAAAAGCATGAACAAGACAGAGTCCAACCATTGACGTTATACACACCAGAAAGAAGATGATACTCAGGAAAACGCAGAAATACAGACAGACAAAAGTGTTCTGCATGTTTTCTTTGCAATACAATACAGCTGCAGATGAGGTGGCATGGGAGAGGACTGGCCACTCGCCCACGTATGCCGAGGCTAAGAAGATGAAGTCGATGGAACTCAAATCCTTCCTTCGTGTACCATCGACTGCGACATTTACCTAGACTGCTGTTACGCAATGCTAACTAATTGAGTGGGAACTGCTGTCGGTTGCTGTCGTTGTCCGGGCATTATGATGATCTTCGTCGTACCCTCGACACGTTTTGTAGTCGTCGTTGCCATAGCAGCAGGACCTATGATCATCGCAACAACAACATTGTATAATCACTAAAACAACAACTACTACTAGTACCACTACTTCCCCTACTACAACAACAAGCGGATGATGAGACCATGTCATAACCAACTGACTTTTTAGAGGCACCGATACATTTCGAAGATTTACATTACAGTACAGTACACTGAATTCCTCGATGAGATTAAAGTTGAAATTCGTGTTAAATTGATTATATAATTTGTCATAGAATCTCCAGTAGTTTCGACAGGACTCAACTCGTTTCGTCTGCCACAGCCCGACGACACTTAAGCTGATATTATCAATCCTTATCCTTCCTAAATCGTAACTTATTGTTGGTCTGTTGTATTCGATAGATGGCTGATACAGTTAGTTGCAAAGTTATTCGCCAGGTGTCAACATTGCACTGTGTAATGCCAGTTGTCAACATTGCACTGTGTAATGCCAGTTCGTGCTATAATCATCGCTAGGATATAATAATGTACAACGACTATTACTACTTCTGCACTCAATCCTACCAATGACAGTAGTATCATTGTTATTGGTAGTATTATTAGTAGGCCTATTATATCAGTGGCATTGGGCAATAGTACTAGTTATAGTATCGGTAGTAGTATTATTAGTTGTATCAGTAGAATTATATTCTATTGTATTTATAGAATGCTTCTAGAAAGGTGAACCGTTCAGAAGCGCTGTCAATGCGCAAGGCCGTGCGAAAAGAAGTAGATTTTGAGAAAAACAAAAGAGGATGAGAGACTGCCAGATAGAATTTCAGAGCGAACAGATGGGGAAAGCGCATTCCACAGAGAACGAAAAGATCGAGACTGAGCCATAACTGTTTTAGTTCGGGGAAGCAAGAGGTCAAGTCTATTGAACGACCGAAGAGAGCGGAGGGTGGAAGATGAATAAGTCCGAAGTATTAGTAGTAGTGGAAATTGTGGTGGTGGTAGTCAAGCCCCTTTAAGTCTAGTATCGATAGTTATAACAAAGCCAGAACTAACAGAACGAGATGTGGATTGTTGATGGATTGTGTCGTAGGTTGGCGAGTGATGAGTAGTCTGGGGTCAAGGGGCAGCGGAGGAGGAGGGTGTTAGAGACGAAGAGGTAGCAGCGACAGGTAGCAAAGTCAAAGTCCAAGGCCGCACAGCCACTTCCGCTGGCAGCCGTTTTCACCACCTGTAACAGTTCAAGAACAGACCACAAAGCAACCATACCGACCTTCTTGTTGTTCCGCTCATTCGCTCTGGTATACGACCCAGTCAAAGAGCTCTGCCCATGTTGGACGTTCAGCTTAGAATGTCTTCAACACACTTTAAGAAAAGGTTCAGGTAAATGCCTGAAAATTCAGGTGTTCCATCTGAACTAGTGCAGGCCAAAATGAGCCGGTCGAAGGTTCAGGTAAGCTGCTTGAAGTTCAGGAAAATTTCATGAACTGTTCAGGAATGGCTTGCCATCATCAAAAACAGCCAAAAACACTGGAAAAGCTACCCAATAGATTAAAATACGATCTGTAAATGAGCAATGCACTAAAGGCATTGTAAGATATATTTTTATAGTGTCTTTAAAAAAATAGGAAAATAGCAAACAACTGGGACCTCTGTTCCATGGCACAGCGTCTCAACCAGATGAACTAATCAATCAACTGTTAGAACTTGACAAAGTTCATATTAAATTTGATTCCGTGGCGTGTTTCTAAATATACTTACCACAACGTCTCATTTTTTTCTAAGTCTGTTAGTGTTCTGTTCATGTGAGCTTAGAAATTTGTATTTGAAGTTTACTTCATTAGGGCGTTTGTTCGTTTGAATTATTAGTGCACATTCGACTTGGTTAGCATTGCGGTCAATCAGAACGTTTCTAACCTTTTGTTTTATTTTGTCCACACCTACTTTCAATAAAAAAACACTAAATAAAACCAAATACGTATAAATGCGCATTATATTTATACATTTTTGATAAGCTAATGAAATAGTAGGCTATCACGCAGGCGACAGCTAACTAGGCCTACTTTTTCTTCAGGTAGGTCTACTGTACGCCTGAAGGTCAAGCAACAAAAGTTCACCTGAATGGTTCCGGATTTTCATACCTGAACTTTTCTAAGAGAACAGTTCCTGCGCCTGGAATTACTGACCTACCTCTTCCAGTCTGCCTATGGCTCCTAATGGTTGCCCGGCTTTAAGGTGCACTTTTAATCTTTCTGTATGAAGTGCATTATCAAATAACAGATATTGTATTATTGTTTTGTATCTCATCTTGACAGTTCCGGGGACGCCTTAAGACTTTCCTGTTTCCTTGCCCAAACACACGCGCCCATTAAGAGCGCTGCTGATTCGAGCGGCGGTAATCACGACTATAAAAATGATTGATTACATTCATTGCGTATGCGCCCTACTTATTTGGCGTCTAACGCTATTGAAACCTATAGCCAGCAACTAGTCGTGTAGGATTAACTGATTCTGTCAGACTGGATTTTATGAGAAATAAAACACGATTTAAATGGATTTTTATTGCACTGCGAAGATCAGGAAGGAATTGGAGGATTAGTCTTAATATATCGCCGTCGTATTATGCCTAGGCTAAGAAACTGAAGTGGGTAGTTAGTTGTCTTTGGGTTTAACATCGGGGCAATGAAGATCATTAGTGAAGGAAACATGTCCGTAGCCAGAGGCAAAACGCGCTGCCCTCAAATCTCGTGCTCTCCGCTTCCTCATACTCCTACCCAGGTGTGGAACAAGCGGGGGCAAGAGGGCACCGGCCTCCCAGTTTCAAAACTGGAGGGGGCGAAGCTCCCCAGTTTAAGTGCTCAGTGCCCCCCATGTCCCCGCCCAAATCCGTTCTTTTTTATGTTTCTACAATGGCTTTGTAAGATGACTTTTGTTTAGATAATTTGTGTCCCCCATTTCTCAAATTTCTGGGGGCAAAATTAAAAAATGGAGGGGCAAAAAAATTCGCGCAATATTTTAGAAATTATGCCCCCCACTTTTCAAAACCTTGTTAAACCTCTGCTCCTACCCTTACCTGCCTCTCTCCCTTTTGTCTCGTCATATCCCCTTCATATACCTGATACCCGTCCCAACTGTATTTCCTGTATTTTAGAGAGGTTGTCCAAAGGGTAGTCCAATGGAGTTCAGAATGAGGCGGGGCTACGAGCCACGAATGAAACATTGACATTGTCATGTGGAAACGGCGCTGTAGTAGTTAATAGATTATAATATAGAATAGTTCTTCTTCTGCCTTTTGTTCTTCTTGTTCTTCTTGTTCTACTCGATCTTGTTCTCGTTCCATTTTTGTATTATTTTTCTCATCCTTCTTCTTCTGCCTCTTCATTCAAACTGTACAATTTCTCAACTTGCGAATTAGCCTTTAAATATAGAATCAATAGCAAGCATTTATTGACACCCAATTATTATAATTACCAGGTTTAATGACATCTTATGACTATAACCTACGTTGACGACGTCTAAGATAATAATTATGTTTCTGTTAATTTCACAAAAGTTTCCTATATTGATTTTAATTTCTTCTTTCCACGTTTTTTCTTACCTTTGAGGTTGTTTTAAACAGTTCACTCTGCTGTCATTAATCGATTTAAGATTTCAATCAGGTGGTCAGTTTAATAGACTAATCAACTGACTGACCTCTTCTTATTCTATGGTAATTGCCAACTTAAACTGACCTCTGCTGTTCTTATTCCAACACCCTCAGCTGAGCATCTCCTGAGGCATCCTTGGAGGCTGTAGACTCCTCCTCCTCTTTCCTCCCTGCCTCCTTCCATCGAAACTCCCAGATCAACTCGACCATTGGGTGCATCAGTTCCCCCTATATCACAGACAAAGATCAGCTTGAAACCCAATTGATACGCAAGTCCTTGCGCTACAGAAGACAATTTGGTTTTCAGTTGAGAGTTGAAGGCTACAGAAGAAAGGACAAGTGCAGAATAGATGAGATTACAAGGAGGAGAAACAAACTTGCTGAGAGATAGAGATAGAAAGATAGATAGAAAGAGGGGGCAGACAAAGACGGACGGACGGACACCTATTATACAGGTTGCTCACGTCATTCCCAGAGTGCCTAATACACAGACTGCATGCCAGTCTCTCATCTAGTCAAATTCAGCCGGATCTAAACATGTCTAAGTCAGGCTAAGTGGCGAATCTATAACAAATAATTTTCTGATACTCTGATAAGCATAAGACATGTGAAACTAGGTGCGCACGGTTGATTTTTAAAGAAAACATATATTTAGGTGGCGGATCTCATGGTTGAGTTGGTGGATCTCAAATCCGAGTTTCCGGTTCAAAGATTCGTCGGGATCCGGCTAATTTAACCACTGCAGACTGCTTACTACGTGGTATACATTTTCTATATAAGCACATTCTTTATACACATGGTAGCAGTACTGCAGAATAATTAATAAATAGGATAATTGGTACAGCGCTCGTGAATAAGCTGGAGCCCTGCGCTTGAATTTTGAGTGGCGCTTCAGAAGTTTAGAGATTACGATTACGGTGCAGAGCGTACTTACTGCATGGCACTTTGCTGAAGTGGGTGAGAAGAGGGTGCGATCGGTGAGGGTTGCAAGTGGTGAGGGCAGAATGGTGGTAGCACCTCCTTGTGGTTGGATCGTAGTCACCAGAAAAACAAGTGGTAGAGGTGGTACATGACCTCATGCAGTTCGTCAAGTGGTAGAACCGCCCGATCAGCTGAATACCATTTGGAACATAGAAACCACGAGCGATGCTTAGGATCACACCTTCGCTTGGACAGCGATCCATTCCTGCTTGATAAACGCCTCTGTCTATCTTTCGATTTGAAGAAGGCTTTTCATAGTGTGACACGACAACGCCCAAATCTTCTCCTTCCTCGTAGTAAATCTGACTCTCGCGATCTCCAACCAAATAGCGATCGAGCCAAGCAGTCTGCGCCTCGAAAATACGACCCATGAAAATGAGAAAAACGAGGCAGGGCAAGAACGCTGCCATTTTCCCTGTTAACAAGGCATTTGATGCAGATGAACACTCTATTACATTACAAGACATTTCAAGACGGTAGCAGCAAATATTCAACTAATATCAACAAATTACACGTTGCATATTACCGAAAATTAACGCTTTCAGAGTTGTACGTTGTGCTGGATATACCCACGAATCAACTATCTGATTATTTCGTTAGTGCAACAGCTGACTGAATCTAGGCTGTGAGAGTAAGTCATAGAAGTTATTTCTAGATTTTGAAAGGGCCCGAAAGAACCAAATGGCGGCAATTATTCAATGCAATTTTATTCGGTTTACAACCAAAAACTACGAGTAATGACAAACAACAACTTTTAATGAATGAATAATCTATTTACACAGGGATCCTAAAAGGGTCATAGACCCCGCTAACCTGGGCCCCTATGTAGAATTTATAAATTGGCAATGGGTACTAAACGGTACCAATATTAACAACATTCATAAATCAGGTAAGTAAATAGAGATACAAGTTAATCCTAACAACTGCCTTAACTAAGGGTTCATTGCTTTCATTGAATAGACGCAAACATTCAATGCTTAGAGGTGTCTTCAAATAGAGGCACAGTTTATGTTTAAATAATTTAATATTTGGCTGGTGTTGAATATAATCTGTTGGGAGATTTCGTATATGGGATCCAGTACATTGAATGGAAAACAATTGAGTATTTGTGTGAGCATAAGGAGGGTCATAGGATGTCGAGTTTCTTGTCTGATAGGAGTGGCGAGGTGAGGTCAAAAACTTGTTAAAAACATGTGATAAGCCATAAATATAGCGATACATAAACTTTCCTATTTGCGTCCGCCTGATTTTATCAACATAGCTTAATCAAAAGCGCTAGGTGAAAACGAGATCGATAGGAAGGTAAAGTGAAAATCAGCTAAGGTCAATGTCTAGGGAAGAGGCATAGTCAGATGGCAAGAGTGTGTGGTGTTTGGAATAGGAGAGACGACAAATGTAAGGGGCAAAGGAGCAATCAGAGTAGGAGTTGCTTAAAAGGTGTTTAATCTGCTTTCAGTGAAATCCCTGCACAGAGAGATATTCCTAGATTCCAACGAGAGCAGTTTTATTATTAAATGCATTATTACACTCATCACCATCTTCGTTTCTCATTCCACTTACCGTAAATGTTTCAATTTAATTTTAAGGTCACTTTTCAAAAGATAGGCAAAACTCATTTTACATATTTATAAATTACGTCATAGCTACATCACCAACCGCTATCTTGAATATATACTACGACCTATACAACAGAGCCTTCGACAGCATTTACCATGTCGCTTTTATGCATCCGAACACTGACCGCTATGAACAAAAGTCTGAGTGTTTACAAAATAGGAAAAGGTATATCAAGCGTTTAAACACATTCTTAGTCAATTCTCCGGAAACTGCTGGACCCAGTTTGGCCTATGACGACAGTCTGAAGCTTCGCTCAAGGCATAATTCAAGACAGTCACACGCATGCAAGATCTCCGCGGAGCTGCTCCGTCATTTCTTGTTTAGCCATTGTTAGGTCGTCGCAATATTGTCGCTTCTTGAATGTTTATTGAGTCAGAGCAGGCATTCGACAGTGTCCAATCGACATTCTTTCACTCGCTCGATTGGAATTTCTTGCTCGTAGTCATAATGACTGCTCGCTTTCTAAGTGTAATATATTGTAATCGTATCAAAATCACGAATTTTCGATGGCGCCCTATTAAGCGGAGGCGCGCGTAGCAACTAATTCGAAGGCTCTTAGAAAAACATTATCGACGGGCACGTCGCCTGTCTTATAATGTCCTATGGACTAATATGAAGCAAGATTGATGAAAATACTTAACTGGAATGGTGAACAGAATCATGCCTAACACAAGCGGGATGGATGGATATGAGAATTCTACTCGTCATGAAACCCTTTTAGTCACAATCTTTTATTCAATCTCTCTTCCAATTAAACGGCATTTTTTATCAATCCAGCTTCCATCTAGGGATAATTCTTTTCATCACTCCAGCGTCCATTTAAGCATGATTGTCTTCATCAATCAAGATCCCAGTTGAGCATGATTATTTTCATCAATACGGCATCCAGTTAGGTATGATTATTTTCATCAATCCAGCATTCATTTAAGCATGATCATTTTCATCAATCCGGCTTCTATTGAAGCATGATTATTTTCATCAATATGGCTTTCGTTGAAGCATGATTGTTTTTATTAATCCCGCTTCCGTTGAAGCCTGATTGTTTTCATCAATCCAGTTTCCATTTAAGCATATTTCTTTTCACCAATCTAGCATCCATTTAGGCATATTTCTTTTCATCAATCCAACTTCAATTTAAGCACTATTCTTTTCATAAATGCAGCGTCCATTTAGGCATGATCATTTTCATCAACCCAGCTTGCATTTCAGCATAATTTTCTCGTCAATCCAGCTCCCAATTAAACAATCTCCTTTTCATTTATCTAGCTTCTAGTCAAACATGATTCTTTCACCGATTCCTCTTCTACTACCGAGTCGTGCCGACTCTCCCGAGGCTGAACCTGATTTTGCCATGTGGTATAATTTACGACACTAACGCGGTAGAGTGCCATATAATATATTAAATTATTTATATAACATATAATATACAATGTTATTGTGTCAGAGATCTGCGCCAAAACCTCCTGCGCCAAAAACGTCACGTACCGGTACCATTAGTTCACGTTGCCGACAGTGACCTGATGTGTTTAGCCGAATAATTGACTGCTGCTTGTGTCTTCAAGAATGGCTGTCTCACTTCCAAAACCCCAAAATTTGCACCGTGCGTAAAATTAAACAATTGAAAAATTAAGAATGCAATAATCGTAATTAGCCTATTGTAGTTAAATTGTGGTGAACAATTGTTGTTAATTAAGTGGAACTTGTTTAACTGAGCAAATTTTGGAAATAAAATTACGCATTTTTATGTTTGTTGTGATGATTTGATGTCACATTTCTTAAACCGTCTCCTCTCGTCACAAAAGTGTGACCCTCTCCATATAGGCGCGTGGCTTCATTTATGGACGGCCCCAAAGGACCGTCAATTCAGTAGTTTTTCTCCGGGCGCAAAACACCCTACCTACGCCTCTGCTCCCGTAAGAACACCCCTTACAACATACGATTCAGGCCTCATGACCTCATCCTACCTAGAGTTGATGCCTCTGTAAAAAAGATCGTTTATTGTGCGAATGTCATGACTTTGCTCGAAAATTGATGCCATTCTTTATGCCCGTGTAAGCTACTGCGCGCTTGCTCGTAGTCCAATAAACAACTTTTACTCAAGCCCGACCGAAACCGACCTTCAGTTGCTAACCGGCATCTTATCAAATCAAAATCACTCCTTGAAGTAGATAATCTTCACGATGCCGTGCAGACAGACACGCTTAATATTATGAAGTTTACAGGAAATGTTATCCAAATGTGTATCAGGTTGGAGTATTTACAGAGTTGTGGCACTAGACAATGTCATAATAGTGCCACAATATATAAACGATTTCGTGGATGTTGCTATTTCCCCACACTGGGTTATATATACATCCATCAGCGTAATTATAAATGTGAAAATAAAAAAAATCGCAATTTAGAATGGGCGATTCCATCTGCCTTATACTCAGCAGATCACGAATAACACGCAGATAAGACGGCCAGTAATTGTGCACGCCCTCCAGGGTTAACCTAACTTTGACAAAATAGTTGATACAGTCAAGGTCGCAGACATTGGCAAATTCTTAGTGATAGAACCCAACTGTGCATGTTAATGTCTTAAGATGGCGTAAGGGTTCATATCAAATCCGTGTTTCAGACAACACAATATTGATCTTCTAACGACAATTACTAGATTGTTGAACAACCAGCAACCTGTCATTTGGATGCTTTAGGTAAATATTTAACAGAGTTTTGATATTAAGTCTGGCTGTTGTTGTATAATCTGCCATGAAAATGTACGAAAAATTATTAGACGAAAAATTCGTAGAGATGGAGGTGGCAGCTGTAGCTAGTATACGTGGAAAGAACAAAGTTGATACCGATACGACATGTGAGACGAAATATCAGATGAGTTAAGGCGGGTGGTTTTTGGACTGGAAGCGGTTAGGGAAGCAAAGGGAAGAGGAGGAATCAGGATAGGATTTGTGACCTTACGTTAGCTACCCTACCAATAGCTCAGTCAAATGAAACAAAGACAGACACAAACAGATAGACAGGTGAGCAGGCAGAGGAAGTGAGAGACACAGAAGCACATAAAGAAGATCGGAAAATAAGAGGTCGATTTTTATCATCGCTCTTTCGATTTACTCTCCATGTCACCTGATAACTGTGACAGGTAGCCCGTACGTAGTAATAGTTTACTCATTCCTTTATGATTAGAAGCTGCATAGCTAGCTACCAAGCGGGCGCTACATAATGAATAAATTTGAATGCCCCATCAGAGAGACTGGATAGATGGATGATGACGACGACGACGAATTAAACTATGACTAAAACGATAGAAAGACTATATGACATCCATTTCTAATATTAAAATAACTCAAAATAGCTGCGATAGACTCGTTTTGTGCCTCTGCACTGAATATTCTTAAGTTCTTATTGAATATTCATTGGTTTCAATTTGAATATGCATCATTTTCAAACGATTTTATATTGATTCTAACTGAATATTCACAAGTGCGACATGAGTATTAATCGGTATCTCGCCAAAATACAGAACCTTCAAAGCATCCTCAGACGTAGACCTATAGCAAGCTGGAAACCGAATATCTTACATTAAAAGTTCACATCAAAGAAAATAACCAAGTATCTTCAAGTATTCTTCGGTTTATCTTGGACTAATTTAAACAAATATTATAATATACGGTTTATTTTAAATAGTTATATATAAAACAATCTATATCATGTATACATAAATATGTGTGTATACAACTAGGTACATCCCAAATGCTCAGAAGCAGCGCGACACCATAGTAAACGATAAGCATAATTTATACAGCGCCAATCTAAACAACTCGCACGTAACTTAAGGAACTTCAATTCTAAATCAAATTGATCCAATCCAAATTAATCCACTGCATTCCAAATAAAATTCAACTCAATCCGATATAATCCAATAATGATTCAATCAATTCATATTCCAATTTAATCAACTACAATATGATCAAATCCATTAAGATCGTAGATCATTTCTTAATCGATTAAACCCAGCTCAATCTCTTTTGATCTGTCAAAAATAATCCAATTCTAATCATATCCTTTTAATCCTATCAAATCTCTTTAAATATAAATCAATCCAGTACACTCAAATCTACTCCTACACCAAAACAACAGCTCACTTTATACGCTTGTATTAATGGAAACATTATTGAACATACGTAACAGGCGCAACGCACTCGATACGAACTTCTACCTCTACACAGGTAAAGATTAATCAAGCGAGTAGTTAAGTACCAGTTAAATAGTCTGTTAGTTGCGATCACCAAAACTTACGGTTATCACGACTCACGTGGAAGAGTATAGAGAGACTGAGGGCAGATAGTACTTGCGCTACAAAAAACTTCCGATTGACAATTACCTAGACAACGATACTCCACCTAGCGACTGGTTGTTACAACTACTTCTTTCCTCCGACAGAAAAAGACAAAGGAGGGAATGCTGTGGAGTCGTAGCTACCTGGTGATAACACCACCAGGGTTGCCAGTCGGTCACCTCGAAGGGTGCACTCGGCTAAAGATTGACTCCTTGAGTAATGAGACCCTGGAACGGGATAGCCGGTCCCCCCAATTCTGAGGGTTCCCGATCGAGGGGTGGCCTATTGGTCGTCATCCGTTTCTAGCTTTGAAACGGTCCCTCCTTGGTCTGGCCGCTGTTCCTCGTCGTCGCTGTTCTCGAACTGTTCGTATTTGCCAGAGTTGTAGGTTATGCGTTTGATTGCACCCTTCTCGGACATCATCAGATTCTGCAAGTAACATCAAGGAAGGAGTCATCGTCATCATCATCATCATCATCCTCATCATCATCATCATAATCATCATCATCTTCATCGTCATCATCATCATTATTATTATCATCATCATTATCAACATCATTGTCATCATCATCATCATCGTCATCGTCATCGTCATCATCATCATCATCATTATCATCATCATCATCATCATCATTGTCATTGTTTTCATCTTTGTCGCAACTTCATCATCGTCCTCATCAACAATATCTAATAATATTAATAATTTCTTCTTCGTCGTTGCTTCGATCATTGTCGTCATCACCATCCACCAATGTAATCATCGTCATATCCGTATCATGATCTCCCACCTGTTTCTCGTCCTTTCCAGGAGGATTTCTGAGGAAGGTCAAAAGTGGAGCGTATACAAAGTTGACAATTGCTATAATCCACATCATCCTACAAGATATCAACATCCATTGGCAACCTGTTGAATATTCATCATATCTATCTCCATGGTAACCAAACAATCATTACCAAATCTCAATTTCGTCTCTGTATGTATCGATTTGGAATTCCGGCGCTGGCTCCCCAGCATACGAAGTAATTGATTAAAAACTCTCGATTGTTTGATTGATTCTTCTGTAATTCTCACTCCTCGTTTCACTTGTAGTAAGACTTGGCCCGTGATGTGTTATCAGTGAACCTATAGATGAAATTTCACCAAGTATTATCGTGCGACTTGCAAATGTTCGATTACATTATATTACCAAGATACCATTCCACCATGTCCTATTCCAACCTTAAGACTATCCCATTTTTCTGAGGTTCGGTCGGAGACCCTCGGCCATTCAAGAAGTCTTAAATGGGCCGTACATAAAACATGTTAAACGAACCAAAGAATACCCATGCTTTATTAGACTTCAACTCATCTATATCTCATCTGGACTGAATTCTTTCAAGACATAATTAATACTTGCCATTGGAATCCGATGCCTTTGATCAGTAATCCACTCAACGCTGGACCTAAGCATTAATTAAAAAACACAATCAATTTCAATTCGTTAATTTATTGTCTTTGCGGGTACATCTCCTTCTAATGATTTCTGTAGCGCTGCTTTCATGAGGTCAGAGAATTCAGCAGTCGACATCAACATCGAAGTAACTAAATAAACGGGTTTGATTATTAGGAATTACAACTTTATCCGTCATTTGTTCATCATTTATAATTGCCTAAGACTTGCTAGATATTCAAATGTTGTTCAGTTAGAAATTGTTTTCTATTATTATTATTATTATTATTGTTATTGTCATTGTTATTGTTATTGTTGTTGTTTTTGTTATTGTTGTTGCTGTTGCCGTTGTCGTTATCGTTATTGTCATCGTTATCTTTATCATTATTATTATTATTATAATTACTTCAAATGATTTATATTTTCATCGAAAGTAGAGACAGCCATGGAGAGGAAAAGAAGCAAATGGACCCAGATAGATAGACACACATACAGACTGACAAACAGTCAATCAGACAGACACACACATACAAAACACACACAGAGACACAGACACAGACACACACAGACAGATGTAAGCGGGTATGTGTGCGTGTGTACCTATGGCGAATCCTACGCAGAATGCTACGTCTGCGATGGCATATACGCTGCCATAGATGGAGACGTGTCTTAGATCGACCAGATATCCCATGTGAGGCATCATCGCCGAATCAACCATACCTATCACAACAAACACGCGCTACATAATCACATGTATGGTAAGAAAATTCATGTCATAATATGGCATGGTTGGTTTAGGTATGGTATGGTACGGTATGGTCGAGCAAGACAACTAAATATAGGACCATCATGGTCTGGAAAGATAACTGTTGAAATGGCGGGGTGTAAGAATAGAACTTGTTGACAATTTGATTATCAATGAGTGAAGGATCGAAGAAGGAACAGACGGCACATGGGGAATAAGGAAGGAAGGAAGGAAGGAAGGAAGGAAGGAAGGAAGGAAGGAAGGAAGGAAGGAAGGAAGGAAGGAAGGAAGGAAGGAAGGAAGGAAGGAAGGAAGGAAGGAAGGAAGGAAGGAAGGAAGGAAGGAAGGAAGGAAGGAAGGAAGGAAGGAAGGAAGGAAGGAAGGAAGGAAGGAAGGAAGGAAGGAAGGAAGGAAGGAAGGAAGGAAGGAAGGAAGGAAGGAAGGAAGGAAGGAAGGAAGGAAGGAAGGAAGGAAGGAAGGAAGGAAGGAAGGAAGGAAGGAAGGAAGGAAGGAATCAATCAATCAATCAATCAATCAATCAATCAATCAATCAATCAATCAATCAATCAATCAATCAATCAATCAATCAATCAATCAATCAATCAATCAATCAATCAATCAATCAATCAATGATGGATGACGAAGGAATGAAAGAATGAATGAAAGAGGTTGGAAGCTAAGGCAAGGTCTTCGTTCTGACCTTTCACGCATTAAAGAGATTATCTGCTGCTATGAGGCTATATTTACCAATTGCAAATCCCCATCCTGCGTTCGGTGCCAAGAGTTCGTTGAAGCTTCGCGCAAAAGGAATCTGATAAACAATGGAAACCGGTTTCAGTTCACTTGGCCATTCAACGAAAACCTGCATCAGTTTTGCTGTTGTTCTGTTAGCGTTACAATATTAAGTGCGTCAATGCTTTTGCTAATGGGTCCGAAAAGAATCAGACAAGAAAGACCGCAATGAATACTGAATAGTCATTGAAACAGACGAGGAACGCAATTAACCAGATTTGAGTTAAACAGAATAATGCTCAATTGGACGGAACTACCTGAAGCAGTGGAAATTGACCGAAACAATGGAAAATGATCAAAGTTATAGAAAATGACCGAAGCAGTGAACAATGACCGAGCAATGAAAAATGACCAAAGCGCTAGAAAAATGACCGCAGCAATGGAAAATGACCGAGCAATGGGAAAATACTGAAACAATAGAAAATGAGCGAAGCAATGAAAAATGACCGAAAGAATTGTATGCTCAGGCAAGGTAAGAAAAGATACGGATAACAATGATAATGAGTATGTTGATAATAGCGATGATGATTATAAAGGAAAAAACACAGTAGGCTAAATCGATTTTTAATCAGAGGAGTCACTCTAACGATCAGTCTGCTGCTCATTGGCATTGAAAGCGCGAATTCCTCTACAACGAACCGTTCTGTCTACATAAGTTAGAGTTAAGTAAAAGGTAAATAAGTATAAGCTGCAAAGTAATTGGAGTCTAAAAGAAGAAGCTACGAACCGCCGTCAGACAAGCTCCGACGATTATCATTCCGATCATTGCACTTAGCCATCTGCAGAAAAAAATCACAAAGACGACGATGTGTTTACTGTTTATTGTGCTAATCCCAGGAATTATAGCGATCAAGCACACATTAAATTCGAGATATTGAGCTAAGGCACTAGTTAGTCAATTGCACATAGATATATCGTTTTCGTTCACTATGTCAAGTACATCATTTAGGTCAGCTCCATGAAGAAGAGCTATGTAAATGCTCAATTATATTACACAGGTATTAATTAATTAATAAGTGAGGCATATGGCGAGCAAAATGAAGACTCGTTATTTAAGTCCAGAGACGATAAGCTACTACATTCCGTAATGACGTCTATTACAAGCAATGCATTCATGATAATCTCTTACCTCTGCCGCCAGTCGCAAGCGTCTTAAGACTTTCCTGTTATCCATCCGCCTAGCTTTGTGTTGAGTCGTAAGCGCCTCTGATTATGAGGGGCGCTACATAAGTTTTCAATTACAGTTACAATTACAATACCATATGGTATATGCCAAGTATAATTTTGCTCCCTCCGTCCTCTTCGCTCCTTCAATAGACTTGACCTCTTGGTTCCTTGAACTAGAACAGCTATGGCTCAGTCTCGATCATTTGCTTCAATTGTTCATTCTCTGTGGAAATGCGTTTTCTTCTTCTGTTCGCTCTAGAATTCTGTCTGGCAGTCTCGCATCCTCTTTTGCTTTTCTCAAGACCTGCTTCTTGTCGCAGGGCCTTGTCGCACTGGCAGTGCTTCTGGACCGTTCACCCTACCGGAGGCGCTATATAGATGTTTAAATACAATACATTGCAGTATACTTTGTAGCTGTAAATAATCTGCCAAGGTATGATAAGTTCAGTTAAGATAGGGTATACTGCTGGAGACCAATTTAACACGTAAAGGTATTGATAAGATGCGAAACAGTGTAAAAGTGAGGTTAATAAAATTAGATATGGTATATACCTGCCCATCTTGTGGGCCAGTGGTCCAAAGATGTTGGTACCAATCAGATAAGCGATGCTCGATGGTAGGAAAACAGCACCTGTGAAAATATACGTCTGCAAGGTCTAGGGTTAAACTTAGGGTGCACTTGGTTAGGGTTAGGATCAACTTGGTTAGCTGTACATGGTATTCTTTGATGTTCCGAATAAAAACTAAGAATTAAAAAAACTAAATAAAATAAGTAACGATTCAATGATTAAATTGATAATCACGTCCCGTGATAAAATTAAAGTGTATTATATTCATTACAATAACAATGTTATCTCGTTGATTGTGGAGAATTACAATAATAAGTTATTGCGCTAGTTACATTGATTACAGTGATCACCGATTTTGTAGTAGTACGAATGTTTACGTTAATCACAGCAGTAACCGTTTATTTTATAATATTGATGATGATAACTTTGAGTACATATATTATAATTATTTGTTATTGCGGTGTTTGCCTTGATTGCTTTTATGACAAATATTGCATTTATTACAAACACTTAAAAAAAACGTTGTCATTACAATAATTACGATGGCAATATAATTAATGAGAAAGATATGCGAGTCCTAGCAATAAACTCCGTTAGCAACAACAATAACATCTCCCACTTTACTGTCAACAGTCAACAAGTAAGCGAGCAGCCATGTTATCAAGAATTCAGCGAGTAAATAAGCAAGCAGGCAACTATGTACGTATATTGGTCTGTAGATAAGTAGGTAAGCAGATATCACCCACCTGCCTGCCCACATACCTACACACCTAAGTAAGTAAACCATTTCTCGTCGTTCGCTTACTTGCCTATTTACCTACTGGCACGTACGTACATGCTGAAGTGTATATATGTATGTAAGAAAAAGTTAAGTGAGTGAGTAAGTGAGTCACCCTGTTGCCACTTGGGAGAATCCATCTGATCAAACATCCAGAGGGGTAGAGAAGGTTCCAGCATCGCCACTCCCATGTTAGCGAAAGTTATCGAGCCTAAACGCAGTGACAGCGATCGGAAAACTAACGACCCATAACAGCAGTTAAATAATTGCTACAGCCATCTCACTAGCAGTCTATCAGTGGGCGCTACATAAATTTTCGTTAATTCACTGATGGGGAATAAGGATCCATGCATGCAGGCAAAGAGAGCTCTTTAAGAAGGGCGCTACATTAATAATATTCTGTAATATTGCACGCAATCTATTTTGTTCCTCAGCCGTCTTCGAAGCGAAGGTGGCCACGTCTGTAGGTCTACACTCCTTCTCCATTTCTGTCTGTTCTCTGTAGCTCTTATCATCTGTGTTGTCGAAAGGTTCGTCCATTTTCTGATATTAACCTACCAGTTTTTTCTTGGGCAATGGGCATTCCTTTCCTCTCGCTCCCTCCATTGTTCCTTGTATTATCACTATCTCTCTTCTTTCCTCATAACATGTCCAAAAATACGTCATCTTCGCTTCTTTTACAGCACCTAATAATTTTCTTTCCACACCTGCAGCTTCCAACACCCATTCGTTTGTTTTCCTATCTTTCCACGATTCACTCAGTCAGTAAATCCTTCAATCACGTATACATTACGGTGTAATATATTGTAATCCTATTGTGAGGTCATATACTAAGACTTAAGACTATGACATTTATTAAAACTGAGCACCTTCTAAAATCGATAACTAGGTCTACTGATGCGTACAGCGTTTCCAAAAAACGTCGATGCCACAGCTAAAAGCCCGGATGCCAGCCTCCGGAGGCTGCTGCCCTGTGAGCATCAGCATGCTCAAGCAATCCAAAAAGTAATGTATGTAGTTTCCGGGGACCAACGACAATCGACAGCACATAATTGTCTGGACTGAAGCCACGGTAACCACTACTCCCATTGGATCCTCGGCTCTTGCCTAAGAACTCTCTTCCCTATTTCTAATCCACTCTTAAATCTGACTTATTTGGCCGGAGGTGGACCTGGAGCGCCTCTGTGTAGATTTCTTGAAGAGGCGCTATAATAATTAAGTTTCATTGATTGATTGATCCTAAATCCCGTTCTCTTTACGCAGGTTTCTGCTTTGCTGAGTAGCGAATTCTACAATAAGACTCAACGGGAGCGTCTGGGAGCCAACATGGTTGAGGAATTTGAGATCAAATTAATGACATTCTCATTAAACATTTTCGACAGTTCAGAGTTAAATGATAAAATGATGATGAGAATTTCGTTTATTTGGAAATAGCACAATCTGACAATAACGCAGAAATGCTTCCATGGGTGGCATTGAACAACATAGATCTGATGTTAGCTAGAATTAATAACAAACTAGTAAATGTTTTTGTATGATGATCTTGGGATAAATTGAGAGTCGTCTTTGGTGGGAGAACATGTGCCCTACATGTAGGTCTTAATTTTTTATTAGAGAGGGGACGAAGAGGAGGTAGGAGTTGGTGAAGAACATGCTTTGTGGGTTGTGTAAAATGTAGAAAAGGAGTTTGGCATCTGCTATGTTTGCGTATTCAGAAAATGTTGGGATTCTTAGGAAGGATAGTTCTACGTAATCTAGGCGTTTGGGTCTTGATTGGTGGCCTCACAGAATGAATTATTGAAACGAACGATTGAAGGACTGATTGATTGAATGACTGAGTGAATGAATGAACGAATGATTGAAGGACTGATTTACTGACCAGCAGCTAGTAGGATGTATGGATCGCGCAGAAGGTCCTTCAGAGGCGTTCCTCTCTGATCCTCTGGATGAATCTCCAATTGAAGAACCGTTAACTGAAGAACTAAAACGTATCATTTAAATATCTTTAAAATAATGATAATCGTTACAGTCTAACAACGATTGTAATTTTATCATCGTAGGTTTTGGGTGATAATCTGGATCACAGAAAACATCGCATCTTCTTCGCTTAACGAACGCATTCCGCAAATTACATTTATGAAGGCCAATAATTAAATTTGCGAAGTAAAAATTGCCTTTATAGATTTAAAACAAAATATAATAACAGCAGTAACAAGATTTGAAGTTGGGCGACATCTTTGGATAACTTTGAATCGGACATTCGATTAATTTCATTCCCCATTACGACGATTTACATAGCGCTTTTCAACGACCCCGGCACGGGTGAAAACAACAGTCGAAGGCAAGTATAAAAGAGTCTGAGTGGACCCTGCTATAGGTGACAATCGCTACGCCAATGGGAGCGCATTCCAGCCCAGTAATTGTATGTGAATTCCTTGGATATAGACCAACATAAGAAGGCCCGGCTTAGATGGTTTTGTGCTATAGGCAAGGACAAAAAATGCCGCCTACGTACGCTTGTTTTGCTTAACTTATTTTCAAGGAATTATAAATATTCGGTACTATAATATTAATTCATCCGAATTGATTTCTACCTTATTCCACTAACGTCACACATGAAGGTAAGCATTGTAATGATCGGTTAGAGATAGGCTTAGGAATAGGGTTAGGGCTAGGGTTAGGGATAGGGTTAGGAATAGGGTTAGGGCTAGGGTTGGGGATAGGGTTAGAGATATGGTTAGTATAGTTTTTAGATATAATATTATTCTAGATATTAGGCCTATAGTTATTACATAGATATAATCTCGAAAGCAGTTTGCATGGAAAAATCTTAGTGGGTACAGGTCGGATCGGGTTGAAATTTTGAGTGCCGGTCGAGTAGGGGTACCGGCAACGGTCCTGGGTTACGGGTATGTTTCGGGTAGCAAAACCATTCTACTCGGAGACCTCTAGTCTACGTATCCAGTTTCCATATTATTTTTTGAGTTCTATGATATTTTCATCAGAGGCCGTTCACATATTATATAACGCATAAAATCTCATTTTAGCCCACCCCCTACCCCTAATAACGTTATATAACAGTAGCTGTGACCCCCACCCCTATATTATATAACAGATATGCTACCTACCCCCTACCCCACCCCAGTCTATAGGCACATTAGAAGACATACAATCGATATAATTGTATTGAACAGTTTGAAACTTTTATAACAATACAATGTTAGTTAGCACTTTAATGTAGTGCTCCAGCTGATAATTGCCGTTTCAAGAACTGGAGTAAAATAATCATCATACCCCCAATTGGCTAAGTAACAGAAGCCATCTTAAAATTGTGTTCTTGTGCCAATGATGATTAGACCGGATGTAGGGAGTTCCTCTGCATCTTAAGAATCGGAATTTTAATGGCGATAAATTCACTTGTATTAATTACGGTAACTAATTGGGGAGTCGACGATTGTCACCATGGATGTCTACTAATACAGCATGATAATACATGGTAGTGGCGTAAATCCTATCTAAAAACACCATTTTAGTTTCCCTCCTGTTTTGCACAAGATATGAGGATGATAGTATCACACAGAAGCGATTGGTTTAATATTGCACTATCAGGTATTTATCGATAGGTTCGCTGTACAGCTCTACCTATTTAATAGCGTATGATGTATACAGAGTGTATACCACAACTACAATTGGGTATCTACGCAAACATATAAACTATTTACACATATTATAGAAAATGAAATCAAACATCTTGATAATACCTACCAAAATAATTATTTCAAGTGAATCAATTTAAATTTAAATCAGAATCAAAACAAATCACACAGAATGGAATTTAAGAGCATTTAAAGTTATGCACAGGAAATTTTTTAAATTGTAAACAGGGAATTCTTAAAAGTGGATTTATAAATAATAAGTAAGAACGTCAAATAAATTCGCAAAGTGACAGCTAATGGTGCTGGTTTTGATTTTTTTTTAAATTTTAAATAATAATAATCTAAGCAATACTTACATCAGACATACTATTAACAGACCGCCAAGAGGCAGACGAGACATATTTTGACGGACGTGACGCGTAGGCTACTAAGTCTATCATATTTGGAAAATTGCATTGAAAAATTCATGCGCACGATGAAGTCGAGTTTGGTACCATGTAACTTTAAAAATTGAATTTTAATCGGCATAAAACGAAATCCTTTTGATAATTTAATGTAAGGTCAAAACATTTGATCTTGAAAAGTTAAATTTTTTATATTTTCATTTTTAACCCAGCATTTGCCGGCGCTTGAAAAATGCCGCTCTAGGCAGCCACCTATATCGCCTAGACCTAATGCCGGGCCTGAACTTTTGCAAACTATGAATACGTCACACAATCTTAATTTCTGGGGTGCAAATACCGTAATTGCCTCTGAGACGTTTTCGTCATTGAGTGGCGCTATATGAACTTGTGGTTACGAATACTTACGTCCATCGAGGAGAGCCAAAGCGGCGAGCATAAGAAAGGGAGCCTCCTTGTTGACGAACTCATACATAACACCTCCAAATGGTGGTCCAACTGTCAAATCAACAACAGCCGTCAGTCACCACCTGTCAGTCAACTAATTCCAATGACTGCTGTGACGTCAATCATTAACTGCCATTCAAACAATGCCAATCATCGATCTGACGTCATTCGTCCAATTGATCAACTAATGACAATCAATGTTGTGATATCTATCATCAAACTAATCGAGCAGCGCCAATCAATGTTGTGAAATCAGTTACCACAGTCAGTCCATCAACTAAGGCCAATCATTGTTGTGACGTCAGTCATCGACTGCCAATAAAACAATGCAAATCATTGGTCTGACGTCATTAATTCAATTAATCAACTAATGCCACCCAATGTGAAATCAGTCATGAAATTCTGATCAACTAACGTCAATCATTGTTGTGCACACTAACATTCGGAAATGCCTTTCTTTAAATTGAAACGCATTTAACCATAACCTTCTTTTTGAATCCAGTCAAACAGTGAAATAACATACAAAGTGGTCAATACACATTCAGAGAATGATTGTGAAAATAAGGAAGAGATAAAACCCATAAGGGACCTTGGTCCCACTAGCAGGGTCACCCTTACACGTTTACAAGTATAGCAGTTGGTTAGGAAATTGAAAGCAAAGGAACTTGGTTGATACTACTCTAGGTATAAGGTACACCATTTAGGTTAAGCTGCTGCAGAGGGTCGATCACGGTACGATGCAAATAGAGTGTAATTTGCTTTCTTCACGTTAAGAGATAATTTATTCATGTCACCACCATTTATTGACAAGATCAAGTTCTCGATTCATCATGCTAAATAATGTCTCGTAAGATTTGTGAAAGGCAAGGATATTGGTGAAGCCAGCAAATAGCAGGAAATGTAGTAGATTAGAGCCATAGAGCAAGTCATTAATGAAAAGCAGCAGTTATAACGCTTTGTATTTTATCCCGATATGGTCATCACCAAGATATGTTTGCCTGTGTAAAAGTTTAAAAAGCGCAACATATGCGGTTTTATATACAATAGAGTTCATTATGTCAACAAACTGTTTTGCCATATTTTAAATTCATTATAGGAGACAAATCGCTTAGAATAACCCGCAATGCCTTTGGGAAACTGCGAGTAAATACATATGGCGTTTCATGCCATCCAACTATTTTAAAGTCATCTAAATATATTATTTTCAAGGCACCTAAATATTTCTCAATCATCTCAAAAGGTTCAAGCCATCTGAATATTTCAAAGTCACTTAAATATATTATTTTAAGGCTACCTAAATAATTCAAAATCATCTAAAACCGTGCCATGTTCAACCCGTCTAAATATTTCAAAGCCATCTTAATATTTTCAGGTCATCTGAACGTTTCAGGTCATCTAAATATTTTCAAGTCATCTTAAGGCGCAGCTCTTAATATTTTATACTTAGATTGTCTTGTTAAGCGATCTGTGAGCTTTTCCTAAGGTGCCATATAATTATTCATAAAAATTTCAACCCCCAGGGCTCAAGGACTGGGGTGCCATGGCAACAGAGGGGGATAGGAGGGCCCGCCGGTGGGAGTAACATGAATATAGGTAGGCGGTAAAGTTAGGGGGTGTAGGAGGTGTGTAAACCTGGAAGCGCGGGTGCCAAAATCGATACAACAAACGGCACAAGAGACTTAATGGAAAAGCCATGTACCTTCGATGGTTCAAATTCACGAACCGGTTGGGATAAGTCTGCATTTCCCCCACCTACATCCAACACATCGGGAAATGCTGGCCACCATGACGCTGCAGTTATAAACTGAGATCATCTATTGATTTATGAAAACATGTAGAATAGAAAGGGATGGTCGACAATTAATCGAACTGATTTGTTAATGAGACGTCCTTAGTCCAACAATTCTATTCTAAGTAATCACATGCCCTGCTCCTCTTCCAGACGCGGCGATGGTTTTTGAGCGGGAAACAACGTCAGCAGGTGCCCTCAAGATGAACGCGGGTAATGAATGCGTTTAGAGGCATATTAGCATCGTCGGCACCCGTACCCGCTTCAGATAGAAAGACGACGACGACGCCAAGTTCTTTGTTGGTCCTGTCTGACAGAGCTCTTCAAATCGCTGAGTAATAGCCCAATTATGCGGCCAGACGCTTAGCGCAGGGTGCAGTCTTATTCTCCAGCCGTCAAGTGTTATTGGCAATCGGATTGGTTGGCCAAGTATTCGAGTGCTTAGCACTTGGACTGAAGTCTTGATATGACGATGACGTGTTGAGATGTACGACTATCTGTGAATGGCGAATGGCTTTTGCCATAGCAAGTCAAAAGGACGAACGAACGTTATAGGATGGTTCTCATTCATGTTCTATGCTCATCTCCTCATACAGTCTATTCTGTTCTAATTTGATTTGTGCTGTAATCTATTATAGAATCTAGTCTAATCCACTATAATCTGTTATTCTAACCAATTCTAAGTTATTCAATTCCAATATAGCTGTTCTACAGCTTCTACTTTCAATACAATTTGTTCTCTAATAATCCATTACATTATTATAATCTATTATAATTGATTCTATTGTGTTCCAATCTTTCTTAAATGATATTGTCTATACTAATCAATTCCGATCTAATCAATTTGTTCCAGGCAATCCTTGAACAGTCCATTGACGCTGACAGATGCACTTGTATATAATAACTTTAAACATCTGATGCACTGTAATATAATTATTATATGTTTTATATAAAATCAATTTCTGTTAAATATCCGATTTTCCTATTTGCACATTCAGTATGTTAGTCTAACGTTGCGCAGTGTTAGCATAGCCTACTATAATACTATGTTATGTTGTTATTATTATTGTCAAAATTACTATTATTATAACTACTATTATTACAAAGCATACACATGTACAAGAGAATACTATTGCTGCTCATGATGATAAAGACCCACTGCCTGACTGACTGACTGATTGACTGACTTACTGACTGACTGACAGACTGACTGACAGACTGACTTACTTACTGACTGACTTACTTTTTGATTGACTCTTTACTGATTGACTGACTGATTGACTGACTGATTGACTGACTGACTTTTTGACTGACTCTTTACTGACTGACTGACTGATTGACTGACTGACAGACCGACTGACTTACTGACTGACTGACTTTTTGACTGACTCTTTACTGATTGACTGACGGATTGACTGACCGACCGATCGACCGACTGACTGACCGATTGACTGACCTAGAACTCCGAGGGCAAGTCCACTGAGGGCAAATGCCATAGCGTTTCCTCTTTCGCGGTCATCTGGATATCGATCAGCCAACATTCCCATTCCTAGAACGAGAAGATCACATCATCCAGTCGAATCCATCCATCCATTAATTCATCTATTCATCCATATGAACATAAGTTTATTCAATCATCCACTCATCTAACCATCCATTAAATTCCCATCGAATCAATCAATCACTCAATCAATACCTCGCTAAATCAATCAATCATTCATTAATTCATCTAATCAGTCAGTCCGTCAATCAATCAATCAGTTCAATCATCCACCAATTCACTCATCTATCCGTCCATCCATCCATTCATCCATCTATGCATCCATGCATCCATCCATCCATCCACCCGTCCGTGCGTGTATACATGCATACATACTTATATCAATATTGCCAAATAAACTTGAATTGAATATAACATCTATGAATCCATTCATTAAACCATCCATCTCTCTTTTCATTCCTAGATGTATCCTGCTACTGACGGTGTTCTATAATGATAATAATAATTATAAGGTCGCAATTACAATTAGGTCTACAATTCTTGTAGTTCTATTGCATGGATTCTCAATGCATGATTCTCTGACCGGAAACGCTGGAACAGGCTGATCCGATTCCTTGTATCGCTCGCGCAACGAACAGAACAGTGTAGTCTTCGGCGAATGCAAAAACTGACAACGGACAACGAGGAGCAACAGTAATTACAACATATACAGTAATACAACAAAGAACAGACACGATCTAGTATGAGAAGCCATCGTAAGGAGAATGGTAAATTGTATCATCGTTCAGTGGCAATGGAAAAAGAAAACAGGTTTGAAATAGGGCGTACGGTCAATTCCAAAGCAAGGTGCAATGAGACATAGGGGCAAATGATAGCGAATGAATGCATGAGGGGATGAATAAATTACATGGATATATGAAGGGACATCAAATAGCGGGTCCGTCGATGATTTATTTCTGGCCCGAGAAGCCTCGTCTAAAGAGTAGACAACACTACTGAGAATAAATACATGTATAATTTGTCATTGTTAAGGTTTTCTGAGTTTTCTGTGATCTTCGTAATTGGTGATACAAATCAGAATTACGTTCTCAAAGCCTAATTCAACTCTTTGTATGGCTCTGTTTGAGGTCTCTCTCCCATTTTCCTCATGCGCCTTCGGAACTCTGGCCCGCCTGTTGCTGGAAAATATTGCTATCGGCCCGACATCACTTAACGTTTGACACCTCTTGATGAATGAATGGACAAGTGGATTGGTGAATAAATGAATGAATGAATGAATAAATATGTGAATGGATTGCTGGATGAATGGGTGGATTGATTGATGGATGGATGGATGGATGGATTGATTGATTGATTGATTGATTGATTGATTGATTGATTGATTGATGAATGGATTGATGTATATATGGATGGATGGATGGATAGATGGATGGATTGATGTATATATGGATGGATGGATAGATGGATGGATGGATGGCTTAGCGGATGGATGGCTGGCTGAATGGATGAATGGATGATTGCCTTACATTTATATTGCGCCATCTGTTTATGGAAGACTTACTGATTGTTGAGATGAACATGATGACAAATCCGGTGAACATTGGAATACTGTAACCGATCCTGTTCAAAATATTACGCAACAAGTCTATAAATAAAATTTTTGAAGTCTATAAATAAAGTCTTTGAAGTCTATAAATAAAGTCTTTGAAGTCTAAAAATAGAGTCTTCCAGATTTATCAATAGACTTTCCCTTATCTAAACATAGAACGATTAAACCCTATGTAATTATCCCAAAAGTAGAATAAGAGAATTCTACAAAAAGAATAATCGAAATCTGAAAATAAAGTAATCCAAATCCATAAATACAATAATCAATACGCAAAATTTATACATCGAATAATCGAAATTTATATGTAGAATAATAATTTTTGAAATCAATAAATCGATCGAAAATTGTAAATTGAATAATCAAAGTAATAAATAGGATAAATATAGTTTATAAGAAGAAGAATGGAAGAATAATAGAAGTTTATCAATGGAATAGTCGAGGCCTATAAATAAAATAATATAAACAATAACTAATCGAAGTCTATAGATAAAAATACGCGAAGTCTATAGGCCTAAATAAGACGATGGAGTTCTATAAATGAAATAATTGAAGCCTATAAAAGTGTAATTGGACGAGCCCTTTCATTAGTCCTATGTAATACCTGTTTGTAATTGGTCCAACGAATGGATTAGTGATCAGCTGTAGAATTGCCTTCGAAGCGAACATTAGCCCAACTGCGATGTTCTCATTGAGAATATCCTGATGCCTGACTTCCCTCGCAAGGGTTTCGTTTATCGTACTGTTGGCAACCGGTGTGCTATTCCTTCTGCTCTGGATCACGTGCATCTGCCACGTGATGTTCGAACAGAACTGCTCTAATTCCGTCATTTCCGAGAGGTAACCATGGCGACCGGCGTATGACTCAAATGCCGTCATGGTGTAGGAGTAAGAGGCATTGCGAGCGTTGTTCGTTGTGTGCTTGGAGTGATGGTGAACGGGGCGATGGAGACAGTGCTTCGCGTAATCCGGATAGGATGGACTGGAGATCCAAGGAACCTCCGACGACTCATCAACGGAAGAGATCAGAGTAGATGGATCAGGGGTCGGATGATCCAGTTTGTACAGGAAGTTCGGAATTATGGGAACTACAACACGAACATAATCACATTGCTACAATGTCTATACTCTAAGATACAGCTGCTTGCTGGTCCTTGAGTCCTAACCCGAAATTGAGCAATGGAAGAGGCGTAGCCTGGTTAAGCTTAGTCAAGATCAGTAAACCTTTATCACTATACTAGCTGTTAACCCGTGAAAAATCACAGGTCATGCTTAATTTTAACGTTGCTAGAATAGTGGTTAAGACACTGGGACGCAGAGCTAAAATATAAATTAAAAGGAAACGGTCAAGACGAATTGTGCGTCACCTGAACATAGGCCTACGACAAGTTCACCGCGGTCAATACTAAAATACGCTAAAAATAAGCATTAGGCCTACCCGTTAAGATTCCATTTAATTTTAATAACTGAAAATATACTTACAGACAAGTGAATAAATGCTTTTTGAAACGCGAGTCGAACATCTGTTTACTTAATTCCGGCGACACACGCAAGACAAACAGCACCCGATGCAATAGGGTTTACCAAAGATTTCCGGAAAAACTGGCAAACATTACTCTACCCAGTGACTTTTGCTGGACAGACAGACGTTACGTGATTTAGGTAATTATAAGTTTAGGATAGTTTAATATCTACTAATTAGGCAGGCTTTATATAAATATCACTGCGTTCATTGAAACTATCCTATTGTATTATGATGTTATGGATGGCTCTGTCAGCGGGAGAATGTCCTTTAGGGCCTTCCTTTGTAACTTAACATTGTTCAATAATTATTTATTTCCTATTTTACACGTTTATTGTGTTACACCTTCATTGTCAATTGGTTGAATTTGATTTGGTTGCAATAAAAAGTATCGTTATGGCCAAAAACATTGAGATCGCAACCTTTACCCACAGACCCTACAATTCTTTCGTGTCTGTTAATATAGGATGTATTGTATACGTCGCCCGTTTTAATCCAAAAACAGCAGGTAAATAATTAAACGTGAAGGCATCTGTCAGTCTTGCGATAGTAAGTATGCAAGAAACGTAGTTGCTTAAGCCTATTTGCATATAGCAGGTGCGAGATAGCTGGATGATGTGGTTGGAAAAGGTAAGGTTCTTATCGAAGGTGATTCCAAGATTGCGGACAGGAGAAGAGTAAGGCACTGGCGAAGTGGGGTTTGTTTGAAGGAGATCGGAGGGGTAAGTAAGTTTGTTCAATTGTTCACGGAGATCAATGATGAAAAATTCTGTTAATGAAGGGTTTAGACATGGTTTAGACATATGGTCTCAATTCGACTCTTGGGCACTACGAACAATGGTCGTCGAATTGAAATGTCACGACACTACCACACAATCAAGTGATAAATGCTGTGTGAAAATCTGGGTGCCTTGGTTGGGCCAGCATACGTTCTGGAATTGATACGAGGGCCTACAAAGCTCTACAATGTACATAGTAAGAGCGATGCAACTGCGGACGTAAATCTAAATGATTCTCAATCCAATTAATGAATCGTGGACAATGTTTTCTGTAAGGAGCTACGCCATCTGAAACAATCTTTGTGTTTTGAGAAAAAGAACATAAAAGACTCGAACAACCGCCATAACTTTGAAGTAATTTCTTCCAGCCACATTCGCTCTATAAGTATTGCTTCAAGTACCTTAATACGATCTCCATCCGAGCGATGTGCTCCAGAGTGACTTTGGCAGAGCCTCAATGTCGGAGTCTTAAAGTCCTGAAGCAAATTATCTCGACTAATCACATTGCCCAATACGAGACTTTTGGACTAATAGCATTTCCTGATTCCTCGCTACTTTGATCGCATTCCATTAAAGGTTTCGCTCAAAATATATGCATTTCGTGTAGCGAGTAATTTCTTGGATTGAGCGATTTGTAGCTTGTCAATGAAACCGCATTCGACGTATGCATTTGAAACAAGAAGTAGAAGGTAATATGGTAAGATGAAGGTATGGAATAAGGTAAAACAAGGTAAACAGAAGTAACAGATGATTTATACGGTAATTGCAGCCACGCATTGAGTATAATTTTGAGTGAGAGGAATTCCCTGTTGACAGCTATAGCGAGGAGAGCATAGATGGAGAGAGTAGGAGAGAAAGACAAGGCGCTGGACAGGGTAATGTAATGTAATGTATAGTAAACGTTTTAGTGACCGTATAATAGTGGACTCGACCCTGTTCATTGTTGTGGTGGTGTTGGTAATTTCGGTTTAACGACACTGTGTGATAACATAGATCATAAGCGTCACCCACCTCCTTTATCGAGGTGTGCGATTGGTACTATAAGACAAGGCGCTGGACAGGGCACCGTAATATAATGTAAACTTTTTTAGCGGCCGTTAATATACGGTCGATGGTCATATTATGGCTTCGATGGTCTTCATTGCATCGCGGTTGACTGTTGGTCATTGTATAATCCTGACGCATTATTCTATTATTCATTCATTCACTCATTCACTCATTCACTCATTCACTCATTCATTCATTCATTCATTCACTCATTCACTCATTCATTCATTCATTCATTCACTCATTCACTCACTCATTCATTCATTCATTCATTCACTCATTCACTCATTCACTCATTCACTCATTCATTCATTCACTCATTCACTCATTCATTCATTCATTCATTCATTCATTCACTCATTCACTCATTCATTATGAAATTTGTATAGTGCCCCTCAAGAAGGTGTATTCGAAGGCCCTACCTGCCCAACCACGGAGATACAAATCAGTCTGAAGCAACTTGTAACAGAACAGTCGTATCTTTAGGGGAGTGTGTTCCAGGTGGATGGGTCAACGACTGAGAAGGCACGGTGCTTTTTTATTAGAGGTGCTTTCACGAGGCACCGGAAGCACGACACCAGAGAAAGAAAGAAGTGCCTGACGACCAAACCGAGCTGAAGCAAGGCAGCAAAGCTTCCGCAAATAGGACAGAGTAGACCCAAGAGGCAATCGCCAGCGAAGCAAATAAGTAGCTAATAAGTTACGAAATAGTGGGTCAGTGCAATTAATCCTGCTTGTAGTTCCGAGTCCGGAGTGTACTTAGAAAAGAGCCCCATAAGGTGGGAAGCAGACCGAAGAATCCGGTCGAGACGGGTTATCAGCGCTCGGGGTAGGTCACCCAGTACAGAACAGCAATGGTCAAGTCGACAGGCAATACAAGCATTGACTAATGACTCTATAGGGCAGCAGATCGGATGTGGAACAAGAAACAGTACGCAGATGACGAATTTGGATAGTAACAACTACGGGTAAGCTGATTGATATGGAAAAGAAAGTTGAGTACTTAGTCTAGAATGATCCTGAAGTATCGGGCAGAGTCAAGAAGGGTAAGATGAGGAAGGGTTTCAGCTATCAAACACAGGTCAACACCCGCCAGAAGTCTTTTACCACCTACCCAGATGAATTGAGTTTTATTAGCGTTTTATTAGAGATGAGGAGAAAGCAGTTAGAGGCATGCTGGACATCTGAATTCTTGGGGAGGGGGTTCATAGTTTTTTAGGGGATAATGACTTTTGTGACGAGAGGAGGGGTATAAATTCGTCCTAAATTGGGTCATTTATGCCTTTAGAACATTTTCAGTATTTTTATACATTTCTGACCCCTCCGCTTCTTTTTGAGAAATACCACCCTGACTATTAATCATGTTCATGACAAATTGCAGTGATTTCAACACAGGTTAAACGTCTTCTGAACCACTTTAAACCCATGTTAAGTTATGTTAAATACAATGATGCATCATTACAATAATATTGCAAAGGCAATCAATCCTCGAGTGGACTCCATGCGCTATATACATTTCTGAATATATTCTAACATGAAGCGTTGTTTTTGAAGAACGTACCAACGGTTGTCAGCAACATGTTGTCTAGGAATAGAGCAACGAAGACGATGAAGACAACGAGCTTGCGTGACCGACGCCACGCCCTCGACCACTCAGCCAACCGTGACGATCTCGCTTCACTCAACCAACCCATGATCTCTCCTGTAATCGACTTATAAGATGACTACGGAATCTGAAACGTCGTCAACATCATCATCATCATCGTCATCATCATAATCATCATTATCATCATTCCCACTCGTCGTTGCAATGGCCATCCATTCTCCATGAGCTTCAGAAAAATCCTGTTCACTCTTTTACTTTCCGGATGCATCGAAATCAACCCAGGCCTATACACAGATTTCTCTAGGCACATAACCAAGCCCTTCCATACATACCATATCTGTATGTATTTAGCCAACAATACCATCGACCTAACCACACACCATTCTTAAATTTTCGAACAAGTCATACCTATTTAACCAACCATACCTCCTACCTCACCATTCACTACACCCATTCCTCCTCCACTTACATTGCTTCACATACACCAGATCCTACCAACCGCGTTAAGTACCTCCTTCTTATACCTCTAATTGTGCACTGCTTTTAGTCGCTGACAGCGTCATCCTGTCGCCTACAACCGAAGCCATTTTCGGCAACGAATCTGCACTGGCGCTATATAATTCGTTTATCATTGGATCGCTGGGACCTCCCTTCCCTCTCAGCATCCTTCTCCTCCTTCTCCTCCCGCATTCCCATATCGGTTCGATCGACATCACTTAATGGTTGCAGCGGCTGGAGAGATGGGGAGATCGCAGGGAGAGCTGGATGAGAGGAGAGAGATATAAAGACAGAGACAGACAGAGAGAGAGGTAGAGAGTGGTGGAATTAGAGAGGGGTAGGTAAGGAGAGAGAAGAAGAGAGAGACAGCGCGTGCGAGTGAGAAAGATATGTATATATATATATAGAGAGAGACAGAGAGAGAAGGAAAGTGAGAAAATGAGAGAGAGAGACAAGGAAAGTGAGAAAATGAGAGAGAGAGAGAAGGAAAGTGAGAAAATGAGAGAGAGAGAGAAGGAAAGTGAGAAAATGAGAGAGAGAGAGAGAAGGAAAGTGAGAAAATGAGAGAGAGAGAGAAGGAAAGTGAGAAAATGAGAGAGAGGAGAGAGAGAGAAGGAAAGTGAGAAAATGAGAGAGAGAGAGAGAAAGAAAGTGAGAAAATGAGAGAGAGGAGAGAGAGAGAAGGAAAGTGAGAAAATGAGAGAGAGAGAGAAGGAAAGTGAGAAAATGAGAGAGAGAGAGAGAGAGAGAAAGAAAGTGAGAAAATGAGAGAGAGGAGAGAGAGAGAAGGAAAGTGAGAAAATGAGAGAGAGAGAGAGAGAGAGAGAAAGAAAGTGAGAAAATGAGAGAGAGGAGAGAGAGAGAAGGAAAGTGAGAAAATGAGAGAGAGAGAGAAGGAAAGTGAGAAAATGAGAGAGAGGAGAGAGATAGAAGGAAAGTGAGAAAATGAGAGAGAGAGAGAGAGAGAAGGAAAGTGAGAAAATGAGAGAGAGAGAGAAGGAAAGTGAGAAAATGAGAGAGAGGAGAGAGAGAGAAGGAAAGTGAGAAAATGAGAGAGAGAGAGAGAGAGAGAAAGAAAGTGAGAAAATGAGAGAGAGAGAGAAGGAAAGTGAGAAAATGAGAGAGAGAGAGAGAAGGAAAGTGAGAAAATGAGAGAGAGAGAGAGAGAGAGAAGGAAAGTGAGAAAATGAGAGAGAGAGAGAGAGAGAAGGAAAGTGAGAAAATGAGAGAGAGAGAGAGAGAGAGAGAGAGAGAAGGAAAGTGAGAAAATGAGAGAGAGAAGGAAAGTGAGAAAATGAGAGAGAGAGAGAGAGAGAGAGAGAGAGAGAGAGAGAAGGAAATTGAGAAAATGAGAGAGAGAAAGAGAGAGAAGGAAAGTGAGAAAATGAGAGAGAGGAGAGAGAGAGAAGGAAAGTGAGAAAATGAGAGAGAGAGAGAAGGAAAGTGAGAAAATGAGAGAGAGAGAGAGAAGGAAAGTGAGAAAATGAGAGAGAGAGAGAAGGAAAGTGAGAAAATGAGAGAGAGGAGAGAGAGAGAAGGAAAGTGAGAAAATGAGAGAGAGAGAGAGAAAGAAAGTGAGAAAATGAGAGAGAGGAGAGAGAGAGAAGGAAAGTGAGAAAATGAGAGAGAGAGAGAGAAAGAAAGTGAGAAAATGAGAGAGAGAGAGAGAGAGAGAGAAAGAAAGTGAGAAAATGAGAGAGAGGAGAGAGAGAGAAGGAAAGTGAGAAAATGAGAGAGAGAGAGAGAGAGAGAAAGAAAGTGAGAAAATGAGAGAGAGGAGAGAGAGAGAAGGAAAGTGAGAAAATGAGAGAGAGAGAGAAGGAAAGTGAGAAAATGAGAGAGAGGAGAGAGATAGAAGGAAAGTGAGAAAATGAGAGAGAGAGAGAGAGAGAAGGAAAGTGAGAAAATGAGAGAGAGAGAGAAGGAAAGTGAGAAAATGAGAGAGAGGAGAGAGAGAGAAGGAAAGTGAGAAAATGAGAGAGAGAGAGAGAGAGAGAAAGAAAGTGAGAAAATGAGAGAGAGAGAGAAGGAAAGTGAGAAAATGAGAGAGAGAGAGAGAAGGAAAGTGAGAAAATGAGAGAGAGAGAGAGAGAGAGAAGGAAAGTGAGAAAATGAGAGAGAGAGAGAGAGAGAAGGAAAGTGAGAAAATGAGAGAGAGAGAGAGAGAGAGAGAGAGAGAAGGAAAGTGAGAAAATGAGAGAGAGAAGGAAAGTGAGAAAATGAGAGAGAGAGAGAGAGAGAGAGAGAGAGAGAGAAGGAAATTGAGAAAATGAGAGAGAGAAAGAGAGAGAAGGAAAGTGAGAAAATGAGAGAGAGGAGAGAGAGAGAAGGAAAGTGAGAAAATGAGAGAGAGAGAGAGAGAAGGAAAGTGAGAAAATGAGAGAGAGAGAGAGAAGGAAAGTGAGAAAATGAGAGAGAGAGAGAAGGAAAGTGAGAAAATGAGAGAGAGAGAGAGAGAAGGAAAGTGAGAAAATGAGAGAGAGAGAGAAGGAAAGTGAGAAAATGAGAGAGAGAGAGAGAGAAGGAAAGTGAGAAAATGAGAGAGAGAGAGAAGGAAAGTGAGAAAATGAGAGAGAGGAGAGAGAGAGAAGGAAAGTGAGAAAATGAGAGAGAGAGAGAGAAAGAAAGTGAGAAAATGAGAGAGAGGAGAGAGAGAGAAGGAAAGTGAGAAAATGAGAGAGAGAGAGAGAAGGAAAGTGAGAAAATGAGAGAGAGAGAGAGAGAGAGAAAGAAAGTGAGAAAATGAGAGAGAGGAGAGAGAGAGAAGGAAAGTGAGAAAATGAGAGAGAGAGAGAGAGAGAGAGAGAAAGAAAGTGAGAAAATGAGAGAGAGAGAGAGAGAGAAGGAAAGTGAGAAAATGAGAGAGAGAGAGAAGGAAAGTGAGAAAATGAGAGAGAGGAGAGAGATAGAAGGAAAGTGAGAAAATGAGAGAGAGAGAGAGAGAAGGAAAGTGAGAAAATGAGAGAGAGAGAGAAGGAAAGTGAGAAAATGAGAGAGAGGAGAGAGAGAGAAGGAAAGTGAGAAAATGAGAGAGAGAGAGAGAGAGAGAAAGAAAGTGAGAAAATGAGAGAGAGAGAGAAGGAAAGTGAGAAAATGAGAGAGAGGAGAGAGATAGAAAGTGAGAAAATGAGAGAGAGAGAGAGAGAGAAGGAAAGTGAGAAAATGAGAGAGAGAGAGAGAGAGAGAGAGAGAGAGAGAGAGAAGGAAAGTGAGAAAATGAGAGAGAGAAGGAAAGTGAGAAAATGAGAGAGAGAGAGAGAGAGAGAGAGAGAAGGAAATTGAGAAAATGAGAGAGAGAAAGAGAGAGAAGGAAAGTGAGAAAATGAGAGAGAGGAGAGAGAGAGAAGGAAAGTGAGAAAATGAGAGAGAGAGAGAGAGAAGAAAAGTGAGAAAATGAGAGAGAGAGAGAAGGAAAGTGAGAAAATGAGAGAGAGGAGAGAGAGAGAAGGAAAGTGAGAAAATGAGAGAGAGAGAGAGAGAAGGAAAGTGAGAAAATGAGAGAGAGAGAGAAGGAAAGTGAGAAAATGAGAGAGAGAGAGAGAGAAGGAAAGTGAGAAAATGAGAGAGAGAGAGAGAGAGAAGGAAAGTGAGAAAATGAGAGAGAGGAGAGAGAGAAGGAAAGTGAGAAAATGAGAGAGAGAGAGAAGGAAAATGAGAAAATGAGAGAGAGAGAGAGAAGGAAAGTGAGAAAATGAGAGAGAGAGAGAGAGAGAGAGAGAGAGAGAGAGAGAGAGAGAAGGAAAGTGAGAAAATGAGAGAGAGAAGGAAAGTGAGAAAATGAGAGAGAGAGAGAGAGAAGGAAATTGAGAAAATGAGAGAGAGAAAGAGAGAGAAGGAAAGTGAGAAAATGAGAGAGAGAAGAGAGAGAAGGAAAGTGAGAAAATGAGAGAGAGAAAGAGAGAGAAGGAAAGTGAGAAAATGAGAGAGAGAAAGAGAGAGAAGGAAAGTGAGAAAATGAGAGAGAGGAGAGAGAGAAGGAAAGTGAGAAAATGAGAGAGAAAGAAGGAAAGTGAGAAAATGAGAGAGAGGGGAGAGAGAGAAGGAAAGTGAGAAAATGAGAGAGAAGAAGGAAAGTGAGAAAATGAGAGAGAGAGAGAGAAGGAAAGTGTGAAAATGAGAGAGAGAGAGAGAGAGAAGGAAAGTGAGAAAATGAGAGAGAGAGAGACTGGTAAAGAGAGACAGCGAGAAAGACAGAGGTAGGAAGAGAAGGAGACAGGGACTGGATATGGAAGAGTGGAAGGACAGCGGGAGGAAGGAGGGAGACAGAGAAGGAGGGAAGGAGGAAGGATGGAGGCAGGGAGAGATAAATGTCATCGATCCAGATGCCAAGCCTAGTTACACTCGACGTAATAGATCGGATCAATTGACGGAGAAGGATAGGGAGAAGGAGAGGGAAAGGGAGAAGGAGAAGGAGAGGGAGAAGGAGAGGGAGAAGGAGAGGGAGAGGGAGAAGGAGAGGGAGGAGGAGAGGGAGAGGGAGAGGGAGAGGAAGAGGGAGAAGGAGAGGGAGAAGGAGAGGGAGAAGGAGAGGGAGAAGGAGAGGGAGAAGGAGAGGAAGAAGGAGAGGGAGAAGGAGAGGGAGAAGGAGAGGGAGAAGGAGAGGGAGAAGGAGAGGGAGAGGGAGAGGAAGAGGGAGAAGGAGAGGGAGAGGGAGAGGGAGAGGAAGAGGGAGAAGGAGAGGGAGAAGGAGAGGGAGAAGGAGAGGGAGAGGGAGAAGGAGAGGGAGAAGGAGAGGGAGAAGGAGAGGGAGAAGGAGAGGGAGAGGGAGAAGGAGAGGGAGAAGGAGAGGGAGAAGGAGAGGGAGAAGGAGAGGAAGAAGGAGAGGGAGAAGGAGAGGGAGAAGGAGAGGGAGAAGGAGAGGGAGAGGGAGAAGGAGAGGGAGAAGGAGAGGGAGAGGGAGAGGAAGAGGAAGAGGGAGAAGGAGAGGGAGAAGGAGAGGGAGAGGGAGAAGGAGAGGGAGAGGGAGAAGGAGAGGGAGAAGGAGAGGGAGAGGGAGAGGAAGAGGGAGAAGGAGAGGGAGAAGGAGAGGGAGAAGGAGAGGAAGAAGGAGAGGGAGAACGAGAGGGAGAAGGAGAGGGAGAAGGAGAGGGAGAGGAAGAAGGAGAGGGAGAACGAGAGGGAGAAGGAGAGGGAGAAGGAGAGGGAGAGGGAGAGGGAGAGGGAGAGGGAGAGGGAGAGGGAGAGGGAGAGGGAGAGGGAGAGGGAGAGGGAGAGGGAGAGGGAGAGGGAGAGGGAGAGGGAGAGGGAGAGGGAGAGGGAGAGGGAGAGGGAGAGCAAGAGTCGGGGTGGCAGTCGAGGCAATTACACGACTTGAACGGCCCATAATCCCACTCCGATATTCCCAGAAGCCCTTGCAATGGCGCTGGCAGAAACGCGTTCTGTCGTTTTCGAGAGGGTGCCTTCCCTGCCCTTCCCCATCCCCATCACCCTCCCTATCAACTCCCATTACCCTCTCTAGAACCCTCCCTCTATCACCTCCCCATCACCCTCCTCTGCCTCTCTGTCACCATCCGTTGAACCAACTGAAGGTCGCTCTCTTTCTCTCTCTCTCTCTCTCTGTCTCTCTCTGTCTGTCTGTCTCTCTCTCTCTCTTTCCGACTTTTTCTGTCCGTGTATCTGTCTGTCTGTCATTTTTCTATCTCTGTTTATTTCTCTGTCTGTGGCTCTGTCTCTGTCAGTCTGTCTGTCTGTCTCTCTCTCTCTCAGCCGAGGCAATGATGGGAGGCTTTCAGCGTTTGAACCGCATCCAATAAATCCGGCTTCAGTTGGGGCTTTGAAAGCATCAGCTACAACTGCGCCTCTTGTCTTCATCCTCATTCATCTCCTCCAGCAACTCCTCCTTCTACTTCTCCTCCTCCTTCTCCTCCTCCTCGTCTTCCACCTTCTCCACTTCCTCCTCCACCTCTTGCTCCTACCTACTCTTCCTCATATTCTTTCTTCTTCTTCTCTTCCTTCTTTTTCTTCTTCTTGTGAGACCTATATGTCTCCACTTCGTTTCTTGTTCCTCCTCTGGTGATACTAATTCTCTTATTCCTCCTCCTCCTACTCTTCCAGTACCCTCTCTTCCTGTTCCTCTCTCACCTCATCCACACCACCTCCCGTATCTCCCGTTCTTCCTCTGCCTCTCCTCCAACTCCTGTCACCTCTCCTCTTCCCCTACTTTTCCGTCACTTATTCTACCTTCCCCTCCTCGATCATCTTCTTTCTTTTCTTCCCTCCGTCAGGTGAGTGCCAACGATGACCTTTGAACCGGATGCAACCATTTTTTCTGTCGCTGATTATATCCAGGGCTTTCTCCATTTCCACGTCTTTCTCTGCAAGATCTTGCATCAGATTTTTCCATCCAAGCCTTCGACTCCATGTTCCTACAAGTGGCAATATGATGCCTTTGCTGGTAAATCTCTCATTGTCCATTCTTACCACCTCACCTAAACAGTATTACAAATACCGCCTCCAATATCTCGTGTTTTATCTCTACTCTTCCTCTACTTCCCAGTGTTGTTCAGTTTCCATGTCCCTTTTCCACTTCCACCTCTTTTTCCTCTTCCTTCCTCCTACTGCCTCCTTTCTTACGCATCCTCTATCTTCTGAGCATACCCTACCTCCTGCGATTCCTCTTCTATTGCCGCGTATAAAAGGTTCAATCTTTCATTTCAACTCTCCAGATCAACAGGAGAGACATACAGACAGACAAACGGACAGACAGACAGACGGACAGATAGACAGACGGACAGATAGACAGACAGATAAACAGAAAGACAATATTAAGAATGAAAAAGCATTGCACCGCACTGAATTCATTTTTAAGACAAACAATGGTTAAATTGATCAATTGGAATATAATTTGCAAATCTAAAAACAGCCTATACTAGGCCATCTGAAAAATCTATAATCGATATTTGCTGTTTGCTATTTGGATAATGCATAAATTGCATGAAACAGGAATCAGAAGGTCGATCCTCTTCGTTCAAACATAAACTGGGTAGCCAACAGCAACTGGTCCTCCAATTTTGGGCGGATCTCATAAGTGAATTGATGGATAGAGAAATCTAAAGATTATATCCATCTGAATATAAGCACGGAAATATTGAACATTGTTTAATATGCGCAAAAAATCTGCCTCGCTAGCAGTCATGTCATTTTGGGTTTACAAAGCAATCTATCTCTCCAAACAAGACCCAAACGCACAAAATATATCATATTGCGATGAACGTTTGAAATCGGTGTAATATAACGGACTAATTCATGACAAGAATTAGGCCTAATATTAATGCTAATATTATTACTAGCTTCATTTTCTATATGCTCTACAGAAATAAGCCGCTATATATTTGAAGTTTTTGAATGGGTCGTTTTAAAGGAACTAGAACCGTAATTAAACCCTGCGGTCTAATAATACGTCTCCGTCTCCAATTAAGCTCTGATCAGCAAACGACTCATTGAAGCTATTTGCCATCGGCTGCATTCGCTCCCTTTCAAGATCAATTTAACGACAGGTATGTTTGGGCTGAGTCTCAGAAGAGAGGAAGTTACCAAGAGCTACTTCCGGAGAGTTTTACGAAGGCGGCATCACGTCTCTTGGCATAGATCAGTAGTCTTTTGAGCTGTTCCGCCAGCCTCCTCCTACCCGGTCCTTCCGTCCATCTCCCTCCGTCATCGTCTCTTAATGTATTCAACGCCTCCGTTCCTTCCCTTCACTCTTCCTTCCTTCCTTCCTTCCTTCGTTCTTCTCTTCCATATTGCATAATTCATATTTCTGTCATTCAGTTTGTCCTAGTTCTTCTATGGCTGCGTGTTTCTTATTGTATGGCCTTCGAGTGGACTCTAAGACCCTAGTGGGTATACTAAGTAGATTAAGGACTGTCTGTTTGTCTGTCTGTCTCTTTCTTTCTCTCTTTCTTTATCTCTTTCTCTCTCACTCTGTCGCTCTCTGTCCATCCGCCTCTGTCTGCCTGTCTGTCTCTCTCAGTATGTCTGTCTGTCTGTCTGTCTGTCTGTCTGTCTGTCTGTCTATCTATCTGTCTGTCTACCTCTCTCTTTTTCTCTCTCTCCTTTTGTCAGCATCTCTGTATGCTTCTGTGTATGTGTTCCTAAAGCTGTCGGTATATCTGTTTATGCCTTGTCCCGTCTCATTCTCTGTCTCCGTCAGTCTCTTTCCCTCTGTACATATCTGTCTCAGTCTCGTCCCTGCCGGAGTGTTAGCAGTGGCGGGGTTTGGAGTAAATAGTAATAGTTTCAGCTTAAAGACACCGTGTCTGTGTGATATCAAGTATCATTAGGACTCTCACACAGTGGCGTATCTAGACTTCTCCTTTGGGGGGGGGGGCGATATCATGATAACGATAATGGTCTGCTAGTTGTCCCCTTGCAACGATTTTCTGTGAACTCGCATTAGCGATTTAGTGACTGTTATAACCCAAGATCATTTGCATCAATTTTATATCAGGATTTTTGCAACTAAAATCAGCTGTAAAAGTTAATCTATGTAATGTAATGCCCATCAAGTATAATGGATCGGTTCGACTGATGTTTACAAAAATTAATAGTTCTTGCTTACTAACCATTAACTCTAAAGCTGTTTTCAAGATAAAAATTAAAATGACTTATCAAAGTAGGCCTAATAGTTTCTCGACCCTATGCTACAACACATTTCAGTCTTCTGTTTCCAATCTTAGCAAAGCGATCTATCACGTTGTCGACATCTACTTCAAATCAATCAAATAAATGAAAGGACATTTTTATTATTGATTTCTCGATACGCATTGAGGAGGGACAAACCGGTCAACCTTTCTTGACCTATTTTGTTTCTCAACCATAGGCATTTAAAGCAACATGAGCGTTTGACCTGTAGCGCTCGATCGCCCCAATCGCCTCCCCCCCTAGATCCGCCACTGCGCCCACCCTTCTTTATCCAGGCTTGTGACTGACACTGCCGCAGAGTTTCGTATACCTTGGGTGGGCTATATGCGTTTGGCTGGGTCCGCTACCAGATATCAGTCATCTAGTTGGCATTTCTTTCCTAAATGGTTTCTTGTAATTTTGTTCTTAATGATTATTATTTGGCATCGCATGACTCAGCGTAAAGATCGCCGCTAAATAACTTCGCTAACTATGCCTAAGTCCTGCGCTAAATAAATGTAAAAAATAAAATTGCATCAATTTATAAGCGGAAGAAAGATGGATTAAATCAATATTCACAATATATACTATAATTATTCCCTCATCGCTCTATTCCCTCATTGATCTATTTATGTTACTCTCTCAGTCAGTCTTACCGTCTGTCTGATTGTCTGTCTCTCTGTTTGTTTGTCTCGCTGTCTCTGTCTCTCTTTCTCTCTATTTCACATCTATTTTGGTGCAACATCCCTGGCTCCATCCAACCACCCATATTCCATCCTTCCGTCTGATCCCACCATATAACTGTTTGCAAACTTAACGATCGTTGACGACACGATCAGCCATTTAAACGCCGTCATCAGCACTCGACACGTACGGCAGCGCCTCCCGCGAGGAACGCCTCGACGAACAAGTCCCGCCCTCAGCGCTTCGCCTCCAGGAGCATTTGATAGATCGATGTTAGAGCCGTAACGGTACGATCCGATTAAAATTCTCCGACTGCGGCCCTGCGTATTTCCGGTAATTGCGGCGCCGCTCGTCTGGAACCAGCGTTGCTTCGGCCATAAGTGACGTCATCTGATTATTGGCGCTGTATGGCTTCCGGTCTAAACAAATCGGCTGTTGCCTAATCGGCTGTGAATTCAGCCGATGGAGGAGGAAAAGTCTAGCGCTGTGATGTCGAAACGATTAAGTTTGGACTTATTGTGAATAGCTAGCAGGGCTCCCTTGATCAAGGGTCTGAATAACAACTTTCTTACATACTTTGATAATTATCATTTGACGTCATTACTAACATCCCTGTATTCCTGCTAAATCCGGTCAGGTGTCATAATTATGTGCCTCAGATTGGTTCATCTATAAATGAATGTCTGAACAAGTTTCATAGAAATATTCGCGGCTCTCATGCATGCATACATACGCACATACATACGCATGCAAACAGATATATATATATATATATATATATATATATAGACCTACATGTACGAATGAGTGAATCAATTAACTTGATATAGCGCCTCTTCAAGAAGTCTACTCAGAGGCTCTCTCTGCGTTAGCATGTCATTTCAGCGACTGTTAAAACAATTAGCAACACAAGCACATTAAGCTCAAAGAGTCACCAATGACAGACTGGCCCATGCAGACGCGTGGAACCAACCAACGGATTCCCGTCAACAAATGGCATGGATGTTCACAGTCTTTGGGCCATTTATGAATATTTGCACCAACTATTCGGCTGAATACAAATACCAATAGTTTACGAAAAGTTTCAACCAATAAAAATATCCATAGGCATATCCATATCCATACAATACGTCATCAACACATAGCCAACGCAAGGAAATCGTCTCATTCCGATAATTTCAGACTGACTAAACTTATTCTTCCGATTCATGCATCGTAAACAAATCATCTGAATCATTTATTTTAGACTTTCTATTCTGATCAAAGTCGACATAAATCACCGGAAGATTTTTAAACGAATTCAATTTGAGAAAATCGATATTTCTCACATCTGGGACTATCCTTATTCGTGAGCAATTTGACATTTAAAAAGCCACTGCAATATTGATAAGAGACACAACTCGAAAGGTATTCAGAGAGTAACCCAACCTTTCTCTTTCATTCGAAAGAGAAAATACGTTGCTACCACAAGTTATTATTACCCACGGAGTAAGTCATCACCATAAAATTACTTGTAAAGTAAATCAAGTGGTAGAAATGGTTGATAAGTTGACCGCTGATGGGTGAACTACCCAGCCAGGGAAAAAACATAGAGTTGACCCCCACGGAGAGGGTGAACAAGCAAGACAGATGAAGCTACAAGAATTGTTAATTTTGTTTCAAATTCTTATTGTCGTTGTTGGAACTGGCTTCACAACAATACAGCACCATCTTGTCAGATTAGTCCTCGTACAGTCTTAATCACCAGTAATTAGTCCATGGATATTTATTTAATATTAGAAAAATATCAGAACTTTGGAAGTTCATTAAAACAATAAATTATCTCTGATATCACATTGTACAATTTCTCATTAGCATAAAAGCACATGTAGCAGGGACCGCAAAATTTTCTCAGAAGTCGTTCTAGCCAATTGTTGAGACAAATTAAGTTATTTACATTGTCACGTCAGAATTAGAAACGTTTCTTATATTAATAAGAATTTCCAGCAGCATAAGACAGTCTCTCGCACGGGACGGTAGTTGCTGGCGAGATATTATTATGTAGCCTATCCGGGCTAACCTTGCCGGCAATGTTGGGCACTTTTAACTACTGTAATTATTAACTAGTAGTTATAACTACTATAGAAGTAGTTGCCTAGTAGTTATAATTATTTTTTAAGAAGTAGTTAAATAAATAGTTATAACTGCTTTTAGCAAGTAGTTTTAAGTTAGCTACAATATATCCCATTTCTTCCCATTTACTAATTCCATCTTACAGGAATTTCTGTTATTTCACAATATGGACGTTGCCCATGTAATCTCATGAGTAAATTCGCTATGTAATTGTTTCATTACAATTTGTTCATACTATTGTGAGGAAGTGGGTTCCTCTCAGAGCTATGGAGAAATCCTAAGGCATTATGCCTGTTTAATGCCTGTTTAATGGAATATCCGTATTTTGAAAGTAGTTGGGAAGTAGTTTTAACTACTAGTCAAGTAGTTGGTGCCCATCACTGCTTGCCGTTGTCTGGTGTGCCCCTTCGTCTGTTTTGAACCACTTCAAAGCACAACAATCTATGTCCATCTGTGGTTCGTCTCTGTAACGCAGCAGCGTCTGTTAGAGTAGATTTTGGTGTGAGGGATTCATCTTCGGAGTCAAATGAAAACTCACAACTGCGTAAATTGAGCCCAATCCCGCCCAATGACTTTAGACCTCGGCCGTACCTAACGCGTTAGAGATAACATGTTGATCGTTATCTAATAACTATTAATTTTTCCACATCCTTGCAGCTTCAGATTTAGTTCGTTCAAAAATGACATGATGTCCACTAAAAACGTCAAATCACACAGCCATCCAACATAATATGTAATAGGGCAGGACAGTTTTGTTCATGTTCGTTCAATTCATTTTGATTTTGTTTTTCTTTTCAGAAATTCAACGATTTCACTTCGGATATTAAGAAAACATTTTAGTGTTGCACCTCGGCTTAAACATTGAACAGCTAAACTCCCAAAATGTTAAATGCTGCTAAAAGAAATATTGAAATTTAAATGATTTCTTAAATTCGACATATCCTAAGTATTTTTTTTCAAACTTCGAAATTCGACCGGGGACCGCATTAGGTTTGCTTGAGGACCGCATGCGCCCCGTGGGCCGCACTTTGGAGACCTCTGGTATACAGATCAAGAGACTCATATAGTAATTTCAATAAGAAATATATATTGCGCCTTTCCACCTCCAAGGCATGGGCACTGGAAATGGTTCCCACCTCATCCTCTGCTTACTACTTCTGGTAACAGTCATCAGCTGCTTCCAATGAATGGAAGAAGAGTCAACGTGAAAGTGGAAGAAGGATTTGCGCGGAGCAATGACGACTTACTATATCGATCAGACAGTCACACGTATACCCCGTGCAAGACACCATTATATATATATATCAATATATATTAATACACAGATATACACACAACATATATATGCATGCATGGATAGGCGTTTAATATATATATATATATATGCATGAAAACGATATATATTAATGAATATATAATGGGCATATACATGCGAATATATATATATATATGCATGTATGGTGAATATATATATATATATATATGTAATATATATATGGATATTAGGCTAGATGGCATAAGATAGCTATTGGCAGTTTTCGTGTGCCATTAATAATCAACTGTCGAGGTTCGTTCGGTCTGCTTCGCTGGCTACGAATACCGGATGCTGGCAGAACGGAAGTGGGACCCGCGCATGCGCACTGGGCCCCGCCGACGGCGTTTACAGGTACTACATACATGCTATCTGTCTCTATGTCTGTCGGTGTCTGCATGTGTGTCTGTCTTTCTACGTGTCTCTTTATCTGTCTCTCTATCTGTCTGTCTGTCTGTCTGTCTGTCTGTCTGTCTGACTGTCTGTTTGTCTGTCTGTCTGTATGTGCATGATGCGTGTCTTGTCATGAAACTGTCCTGCCGTCTTTGCTCCTTTTGCTCTGTTTGTTTCCCTGTTGCCCTATATATATATATATATATATATATATATAAATGTATATCTATATATATAAATGTATGTATATATATATAAATGTATATATATATATAAATGTATATCTATATATAAGAGTCTGTAAGAAATATCTTTTCCCATGTCTGAAAATTATATAGGCTTACTGCCATCTTGTTATGAAGCAATTTAGCAGTGAACTATATATATATGTTTTGCTATAGCGCATTAAAAGGACTTATTAATTACGCAATCAGTCTCAGAGTTAGCCAACATTTAGTGTCTTTGATTTTATGTTTATGTCGATCAAGTGCAATGTAAGTAAGTAATTTAGCGAAATTTGTTGTTTCAGAATAGTTTTAAGTTAGTCAAGCGCTAGATCTCGTGTTATTGTTAGTAATTGTTTTGACTTTATCGACTAATTCAACCTGAACCTTTAAATGTAATGCAACATATACAATAAAAGGTCCTCTGTCGCTAGAACTTAATCGCAATTGCAATCTTACCTTCGATTGTGGACCCTATTTCTTTTTCTGGTTTAATAGCAATAAGAAAAAATTAGATAGGCCTATATCGATCAACGTTTGCTCTTTATTGTTTAAACAAGAACTTTATAACGCGTTGAAACAAATGAAATGAAAGAGGGTCGCAGTAGGCCTATATCGCGTCAAGCCATTCTGCGGAGTTAAAAATACAAATTTTTTATTTTTTACCTTAGTATGATTACCTTGAGATAATTAAAATGAAACGCGGTCAATCAACGTTGGATTTATTTATGAAACGGCCAAAAACTTGCAGCGAATGTTCAGTGGTCTCCAAAGTGCGGGCCACATGCGGCCTTTAAAGCAGACGTAGTGCGATCCCTCGATTTGGTAACATAGACTAATTGCTGAAAAATTTCAATTTCCCAAATCGCAAGGCGTTCAACCCAAGAAGTGAATTAATTTTGATACAAATTCAAAGCTAAATTCTAAACAATAAAACATTCACTTTAAACCTTATTACAAATGGATTGACAGATAACATTTTAGGTTAGAATTAATTTTATAAATAAATAAAATAAATATTGATAAGTCACGCATTTTTATAAATTTTTAGTTTAAAATTCAAGCACATCATTACTGTCTATTTTACTTTATTATATATTTAAGTAAGCCTTAGGTCTATGTACTTTTAGGGCTTGCATTTAAAAGCACAGCCTGAAAAGAATTCGGCACTTGCATGGTAGGCCCTATCTCTGTTACCCGCAAGCGCTCACTGTGTCACTAAAGTGGCCATCGGTATCCAACACTTTGGGGAACACTTTGGGGACCCCCTGTAGTAAAGCCTAGTAAAATGGGAACACTTGAATCTAGCGATAGACCTTCGACGTCTGACACAAATGATGATAGCTTGATTGATTCGCCCGGTGATGAGTCATTTAATTTAATTGCTTTGATCTTGGAAACATTATTTAATGGTTAGTTAGAAGGGACTATTAATTTTCTTGAGCATTAGTCGAACCGATTCAGTTCACAGAAAATCTTTGTATTGGAAACAACTAACAGATCATTTTAGTTAGTCTATGATGTCGCCCCCCCCCCCCTAAAAGAAATTTCTAGATCCGCCACTGCCAGCAGGGCGCTGTAAAAGTGGTCATATGCATGCTGTACACTCATGCTGCCTAACATTGATAGCTCCTTCAAAAATGGCCATATGGCATATGCTTGCATACACCCATAGTCCCATACATTACACGACGCACTCCAATAGGATGCTTATTGCATTGGCCAGTTCTCTCCCTCGCCCTTTCATCTTCCCACCGACAGTGTACGGTCGGTGCACCCAACATAGCTTAGGCGGCTATTATGGTGATCAGATAGAGCAGATTATATCTCGAACCAAATTTCTGCCCTGGTTGGATTCGAACCCCGATTGACAACTGTCCGGCAAGCTATCCGCTACACTATCGAACACCGCCTACCAAGAGAAATATGAAAAACGGACGAATCCGCCTTATCTTATTTTAGTCATAGGGTGACCAACCACATGTCCCGAATTGACCGGGACATTCCCGGAATTGATCAAAATGTCTCGCATTCTGGGCAGGTCCATTCTGGGATAATATAACGTCCCGGAATGGTGTTTCAATGATCAAACATGTAGAAGATGCCATTTTAATGGTCCAATTATTTGACAGTAGAAATGACATCCAGTGCCGAAGTTAGTCTTTTTGTCACCATCGGGCTTATAATTTTTCAGGGCACCCCTTTCAAAATGAGAAAATGAATAAAACATGTTGATTCTATGTGTCCAACTCATTCGGCGTCCTCTATAACGTTAATTGTTGGTCTAGGCCTAAATTCTCCAATTGGTGCTAATAAGTTTATGTCTCATCGTAATCATAATCATGAAACAATCGAGCATTTATTATTTGCTCGTAAAAAATGACATTTCACACTTAATAATTAAAAAATGTGCAGAAAAATAATGGATAAGATGTTAAGATGGATACTATGTTGCAAATATATTATCAATTCGAGATATCTATACTGAAGTATATAACATACTCATGATAATATATAATGGAAAGATTATTTAAAGATCATAGGTTTATAATATTTAAAACTACAATCTGTGAGTACAGTGTCCCAATTCTTAACTTAACTGAAGGAACTAAATATGGTTAATGCTGTTGGATAAAGGATATGGGAAAAATCATATCATTAACTATTTTTGGAACCCAGTATTTGATTACAACATATAAGTTGGTTTGTTTTGGTTTGTTTTGTAATAATAATAAATATATGGATTAATTATCAATACTTTGCTTGCATTGTTACACATTATTGAATATTGTATGTATTATAAATGATGGTCTATGAATATGAAATTTTTGCTTGTAAATATGATATAGATAGTTTGATGTTAATGTTATGAAATTGTTTTGGTGCTTTGTAAACACTGTAAATAAGATAGAGAAAAACCTTAATGGTTAAAAATGTGAATTAAGAAAAGAACCGATATGGTCAAAAAAAGAGCCTACAGAAAGAAAAGGAAACATATGGCCAACTAACTAATTATGCACATTTATGTTTACATGTACATTGGAAATGAATGTAAATTAAATAATTATATATATATGTTATGAAAAACATATAAGACCCATCTGTTAAATATTACCGTATGAACAAAATGTCAGAAACAGTATTCATAACGAGACAAAAGAAGGAAAGAAAGACAAAAGAAAGACAAAAGAAAGAACGACAAAAAAAAGGCAAAAGAAGGAAAACGGATGAAAACTATGTATGACATTGAACTAATACGCAAGTAACGCTGAAGACGTCAACAGCCTACATATGATGCTATAGGATATCGTTAAACTCTGGTATAATAATAAAAGTAATAATAATAATAATAATAATAATAATAGTAAAAATTCCTTCAGCTAAGAAAACCTAGAATCACCGTTACAATTACCTTAGGATTTAGAGAGCTGTACAGTAACTGCTCTGCCTAAGGAGCGGGAATTTCTTCAACCTTACAAAAGCAGAAGAAAAATGTACTGACTGCTATTGGATTCTGGAACGGCTACATTATCAATCTCATCATCATCACCATCATTACCGTCGCCATCATCATCACAGCGTCATCATTGTAATAAGCAATATCTATTAATGTCAAGTGCCTAAACCTAATCGAACGCGTGTTAGATGAGTGAGTCGTCTATACCTGTCAGTCAATCCAACGGATTAGGACAAAAGCACCTCTTCCTCCTCCTATTCCTCCTCGACCGCCAGAGGGCCAGAGAGACCGGAAGTCGTCGTCCTTCAGTCGTCAAGCGTCAACTACCGACGAATAATCAGTCGATAGCCTCCTCATCGCAAGTCACTGTCGTCCTCGTTCGTTAGAGGACGCCCAAACGACCGGCGTCGTGTGCAGTGAGTCCTATTGCCAGGCGGTGCCTATAAATAGGCGATGGGCACCTGGAATGATCACCACCACCTCGCCCACCTTCAATAGCAGCTAAAGCATCGATCGATGTCGATCGCCTTTCAGTGGAACTACCGACCGCGACAGATTGAACGTCAATTCATAGGAACGATCGCTTAGTCCTTCTCGTGGCCCTGAGAGGGCAGAGGGTCTCACCAGACCATCCAATACACTCTTCCTGCGCCTAGTTCTCTATGTACTCCTACTCACATTCCTTTTGCCTCTTCCTAGTATGTCCTCTTCCTCTTGGAAGCGGGGAGGGCGTAGTGTAATGGTCAACACACTGGGACACAGAGCTGAGAAACTGAGTTCGAGACCCGTATCCCCCGTATAGTTGACTAATGGCCGCCTTGCGTGGCTGCCAACAGTTTAATTCGACTCCTGTAATAAATTGTAATCGTTCGCACGTATACATGTAATCATACTGCGGTCTTCCTCTTCATCCTTCCTAAGATACTCTTTTCCTCTGTCTTTTTCCTCCCTCCGTTCCTCTCCTCGGCTTCTCCCTCCCTTCCCACGGTCCTCTCCTCCCCTCTCATTGTCTGGCTACCTACATGCCATCAGCCCATCACCACACGCTCTGTCTCATAGAGTCATCTTTGTCTAATTCCAATGCCATGTTTTCAACTCCAACCTATTCAATCTTACAACACGACCTCTGCCGCAGGCGCAAACCACATACACATACATAAATATCCTATCTATATATACAGCCTTTATGTATACACATTTAAAAACACAATACACATACAGGCTGTATATACATACGAATTGTATATATACTGAACAAAATTGTGTGCATGTTGACCGCTCAATTCTGTTTATAAATTGCCTTAGAAAGTGTTACTGTTACGTGACACTAAACAATAACCAGATGAATTATTGATTACTACTTTGATTAGATAATTAATATTCTTGATTATTGTGGCTTGTTGCAATTGTTGTTTTGAAACAGAGGATTCAAGAAAATAGTTGGGATTTGCAGATATGTAGCAAGGAACTGAAAATCAATTCATCACCCTAATTGGCACTGCATTGGGGATAGCAGCAGTAAGATCATATAAAATAGCAAAGCCTTGTAACGGTTATTGATATCATTATCATCATCATAATTATTATCACCATTGTCATTTATTTGGGCTGTACCGAATTCGTTTTGTATTCATTTCATTCATTTTCATTCATTTTCATTCATTTTCCGAAATTTGATACCGCCCTTCCTCCAACATCTTTTTTGCTCAGAAGTGCATACACACGCCACGACGGCGCAATTGCAGTTGTACTGCAGAGCAATGGTGCGCGAAGGACTTGCTCAGGGTCCCTACACAGTGACTGACACCCCGAACGAGGCTCGAACCCGCGCGCTCAGCACCCACTGAACGTTACGGGTTGATCGCTCTAACCGATCGGCCACTGTGCCACATCGTATTCGCTTTAGAGCCGAATAGTGGGCCAAATAGCTATTCGGTATTATTATTAAGACAGCATTTTAAAATCAATTGCTTTGTCTTCAACCTTCTTTTCCTAACGAACCAACCCAACAGTTCCTAACAGGTAATGTCTAGCCTCCTCACCCCCCAGTCATCATCACCATCTTTACTGTTTCCATCTATACTTCTCCTACTTCTATGCGATACCATTTCTTTGAACCCAAACTGCACTCATTGCGCCACATCAACTCCATCGACCTTGACGCATTCATACTCGACCTTGAATCCTCCTCCCTGCTTCTCAATTCTCCAACAGACCATAATGATCTCTTGTCTGCATACAACTCCACTTTGTCTTAACTCATCAACAAACATGCTCCAATCATCACAAAACCTGAATCTCATGCAAAAAATCCATGGTTCAACTCTTTTCTGCAAGCTCTAACATCATCGCGCCGTCGCCTGGAACGAGCATACAAACGAACACACGACGTATCCATTTTCAGAAGACTGAAGACCTTAACAAATAGATACCACAGCCAACATCTCTCAGCCAAAAACACTACCTATCATCTCTCGTTCGCTCAAATTCATCCAACCCTCGAAATCTTTGGAAAACGGTTAATAATCTTCTCCACCGCGGCTCCTCTAATTCTCTTCCAAACTCTATTCCACAAGCATCCATTGCTGACTCCTTTGCATCTTTCTTTACCGACAAAGTATCCTCTCTCCGCCACTCGTTACAGACTCTCCTATCACAATCAACATCCTCCCCCTCAGACGATCACGGCGTCACGACTTCCTACAATTACGAAGATCATCAACCTGTCTCTATCAACCGGCACTTTTCCTATGCTTTTCAAGGACTCGGTTGTTAAACCACTCCTCAAAAAAACCATCCCTAGACAAAGAACTTCTGTCCAACTATTGGTCAATTTCCAATCTCTCTTTCTTATCCAAACTCTCGAAACGGATTGTCTTCTCTCGTCTCAACGGCTTCCTAACCTCAAACAATCTCCTCAAAGCAAATCAATCTGCATACACCAAACATCACTTTACAGAAACACTACTCACCTCATTATACAACAAACTTGTTATGGCGATAGGTCGCCAACAAGTGTTTCTTGCCTATGCCTTTTAGACATTTCTGCCGCCCTCGACACCGTAGATCATGCCATTCTTATCAAACGCCTTCCTCTACATTTGGAATCTCTAGTACTGCCCTATCCTGGATCAAGTCATACCTTTCTTTAAGCTCTTTCACTGTTCCCTCATCTAGTCCTCACAGCCTCACCTGCGGTGTTCCTCAAGGTTCTGTTCTTGGGCCTCTTTTATTCATTCTGTACACTCAGCAAAATCATTTCCTCGTCTTCTGTAGATCATCACCTCTACGCTGACGAACTGTTCTTATCTGTCACCCTCAATCACTTGCAGATGCAATAAATCACATTCAAAACCATTCAAAACCCTTATATCAACTTGGATGACCACCAACCTGCTCTGTCTAAACCCTTCAAAAACAGAATATCTCATCACTGGTCTCCGTCAGCAATTGAACAAACTTACATACTCCTCTGACCTTCTTCAAACAAACCCAACTTACCCTGTGCCTTACTCTTCTCCTGTCCGCAATCTTGGAGTATTTTTCGAGGATTTACATTACATTACATAAAGACTTTCGAAGAAATGGTCCATCTGAGCAAGCTACGGTGAAGTCAAATTTGTACAATCGGTCTGTACTATAAACACTATTTATATACAAGTATATCTAGATTCTGTGTGTGTACGCGTGTGTGTGTGTCCGTTTATGCATTTACAGCTATTCACTCGATCGCTCGGGGAACACCTCGGACACCCAGTAGAGGGGTTGGTGGATTGTTGAGGAGACAACAGGAGGAAGTCTTCGTAGGGAAGGATTATGGAGTAGGGGAAAGGACAAGGGTGACGATGAGAAGAGGTTGAGGAGTGTGAAAAGGAGGATTGGGTGGGAGGAGGAAGCGGTTAGGATAGGGTGAGAAGTAGAGGAAGGGGAGACAGTTTGGAAAAGGTGAGTGAGAACAAAGAGTGAATAGAAATAAAAGAAGAGGAGAAAGAGAAGAGGAATTAGAGATGATGATGAGGGATTAGATTGAGGAAAAGTGAATTCTGCCAGACAGGCAGACTCTACAGGGCTGCATAGTCCACTCTGGCCAGTCAGGAACGACAGGTTGCAGATGCTGCAAAAACAAGAGTGCCTCCCCATAACTACGTCCTCAATCAAGGTGCCCCCATAATCTTCTTCACCCGAGCGAACGCCGGGTACCACAGCTAGTAGTTAATAAAGGATAAAGTGATGAATCGAATTCAGTTTTATTTGGTAATCACACTAATTCAATGCACATTCCAATTTCTACTGGGAACTTAAAAAAATAATCTGAATAATGAAAACTTGTTCAAAGCAACACGTAGTGACGCATGAAGTCCTATTTAAATCATTCACTTTGTATGAACTTCAACTTTATTCTCCATCAACCATTCAACCGAATGCCTTAAAATCCTAGGATTGTTATTATTGTTATTATCCAGTAGGCCACATAGTAGATGGGACCAAGTGTGCATCCCCAAGATTTACTTCTCCAACGTTTCAAGGGCATTTTCAGCCTGGACGGCGAACGTTTCGATGAGGTTTTTGGCCGAATACATTCCGAGTGGAGAGTTGTATTTCTGAGACATGAGGACCTTCACACGAGGGCTCGAACCGGGGCCAGACCCTTCGCGTTTCATTCTCTCCATCGCAGCAGATCTCGGAGGAGGAAGACCAGAGACACCAGAACCAGGCTCTACTCACAACACATTTATAAACAGGTGGTTTAGAAGAGGTGTAAGAAAACAGACAGACAGACAGATTCAAATCAGTTTACCAGCTAATAAAGTTATAAGAGCAAGTCGGTTATTATTGCATACCATGTGATCAAAGCCGAAGGCGGTACAATGAAATAGTAGAACGTAATTAGTAGAAACTATGAATTTATCTTATTTTTCCTAGTATCGACCAACATACATCCTTGAAAATATGTAAATGACTGATTTTATGCTTGTTAACAAAATAATTTGAGTTGCATTAATAAAAAACCTGACTTTAGCTTTTTGCAAGGTGATGCAATAATTATTTCCACCACTGTAATTGCATGCTTATTACTTCAAAGTACACTTGAACCCGCACTCTCCACATCACAAGGCGAAAAATCTTACCAACTGGCCACCATGTCCCACTTCTCGTCCCTTCTCTGCTCTTCCCCTTGCTTCTTCTTTATCCCTTCCCTTCAATCTATTCTAGGGATAAACAGAAACTCGGCTCGGCTCGGCTCGAGCTACGTATAGTACTCGGCATTACTCGGGAGAACATTGGGTCCAAGTATTAATCTTTCCGATTTCAGTTTTAGAAATCGGAATATATAATTTACAAAATGGCAATCGACCTAACTAAACACACAAATACTGCCACTAGCCGTGCTTCCTAGTTAGTTATTATTTACTAGTGTAAACTAAGGCAAAACCTAAAACATTCATAGAAGCTGTGCAAACTAAAAATCTAGAGAATGAGACTTTTTAAATACTTGAAACTCCGACAAATTGAACTCGTAATACTCTGACTCCACACAAAATTCAAACTCGGTTCATTCTTGTTCTATTCACTTTTTCTTTTCTTCTTTCCTGGTGTCTTCATCACCATTCTTCCATCCCTTTCTGTTTTCTGCTTTTTTTGGTGTCTTAATCTCCATTCTTCGATCCCATTCTCTTTTCTTCTTTTCCTGGTGTCTTAAACTCCATTCTTCCATCTTGTCTCCTGCTCCTGCTGTGTGCATACCTTCGTTGCTCATGATGCTTTCTAGTATTTTAAAGGTTCTCGACTGCGGAACTTCGTTGCTATTGTCCCTCAGTTGAGTCGAATATTCGCTCTTGCAACCAACCGGCACCTGTTCGAATCCACCACCTGCATCCAATGGCCTAAGCAGAAACCACACAGACACACACGATTGTATGCATACATTGCACGGTGATTAAGAAAACACTTTAATAAATATTTCGGCATCATGATTTAAAATACAAAAATTCAAATACTCAAAAAATATGGTATTGTAAGTAAATGTATAAGTACGGCTGTTCCATTATAGGCCTATTTTCAATACAAGTACAAAATATATTATGTGCAAGTGTCGGGAGCGCTTCCGAGTAGATGTCTTGAAGGGACAATATATAAATCCTCTGAAAATACTTAAAATATATTTAAAGTATGGTACCATATATATAATCAATAAGACTACTTATTGGCCTTTTGTATGTGTAACTATGGGCGAAAGTGTATTTTAGCGCATTCTGTTACCTCGTGTGCTTGCGGTGTATTTTAGCGCATTTAATTATTTCCTTCATTATGTCATGTGTTTTGTAAGTATAAACTGGATTGATGATAATATTTATGCTTAAATAGAAGCTGGATCGATGCAAGAAATTTTAAAAGTGTGCTTAGAGTATTTAATTTAAAAAAATGTTGATCAGAAATTCTACTAGATTTCATCGCGACGCCATTTTGTCATCAATCGAACTTCTAATTTTGCATGATATTTTAGTCCATCTAGCTTCCATTTTTGCATATTTCTCTTCGTCGATCCAGCTTCCAATTAGGTATATGTCTTTTCATCAATCCAGCTTCTATTTAGGTACGTTTCTTTTCATCAATCGGGTTCTTGCGCGCGTACACGGCCTTGTTTGCATCGATTCCACGCCCATTAGGGTGACACTCAAAAATAAATTTCGGAATTTCTTCTGTGACACCCTCCCATTTTGTTACCTGACATGAGAGAAGTTCACAGTAATATTTTTAGAATATTGAATGCATATTTAGAGGTAGCTCATCATCTGTGAAGTTAAAGAAATTATTACCCTAATGAAACCATTATCCAACAGTACATTTTCTTGCTCATTTGTTTATCTGTCACATCTGTCTGATGCAATATCAACAGATTCGACACAGTACTGTCAACTGTTCTAAGAAAATAGGTAACAAAACTGCCTTAACAAAGTAATTGCAGCACTCATTTTGGAACAGTCAATCACTGGTTATCAGTGACCTAAGTTGCTCTATACTCTAATACTGGGGAATATCATCACTGAGAAGTAGGGACTTGTCCTCTATACAGTTGCTAGACTTGGACACAATGTCCAAGCTTTTGTGTATAAAAGGCAGCAAAAAAGGTTCTCAGATGGTGCAGCATCGCCCAGAAAAAATTCCGACAGTTCTAACACAGTTTATGGCAATCATCACACGTCCACTGACTGGAGAGAATAACTTGCTTTGCAAAGTAAATAACATTGTCTTTCAAGTCGACAAGTTTCATAAGGATATCAACAGACTGGGTCGTCATTTGCTGTCTGAAACTGGCTGCTATCAATTCATAGCAAGTATAGTCATCAAAATGCTTGAATAAGCCAGTGTGAGGCTCAGAAGATGGAACAAAATAGTTTTTGCACACATATCCGACCACAGTTTCGTGCACATGGTGACGACACGCCAAGTACAGCCGATTCTTGCCAAGCCTGATCTCTATCACACCACAAGCTCCACTTCGTCTGCTAGTATTGGAAGTATTGGTGTCAAAGCACATGGTATTAACATATATTCTGACCTTTTATCCCTTCACTATTAGTGTGGCAACAGCATTGCTGGTTACTTCACCAGTGTTATTCCAAAGCTTTGGCATGCCGCAGAGGCGTCATTCCCTCTGAGTGATGGAGGCAAACCCCAGTTCCAAGTGCCAGGAACGCAGGATATTCCACCCCCTCCCCCCAAGACGCAAGAAAATGTCCCCCTACCTGAAATTGGAGGCATTTGTCTCCGGATCCCCTATCTAGACGCCCTTGGCATGTCGAGAAGCTGCTCCACAATCTACATGCAAACCTGATACAAAGATGGGTGAACGGTCAACCCATGCACTATACTTGTAATATCTGACATCTTGCCGTCCCAGTGCACAATTAGAGATACGGATAGATCAAACGTGGCTTTTAAAACTTCGACCTTTAGTTCACGAAACAATAGTCTTGCTTTCCTGACTGACTCATCGATGTAAGTTAAGTTAGCGAATTTGTGTCCAAGGTTCTTTGCAGTCTCAACCAAAATAAATGTTGTAATATGCTAGCTAGCATTGACTTCATCAACTGCAACACTTTACTTTGTTGTAACAATTTGCACAGACCCTTCCCTCACTTAGTAATCCTTGGTTAGCAGTGTGATTCCACTTTGGACTGTACTGAACTCAACTTCAGTGGTCATACTGGTCCATTCATCTTTGAAGTTAATCCATCACTTGACTGAACTGTGAAATACTCTTGTTTTTCTCCTTCTTTACTTCGTGGATAATCCTCAGATTTCAGTCTCTTTACCTATTAGTCATCTCTTCTAGCTGATGATGTGACCTTCAACGATGTGACCGGCATTTGTCATAAAATGGAAAACAGTTTATCCAAATCTTCAACCACATCAGTTTTATTATCTAAAATAAATTAATTTAATTAAATTAATGTGAAGAACTCCAAGTACAACATGCGGTGAACTGTCTGTGATTGTCTTACCAACAAATTTGGGCTGATGAAAATTGGTAAATCAGCAAGTGACGAGTATAATGTTGAAAAAAATGCATGGACACAGACAGGTACGAAAGATTGCAATATGACAGAAAATATCCTTGCGTTGAGCTACCAGTAAATATCAACATTATATGCTGAAAATGTACACTATGAATCTACTGCACAGCTGTAACAACTTCAGTGGGTGTCACCAAGATAATTCTGAACTTTAATTTTTTTTCATTGGTTTGGTTGTCACCCTAACGTCTATCGTGGCGACATTCTCGCATCAATCAAGCATGATATAATCCATCGATACAGCTTCCATTTAAACATAATTTTGCATCAATCCACTTTCTACTTGCACATCATACTTTTTCATCGACTGTGTCTTCATTTAGCTACAGTTGGGCATATATTCGCGCCAAAAATAAAATGCGCTAAAATACACTAGAAGCACCATGGTATAATAAAATACGCTAAAATACACTTTTACTTAACTACTATCTTTGAGCATGCAGTTATGCCCTCACGACCATTTCAATTCAACTAGCTGAACTGAATCTATATATCACACCGGCCTAGATATATTCTGTTTAAAATGAGCGCATTTATATGCCCGCTACGTAGCTATCTTTGGGTGCAATTTATGGAACACATTGCCAACAACGAATGGAGAATGAGTTAATGCATTTGGTTAGGTAGCAAGAATTCTAATGTCTCGGGTTTGAGTTTAGGTCTCACAGCGTCTGAGGAGGAGTGGTTATGGGTTGAGACGAACGTCTTCTTTGATTGATTGGTTCAACGAAGGGACGCGATTGAACCGTCTGGAATTCAAAGGGAGTCTAGAAAATTACATTCAAAGCACTTAACTATAATTATGCATATATAAGTATAAGCAAGTAGGTCTAAGTAAAGCAAGTATATATTTTTATTAGACTACCAGCAAACCCACAGCAGCGTACTATGGTTATAAATAATAGCGTGAAAATGGTAGAATTCACAGCCAGTCAAGGTTGAAAACAGGCAGACAAACAGACAAACCAGGGGTGTAACAAGCGGGGGGCAGGCGGGGGACCGGCCCATCCAGTTTTAAAACGGGGGGGGGGCAAAGCCCCCCCAGTTTTAGTGCTCTGCGACCCCCAAATCGGTTCTTTTTATGTTTATCCAATGGATTTTTAAGATTACTTTTATTAAGATAATTTGTGCCCCCCATTTTTTGAAATTTCTGGGGGGCAAAATTCAAAAAGTGGGAAGGCAAAAACTTCGCGCAATATTTTCTAAATTATGCCCCCCCCCCACTTTTCAAAACCTTGTTACACCTCTGAGACAAACAGTTAGTTACACACACAATTGTAGACACACAGATATATATAGGCCTACACATTACAAAGATTATATAGATGAATAGATAGGTTTATTGACACGTGGACAGATAGACAAACAGACAGACACGTAGATAGACAGATAGACAGACAGATAGAAACATACAGAGACAAACAGACAGAACTTTCTGGATAACAGACAGATATTATGCCAATGTCTGTGTACATTTTTCTTAGATATAGCTTTCTGTGACTCCTTTAATGATAAACCCAAACAAAACTAAAATGGCCAGTCTGCATAAAAATCCCACCCAGCAAAGAGCTCAAACCTTTAAGAGGTCATAAAATTAAAAATGTCCACAGTGTTACCCTGCTGGGCCCGGGTGGGATATATTTGTTTGGCCCAGACAGATCCGCCACCGGATTTGGCAACGTTCCAGGTTCTTGCGGGACGCTGTATGCTGGTTCCTTTGGACTGTATGGTGGTTCCTGGGATAGATGCTGGTTCCTTGCCGCTGGGTAGAAGCCCTCTGTTCCTGCTTCCGGTTCACTTGTAGCGAAGGGTGAGGGTGAGGAGATGACGTTGTTGACAGAATTGCCATAGAAGGAGGGAGTGGCACTGGAAAGAACCTGGAACACATGGAAAACAAATGAAGCAGAACCTTGATGAAAGGAAAATTGTTTCCGTTTAATCACAATAAAATGATGTCGCTGTCATCACCATCGCTTATGTGTATATGATGCGCAACTACCAAGGAGACACCTTCAAAACAAAGAAATACTACTTTTCGATTATAACTGTTCACTCTATCTGCACACTTATTATGATTATTATGTGATTCTTTGAATGTTCATGCCTACAGTCCGTAAGCAGGCGGTTCAATAAAGTATATAACTACATTTATAAGAGACATAAGTCACGAGACGCATCCTTCAAACAACTTTCATCAAATTAGTACCCACACTACGATTGGGCAGCACAGCGTCAGAATACATGGCCCGATCTTGTGGAATATGTTACTTTATTTATTTCTATGACATTTACGATTTCGTTAGTTGTTATTGATGTAACAAGTAATCAGAAAAACAATGTTTCCATTTGCCCTGATACCTATATGGCCGCCATAAAAAGGTTATAAGGGCAAGTGGAAACATTGTTTTTCTGATTGTCTATACAATAAAATTTCCAAAAATGTATAGTTTTCAAACTCTCCATAAAAATCCAGCGATAGTTGAAAAACAGACACAGTGCACCAGACCAATATGTTAATGGCACGGGATTGATGAAAAGAAATATATCTAAATGAAGCGGGATTGATGAAAAGAAATATAGGCCCCTATATCTAAATGGAAGCTGGATTGATGAAAACAAATATATCTAAACTAAATGGAAGCGGGATTGATAAAAGTAAATATATCTATTTGGATGCAGTATTGATGAAGAGAAATATATCTAAACGGAAGCGGGATTGATGATAGTTAATATATCTATATATTTAAATGAAAGCGGGATTGATGAAAGGAAAAACTTCTAAATGGAAGCAGGATTGATTAACAGATTTTTGTTTAAATGGGAGCTGGATGTGATGAAAAGAACTGTGTAAATGGGAGCTGGATGCGGCGAAATGAATTTTATTTCAATGGACGCTAGATGCAATGAAAGTATTCTGTCTAAATGAAAGCTGGATTTGATGAAAAGAATTCATTCTCTTTAAATGGAAGCTGGAATGTGATTAAAAGAATTGCGCGACATTTTGTCCGCAACATTTTGTCCAATGACATTCTGTTCGGTACCATTTTGTCCTAGCACTGATCAATTATTAGATTCACGATCGCACAGATCACCACCCATCGTTTACCTACCTTTGCAGTTCTGTCTAGAGATCCAGTGATGTTGTTCAGAGAATCATTGTTCTTCAAGAACTGTGTCTGCCCAACATCCGATCCTCTAGGCACAGAACCTCTCTCATTCCTACTCCGAAGGCAAAGGAACAATATGACCCAATCATCATCATCGTCGTCGTCGTCGTCATCATCATCATCGTCGTCGTCGTCGTAATAATCATACTCGTAATCGTAATCATTATCATAATCATCATCATCATCATCTTCATCATCACCACCACCACCATCATTATCACCACCGTCATCGTCGTCGTCATCATCACCACCACCACCATCATCATTATCCCCACCACCAACACCACCATAGTCGTCGTCATCGTTGTCGTCGTCGTCATGATCATCATGATCATCGCCATCATCTACGTCGTTTTGGACTGCCTCAGCCCCAAATGTGGGTGCGTAGATGTGCGTGTGTTTGTTTCTTTACCTTTCAACTGTCAGCCAAAGCGTGTCTCCCATTTGTCGTCCAATGGCTTCTAGCACTTGCTGATGAGTCATGCTGGCTGTCGGTTGACCTGCCACCTCTGTCAGTTCGTCGTCCGCCTCTAGTCCAGTCACAGCAGATGGACTGCCAGCGATCACCTGTTCAGCACACGACGACACCATCATTCACACACCGCACAACAACAACACTGAGAACAGCAGTTGTCGCTATATAATCTTAGCCTCTGATTAGGCTGTATTGTGAGAATGTGTGTGTGTTTGTGCGCGTGTGTGTGTGCGGTTTCTTGTGTGCGTGTGTTTGTGTGTGTGTGTGTGTGCGTCAGAGGCGGCGATCCCGGGGGGGCTTTAGGGACAAGTCCCCCACCTTTTACAGATATGGAACACGTTATGCGTTTCCCCTACATTTCTTACCCCTCTCAGTGGGTGTCCTCTAACCTCTTAAACGAGATGGTCGATTCTGGGCGCGGTGTTATGTAAATATGTAAATACAACGTAATAATGCAACTAAAGAGTCACCGCAACTTCTCTCCCTTTGTCCCTCTCGCCCTTTCCTCCCATCCCCACCTCTGCCTTCCGCTCAACGCTTCCATCTCTCCGCTCCTTCTCATCCACCCCTCCTCTAATTCTTTTCCCATCTGCTCTGCCATAGCAATGCTAGTAAAATGCGTGGCGTCATCTGACGAATGACTCGAAATAGCGTCACGGCTTAATGTTGATTAGATGACCTACGACTGTTATTGATTAGATTGGGAGCTTGAGAAATATTTGCATACCGCATTGATCCTGATTGGCTGGCCGAAGTCTGCCCCGCCTCGCAAGCGAAATCCCCACGGATGATTGACAGTTGGTCGTATAAGGCGCGCCTTTAACACGGCGATCTTCTCCATCGTCGGCCCTTATATCTATGTAAAGGGCCTTTCTACCCGTGGCTTTGGAAGATAGATGGATTTGTCTTGATCCTATCAAAGAGATATCAGAGATGTAAGTCGTTTCCAATTGATTGACAGGTTGTCAGAAGCCTGATTTGGCCTATTTTGAAGCTAAATTTTAGGCCATACCTACGTCATAGACTAAAGCCACAGCAATTAGCATTATGAGACCGAATTTGTGGCGATCTAGAATAACGTCTTGATGACAAGCGGTTAGGTTACAATAGACCAAGGACTGATTGTAGGCTAATTAGTTTGGGCCCATCAGTCTATAACAATGCATGCAATTGACCGCAGTCTGATTCTAAATTACTGAGCCTAAATGTACTATAAGGCCTAAACAATCGGCTGTAGAGTGTGGGCAAAACCTATAAACAGCAGTATCTTACCCACGACCCAGAACGCTGCAGAAATTTGCTGAAACCTATTTTGTCCACCATTCCAGGCTAATAAATTGCTTTGATAACAACGAAGTCGCGGGAACCAGCTTATTCGAAATCGCTGTAAAAGCTTAAAACTGGATGCTAATACAAAGCTGGGACTATTGCCTTCGAGGATATACTTATAGGGTTGTTGGTCATCTTCTCCACAGGCCTACTTCAGTCCCCACTCTGAATACTAGAGACTTATATAATTATACTTACTATGACAATCCTAGAACTGTTGGATCGTTCAAACGCGACTGTAAAGAATAGGCTACTTTAGTCGAATATTAGGCTGCAGAGTTTCGATCGAGTAAAACTATGTTTAGTCCAAATTAGTACAATTGAGTCCACGAGAAAGGAATATATCAGTATCCAAAGGATCATAAAGGACACGGATTCGGAACCTGATTGCTCGTCTCCTGAGAAAAGCTTCAACGCCTTCGATGTCTGCTATCTTCTCTAAAATAGATCTACGAAGTTTACAGGAACATCGGCAGAATACGAATACAGGACATTACGAAAGGCATAAAATATGCCTAGAAAATCAAGCTACGAAAGATATCGCAGCTAAATTTAAACATAAGCCAACCGATTATATATATATATATATATATATATATATATATATAATAATACTGTAGGGCCTGCATGATATTGTATATCGCATGCGCACATAATATGCAGCCGTCGATAGATGGCAGAACTGGGTTGCGAAAAAATAACCGGGGATTATATATCACCATATGAGATTGGCACAGATACAAATAATTATACAGCAGAGATTAACCATCTGTCAGCCAGCTTTGGGTGGTTGTAATGCGAGGAATAATTATTATGGTAGGCTTGTAGTTCCCGGCGCCATCGCTACCCGCCACTAAGCCTAGAGTACTAAGTCAAAAATAGTCGTTGCGCTATCGACTGCTACTATAGCGACTTCGTTCACTTAATATTTTGCTTAATGCTTTAATTGCTATGTCAGAGTTTCTAGTTTTGACGACACCATTTGCATAATATTAGTAATTGTACGCAGATACAAAATGGCGGCCGTTGACAAATACCTCATTAATTTATACTCATCGCTCGAAACTCGAGCGCCACCTGCTGGAAGATGGGAGCAGTATTTTGCTAGAACTGATGCGGCACCTGGAGAGGCAGATCGAGGTAGAACCAAAGAGAACCAGACACAGACATGCAGAGACAGACTTAAAGAGACAGGCAAAGACAAACAGAGAAACAAACGGAGACATGGATAGAGACAGAGGCGGTTCGAGATAGAGTTAGGCAAAAACAGACAGACAGACAGACCAGAGGCATGGACACTGAGACAGTGTGATAGAGTGAGATAAAGAGAGATACTGAGACATATATATATATATATATATATATGAGCAACTGATGAAATTTCTGTTTATAAAAACCATCGATGGCAAACACTGGCTTATATATCAAAACTATTCGTCCCATTTGTTAAGCGCTGTATAAACACAGCTGAGAACAACACCATCAGACATGCGCACTGGCTTCTTTTGAGCTCCTCTGAGGTTTCTAGGAGGCCATGCATGCGCACCGGATGGCGATGGCACCTGCTGTCATTCAGCGGGAACTCCATGTCTACTCTAGCGACATCTAGTTGTACATCGTCTACCTCTGATTGGGCAAAACTGTGGAGGTCTGTGGCCACCTGCGCGAGTCTAAGATTCAGGTTTCGACTGAAAGACTTGCGTAACATCGTATATAAACCATCTACTCATTAATCATTCTTAGGCTTACGCTGGATGAAATTGTAAGCCATAGCAGCAATAATAATGATGAAAAAATATCTGTTCTCGGTGTTCTGAACGACATAATGTAACCTACATGAAGCCCTACACATGCTTTGATACTGAGACTGTTACGAATATGATGTGATATGATGTAAATCTTCGAAGATTTCTCAGCGTCCACAAACGCACATCTGAGGCTCTGAGATACATCTGATACAAGTCATACAACAAGGTGGTATACCTTATGCGCTGATGTTTTCAAATCTAGACCGTAGTAGTCGTTTCATTGCTAGGTAAAAATCTGGGGAGGTCAAGCCATGGATATTGATTCTACCGAAACTGTCGGTTTTTGGCTCTGCTCAGTTTTTAAATTAATTAATCGGTTAAAAGCTTTCATAGGCTATGTTGAAAATCATATATAGCGCGTAGCGAGATGACGAAAGTTGATGCGCTACACAAAATGAAGTGTTTACACAGGTTGCATGAAACCAGCGTTAAACATGGCCAACTTAATGCAGTCTTTCGAACAACAATATTCACAAATAACGTCAGAAATTGTTTCTTATATTGGAAAAATTCCTAATCTGAATGGAAGTATGAACTCTTCGTTTATGACATTTGGAATTTTAATTAAATTTTTACTCGTTTTTCCTTCATGGACGTGTAGGCCTACTGTGTTTTTGATCCACCGCGGTTCCAATAACGTAGAAATGAGGACAAAATATGCAGTAAGAGAATGCGTAGGTTTCCGATAATATACGAGGTAGTTCAGTCAGTGCGTTGTAAGTAGTGGGATCGAAACCCAGACTATTATGTGCCTTCAGGTCAATGTTTCATAGTTATCTGTTGGCATGTTGCGGGGCAGGTGCTATTCACGACTAAAAACCAAAGTATTCAATGTGTCCTATCCAAATTCTACTCTTGTGCCTCCACATGACCACCCTCATCATCGACTACCACCGTAGCACCATGCTGTCTCCTCGGCTTGACTCCCTGAATTTCGACCCGGCACCGAAAGGAAACGAGAGGATTGGCTATTGCGGACTTGATTTGGCATAGCGTCGGTGAATAAGCTGGTCTCCCTGACGTGGCTTTTGTGGGCGCTGAGAAATTTTCGAGGATTTACATTACATTACATTGCATGTTTTTGTACATTTAGAATCGGGGTTTTACGTATGGAATTGATTCTGCCCTTAGATTGGTTTTCCTAAAATAGACAATGAGTAATATGCCATCTCGTATTGCAGCTATACAATTTACCAACGCATTGTGGCATCCACTTTAACAACTTATGTATTACTGAATGTTTAAACAGATGAAAAGCAAGATGCAACCCGACACGTTGAGAAGCTCATGGAAGAAGCAAAGGAATTGGTGTGTCATTATTCATTTTCACATCTCTGTCTTATATAAGTTTTCAGGTAAAAGTGTATTTTAGCGTATTTTATTATACCATGGTGGCTATGATGGTGCTTCTAGTGTACTTCGGGAGTCTTGTGAGAATCGCTTGGCAACGACTTTATGTTTTAAATCTGGAATTATGTCTTCACCTGTGTTTATTATAATTCTTTTGTTAAATTTAAGCTCTACATTTGTTTGGGCTTTGTAAACATGTCAAGTCTTGGCTCTGGCGACTTGTTTATTAGTGCGTTTTGCTTGCTACTGATCATTATTGTCGTTAAAATGGTTTGCACTGGTATAGAGAGGCTCTAGTTATTGGAAGGGTTGCAATAATGGTTTCATTTATTATGGTCATGAGGGTGAAATACAACTAATATATTGCAACTGTAAGAGCAGGACTGATCTGAGGTTCTCAACTTTAGATTTAATCATAAATGTCATTAGTATTACCTAGGGCTACATAAGTTAACTAGGCAATTATCAGAACTAAGCTAAGGTGTAATTTGATCCAGCTTGAGCAGATGGAGATCGAAAGTCGTGAAATACCAGCCAAGGATCGAGAGCGATATACGACTCGAGTGAAGAGTTATCGAGCGGAGTTGTCGAAACTCGATAAGGACCTGGTAAGATCTGATGATCTCAGGATTTCTGTGTCTTGATGTCCTTAATGTGGTGTAGACAAGTCGTACAAGTCATTGAGACGTGAATTTATCTACTCCTATGTTCATCCGATTAGGACCTGATGTCTTTGCACTATCACTTGATGTAATGTATTGTAATGTAATCGAGCATTTACATAGCGCCCCTTCAAGATATCTTCTCATGAGCTCTCTGCGCTGGCCCAAACGATGTTAAATGTCATAACGGACGAGTGAAATAAATCAGTAAGCTGAAGAGAGTCTTCAGTGATGTGTTCTAGACATCACTTCTAAATGACGACAACAACAACTATGATAATAACATACTTGGCTGCTACTGGTTTTGTTGCTGTCATTGCTGACCAACTGTTGCTGTATATATCGCTTGGAGTTGACCAGTAATGCATTGCATTAGGATCTATGGTGCCACTTCTGTATTTCAATTCTGTTTATTCGCTGTTCGTAAACAGATACACTTTGCGTTACCTAATATATGTTACATTAACAGCCACACTTTACAGTAACTAACATATTTTGCATTAAATGTTTTGGGGTAGACAATAGTAATGAAGATGATGATGATTTACGAAGATGTTGATGGTAGAACTGTACTGAATAATCGGTCGGCCGATTTAGAGATGTCGGCAGTATTGGATATCGGCAAGATAATCGGCGCCAATGTTAAAAATTATTATTTTTATTTTATAATATTATTTTCAGTTTATATAAGGAAAATAACGACAGCGACATCACTGTCTGTGAAGGACGGCATATCGTTCCATTCCCATATCGTGTCGTCGAGCCAATGGCTCCATCAGACAAGTGGTGAGACCACCCTGTGTGCTAGTATAGACTGTGGGAACACACAAAACGTGCAGAGTGAGTCATAGTGTCTGCTTAAAGGCCAAGGAACGGCTGACCAATTCAAGCCAAGGAATGGCTGGCCAATTCAACAGAGAAACTGATGAATATACATTGTGGAGGCATGCCTAATGAATACATGCTAGCTGGCAATCAGATCTCCCCAAAACATTTCAGTTGCCTGAGACCAGATGGGTGGTTGTGAATTGGGCAGTGGTTCCTTGGCCTTTAATTACCCCGGGCACAGTTCGACTGTGGGTGGTGTGTCGAATCTGTATTGCCTGCCTAGGATTAGTCCCCAACTACATGTATACGTCTCCTATGGAGCAAGTGTTTTGCTTGTATCACAACAATAGGCAGAAGCAGTAGGTCTATCTTTTAGAACTGGACATCTTGGGGAAACACAATGAAATAATCGGCAAAATAATCGGGTTTCGGCAAACGAATAATCAGTGATATCGGTACAGCTCCAGTTGATGGTGATGAAACAAATATTTTCATTGATTTGTTGCATTTGTCTTATGATGTTTTTCCAGCGCAAAGCACGGATTGCATTTAGTGATGACGTTTACCTTAGAGAGGAACTTCTTGGAGTTGACACTTCACATCAGGCAGAGGATCAGGTGAGTTTGGATGCAGAAGTCAATGATCGATTGAAGAAGGGACTGGGTGATGGATTGAAAGAAGGAGAGATTGGCGTGAAGAGTGCTTCATGTGCTTACGAAGAAGACAGACAGAAAGTAACTCAAAAGATAAGAGAAGGAGAACAGGAATAAGGATATCGTATCTAAAGATTTATATGGGGCCTCTAAGAGGGTAACTATTCAGAGGCGCTCTCTGTCTTGAAGCCCTGTGCAGAAAGAAGCGCCTTTAAGAGATGATGAGTAGAGAGATACAACACGAATTAAAATCTTTTTCAGCCTCTGAAACTTTCTTGAGGGCTCTATATAAATATGAAGTTATAAGTTTAGGTCTGCCTGACCTCAGCTGTAGGTATTTACATGCGATGAAGTGTTGCTTCTAGCAGTCTTTATAGTTAATTTTTCTGAGTGTCTTGCTAAACGCTAATGGTTATTATAATCGTTGGTGGAATTCACTGCAACCAACTTTGAGGGACTCTTCTTGAACTCTCCTTTTGCCGACAATTCATCATCAAGACTTAACTGATTACTGAGTAGAACTCTTTTGCCAATCCTTCAAATGCTGTTACTCATCACCATTCATTGGGGTCTGGTAATCGAATAGTGATGCTTCGTATATGATGTTTGTGATGCTTTTGATGTCCTTTCATATGCCCGTTGTATTTATAAATTTCATCCATCGCTCCATGGGTTCATCGTGCTTAGGTGTCCAATGCTTTTCTCACAATTCTCTTCCATTCTGTGTTTTTAATTCTCAGCGAGCCAGACTTCTGGACAATACGGAAAAGTTGGAGCGAGGCAGTCACAACCTCGACCATGGCTACAGGACATGTCTTGAAACAGGTTCTGACTATTAGATTACGTACTATCATCATTGAGCGCATCTCAGTCATGCACTTGCCTTGCAGATCAACTCAGAAATTTAGTATTTAATTTACTTTATTGCAGTCCTATTAGAATAACTGATATCTGAAATTTAAGTATTATTGGTCTTAAGTACTGTAAAGGTCTTGAATGCATTTTTAAGATTTTGAATTTTGCAGGAAATTAATTATACCAGAGCCCCTTACTATAATGTGGTTCATTATACCACATTTTCACTGCACATATTAACATTTCATGGTAAAAAATAAGTTAGGATTACTTTTCTGATAAAACCTGTTTGGGAAATATTGATCCAAATATATTTGAGAGGATGTGAATTCAGTAGATCAATCACCTTGCTTAGGATAGCTACCAAAGAAAGCTGTTTAAGTAGAGTTCAGTGTAAGTATAGATTTGTTCAGCTGGATTCATTAGCTGTCATTATTATCTAAATTATCTGAACTTGCAGAACAAATGGGAGCACAGATCCTAGAAGACCTGCATTCACAACGTACAACCCTTCAGAAATCCAGAGACAGGGTCAGTCAAGTTTATGTCAGTTTGAACAAATTAGTTGTGTAGTTTACCACAAAATGTCAGGTACCATGTGTTATAAAGATCCATTTTGTGAGAGGCAAACTAGGACTGTACCGATGTATAGGTGCTTTTCACTATTCGGCTGAATACGAATAATTGGACCAACTATTTGGCCGAATATGAATAGTGTAGTAAATAGGTTTACCAACAAATATAAAATGTGAACAAAAGTTTCAGTTCCGTAAATTTAATAAATAAAGTAAACAGTTAACTACATGTAATTTTTACACCCTTCTGTCAGTCTGTGTAAACTAGGAATGGAACTAATTTAACTAAACTTAGAACTGAGATGACTGATGCCGCGATACCATGATCCAGGCAGTAGAGAGTCACTGCAGTCCACTCGACATAGCAGCAGCCGCTTGTGCAGAAATCAGGTCTCATGTGACCACTATTCGTATTCGGTTTGACCGCTACTATTCGGCCGAATACCGAATAGCTATTTGACCCACTATTCGGTAAACGAATAGATATACGTCTTATATTGGGTTTTTGTGTGATTGGTTTTAGTTGCACGAAACTAGCGAAGTGATTGGCAAGAGCTCACGAGTTCTGTCATCTATGATTAGAAGGTAAATTTCGATCATGTTCCAAAGTAATGACCGTGATTTATTCATAACATGCATATTATTGCATTGTATTCGATGAAAATGTTTAAGGTGCTTCTTGCAGTATAAGCTGTTCAGTGGTGCTCTCAGCCCTGAGGAATGAAGACGTCTTTAAACAGTGGGCAGATTTGGGAGAAACCCAGATAAAATCTCAGACTGCATATGAATGGGAAGGTCATTTTAAGAGGAAAGACCCACATTATTAGCACAGAGGAAGAGGAAAGACCCACATTATTAGCACAGGGTAAGAGGAAAGACCCGCATTATTAGCACAGAGGAAGAGGAAAGACCCACATTATTAGCACAGGGAAAGAGGAAAGACCCACTTTATTAGCAAAGGGGAAGAGGAAATACCCACATTATTAGCACAGGGAAAGAGGAAAGACCCACTTTATTAGCACAGAGGAAGAGGAAAGACCCACATTATTAGCACAGGGGAAGAGGAAAGACCCACATTATTAGCACAGAGGAAGAGGAAAGACCCACATTATTAACACAGAGAACGAGGAAAGACCCACATTATTAGCACAGAGGAAGAGGAAAGACCCACATTATTAGCACAGGGAAAGAGGAAAGACCCACATTATTAGCACAGGGAAAGAGGAAAGACCCACTTTATTAGCACAGAGGAAGAGGAAAACCCACATTATTAGCACAGGGGAAGAGGAAAGACCCACATTATTAGCACAGAGGAAGAGGAAAGACCCACATTATTAACACAGAGAAAGAGGAAACACCCACATTATTAGCACAGAGGAAGAGGAAAGACCCACATTATTAGCACAGGGGAAGAGGAAAGACCCACATTATTAGCACAGAGGAAGAGGAGAGACCCACATTATTAGCACAGGGAAAGAGGAAAGACCCCTTATTAGCAAAGGGGAAGAGGAAAGACCCACATTATTAGCACAGAGGAAGAGGAAAGACCCGCATTATTAGCACAGAGGAAGAGGAAAGACCCACATTATTAGCACAGGGAAAGAGGAAAGACCCACATTATTAGCACAGAGGAAGAGGAAAGACCCACATTATTAGCACAGGGGTAGAGGAAAGACCCACATTATTAGCACAGAGGAAGAGGAAAGACCCACATTATTAGCACAGGGAAAGAGGAAAGACCCACATTATTAGCACAGGGAAAGAGGAAAGACCCACTTTATTAGCAAAGGGAAAGAGGAAAGACCCACATTATTAGCACAGAGGAAGAGGAAAGACCCACATTATTAGCACAGTGGAAGAGGAAAGACCCGCATATTAGCACAGGGAAAGAGGAAAGACTCACATTATTAGCACAGGGAAAGAGGAAAGACCCGCATTATTAGCACAGAGGAAGAGGAAAGACCCACATTATTAGCACAGGGAAAGAGGAAAGACCCACTTTATTAGCAAAGGGAAAGAGGAAAGACCCACATTATTAGCACAGAGGAAGAGGAAAGACCCACATTATTAGCACAGTGGAAGAGGAAAGACCCGCATATTAGCACAGGGAAAGAGGAAAGACTCACATTATTAGCACAGGGAAAGAGGAAAGACCCGCATTATTAGCACAGAGGAAGAGGAAAGACCCACATTATTAGCACAGGGAAAGAGGAAAGACCCACTTTATTAGCAAAGGGAAAGAGGAAAGACCCACATTATTAGCACAGAGGAAGAGGAAAGACCCACATTATTAGCACAGTGGAAGAGGAAAGACCCGCATATTAGCACAGGGAAAGAGGAAAGACCCACATTATTAGCACAGGGAAAGAGGAAAGACCCGCATTATTAGCACACAGGAAGAGGAAAGACCCACATTATTAGCACAGGGAAAGAGGAAAGACCCGCATTATTAGCACAGAGGAAGAGGAATGACCCACATTATTAGCACAGGGAAAGAGGAAAGACCCGCATTATTAGCACAGAGGAAGAGGAAAGACCCACATTATTAGCACAGGGGTAGAGGAAAGACCCCCATTATTAGCACAGAGGAAGAGGAAAGACCCACATTATTAGCACAGAGGAAGAGGAAAGACCCACATTATTAGCACAGGGGTAGAGGAAAGACCCTCATTATTAGCACAGAGGAAGAGGAAAGACCCACATTATTAGCACAGGGAAAGAGGAAAGACCCACATTATTAGCACAGGGAAAGAGGAAAGACCCACTTTATTAGCAAAGGGGAAGAGGAAAGACCCACATTATTAGCACAGAGGAAGAGGAAAGACCCACATTATTAGCACAGGGAAAGAGGAAATACCAACATTATTAGCACAGAGGAAGAGGAAAGACCCGCATTATTAGCACAGAGGAAGAGGAAAGACCCACATTATTAGCACAGGGGTAGAGGAAAGACCCACATTATTAACACAGAGGAAGAGGAAAAACCCACATTATTAGCACAGAGGAAGAGGAAAGACCCACATTATTAGCACAGTGGAAGAGGAAAGACCCGCATATTAGCACAGAGAAAGAGGAAAGACCCACATTATTAGCACAGGGGTAGAGGAAAGACCCACATTATTAACACAGAGGAAGAGGAAAAACCCACATTATTAGCACAGAGGAAGAGGAAAGACCCACATTATTAGCACAGTGGAAGAGGAAAGACCCGCATATTAGCACAGGGAAAGAGGAAAGACCCACATTATTAGCACAGGGAAAGAGGAAAGACCCGCATTATTAGCACAGAGGAAGAGGAAAAACCCACATTATTAGCACAGAGGAAGACGAAAGACCCGCATATTAGCACAGGGAAAGAGGAAAGACCCACATTATTAGCACAGGGGTAGAGGAAAGACCCACATTATTAACACAGAGGAAGAGGAAAAACCCACATTATTAGCACAGAGGAAGAGGAAAGACCCACATTATTAGCACAGTGGAAGAGGAAAGACCCGCATATTAGCACAGGGAAAGAGGAAAGACCCACATTATTAGCACAGGGAAAGAGGAAAGACCCACTTTATTAGCAAAGGGAAAGAGGAAAGACCCACATTATTAGCACAGAGGAAGAGGAAAGACCCACATTATTAGCACAGTGGAAGAGGAAAGACCCGCATATTAGCACAGGGAAAGAGGAAAGACCCACATTATTAGCACAGGGAAAGAGGAAAGACCCGCATTATTAGCACAGAGGAAGAGGAAAGACCCACATTATTAGCACAGGGAAAGAGGAAAGACCCGCATTATTAGCACAGAGGAAGAGGAAAGACCCACATTATTAGCACAGGGAAAGAGGAAAGACCCACATTATTAGCACAGGGAAAGAGGAAAGACCCACATTATTAGCACAGGGGTCGAGGAAAGACCCACATTATTAGCACAGAGGAAGAGGAAAGACCCACATTATTAGCACAGGGAAAGAGGAAATACCAACATTATTAGCACAGAGGAAGAGGAAAGACCCGCATTATTAGCACAGAGGAAGAGGAAAGACCCACATTATTAGCACAGGGGTAGAGGAAAGACCCACATTATTAACACAGAGGAAGAGGAAAAACCCACATTATTAGCACAGAGGAAGAGGAAAGACCCACATTATTAGCACAGTGGAAGAGGAAAGACCCGCATATTAGCACAGGGAAAGAGGAAAGACCCACATTATTAGCACAGGGGTAGAGGAAAGACCCACATTATTAACACAGAGGAAGAGGAAAAACCCACATTATTAGCACAGAGGAAGAGGAAAGACCCACATATTAGCACAGGGAAAGAGGAAAGACCCACTTTATTAGCAAAGGGAAAGAGGAAAGACCCACATTATTAGCACAGAGGAAGAGGAAAGACCCACATTATTAGCACAGGGAAAGAGGAAAGACCCACATTATTAGCACAGGGAAAGAGGAAAGACCTGCATTATTAGCACAGAGGAAGAGGAAAGACCCACATTATTAGCACAGGGAAAGAGGAAAGACCCGCATTATTAGCACAGAGGAAGAGGAAAGACCCACATTATTAGCACAGGGAAAGAGGAAAGACCCGCATTATTAGCACAGAGGAAGAGGAAAGACCCACATTATTAGCACAGGGGTAGAGGAAAGACCCTCATTATTAGCACAGAGGAAGAGGAAAGACCCACATTATTAGCACCGAGGAAGAGGAAAGACCCACATTATTAGCACAGGGGTAGAGGAAAGACCCTCATTATTAGCACAGAGGAAGAGGATAGACCCACATTATTAGCACAGGGAAAGAGGAAAGACCCACATTATTAGCACAGGGAAAGAGGAAAGACCCACTTTATTAGCAAAGGGGAAGAGGAAAGACCCACATTATTAGCACAGAGGAAGAGGAAAGACCCACATTATTAGCACAGGGAAAGAGGAAATACCAACATTATTAGCACAGAGGAAGAGGAAAGACCCGCATATTAGCACAGAGGAAGAGGAAATACCCACATTATTAGCACAGGGGAAGAGGAAAGACCCACATTATTAGCACAGAGGAAGAGGAAAGACCCACATTATTAGCACAGGGGTAGAGGAAAGACCCCCCTTATTAGCAAAGGGGAAGAGGAAAGACCCACATTATTAGCACAGAGGAAGAGGAAAGACCCACATTATTAGCACTGGGGAAGAAGAAAGACCCACATTATTAGCACAGGGAAAGAGGAAATACCCACATTATTAGCACAGGGAAAGAGGAAAGACCCACATTATTAGCACAGAGGAAGAGGAAAGACCCACATTATTAGCACAGAGGAAGAGGAAAGACCCACATTATTAGCACAGAGGAAGAGGAGAGACCCACATTATTAGCACAGGGAAAGAGGAAAGACCCACTTCATTAGCACAGGGAAAGAGGAAAGACGCACATTATTAGCACAGGGAAAGAGGAAAGACCCACTTTATTAGCAAAGGGGAAGAGGAAAGACCCACATTATTAGCACAGGGAAAGAGGAAAGACCCACTTTATTAGCAAAGGGGAAGAGGAAAGACCCACATTATTAGCACAGTGGAAGAGGAAAGACCCACATTATTAGCACAGAGGAAGAGGAAAGACCCACATTATTAGCACAGCGAAGGAGGAAAGACCCAAATTATTGGCACAGGGAAAGAGGAAAGACCCACATTATTAGCACAGGGAAAGAGGAAAGACCCGCATTATTAGCACAGAGGAAGAGGAAAGACCCACATTATTAGCACAGGGGTAGAGGAAAGACCCTCATTATTAGCACAGAGGAAGAGGAAAGACCCACATTATTAGCACCGAGGAAGAGGAAAGACCCACATTATTAGCACAGGGGTAGAGGAAAGACCCTCATTATTAGCACAGAGGAAGAGGATAGACCCACATTATTAGCACAGGGAAAGAGGAAAGACCCACATTATTAGCACAGGGAAAGAGGAAAGACCCACTTTATTAGCAAAGGGGAAGAGGAAAGACCCACATTATTAGCACAGAGGAAGAGGAAAGACCCACATTATTAGCACAGGGAAAGAGGAAAGACCCACATTATTAGCACAGAGGAAGAGGAAAGACCCGCATTATTAGCACAGAGGAAGAGGAAATACCCACATTATTAGCACAGGGGAAGAGGAAAGACCCACATTATTAGCACAGAGGAAGAGGAAAGACCCACATTATTAGCACAGGGGTAGAGGAAAGGCCCCCCTTATTAGCAAAGGGGAAGAGGAAAGACCCACATTATTAGCACAGAGGAAGAGGAAAGACCCACATTATTAGCACTGGGGAAGAAGAAAGACCCACATTATTAGCACAGGGAAAGAGGAAATACCCACATTATTAGCACAGGGAAAGAGGAAAGACCCACATTATTAGCACAGAGGAAGAGGAAAGACCCACATTATTAGCACAGAGGAAGAGGAAAGACCCACATTATTAGCACAGAGGAAGAGGAGAGACCCACATTATTAGCACAGGGAAAGAGGAAAGACCCACTTCATTAGCACAGGGAAAGAGGAAAGACGCACATTATTAGCACAGGGAAAGAGGAAAGACCCACTTTATTAGCAAAGGGGAAGAGGAAAGACCCACATTATTAGCACAGGGAAAGAGGAAAGACCCACTTTATTAGCAAAGGGGAAGAGGAAAGACCCACATTATTAGCACAGTGGAAGAGGAAAGACCCACATTATTAGCACAGAGGAAGAGGAAAGACCCACATTATTAGCACAGCGAAGGAGGAAAGACCCAAATTATTGGCACAGGGAAAGAGGAAAGACCCACATTATTAGCACAGGGAAAGAGGAAAGACCCATGATGGTGGATGACTTAATTCCAGATGTTTTTTGTCATCTAGGGCCATCCAGAACCGCGTCATCTTGATCGCCCTTGTTCTCGTTATCCTGACAGTCATTGGAGTCGGAATATTCTTCGCGGTTCGAAGGTCGTAACGCCAATGGAGCACCAAGCCTCCTCTCGCCATTCCCCCAATTACTAGGGACCGACCGGAAATCGCCTCGGGCATTTGCCTCTGCCAAATATCCCATTTTTTACTATTCTGAAGTATTCGCCTTAGCAAGTAGTACACATGCAAATAGATAGTTAAAAAAATAATTTTTAAATTCGTAATTCAATAAATGATTTTATCTATGTTATTTAGTACCTATTTTTATTTCCAATTTCCTCCTACAAATTAATGGCTACAATTTTATTTATATTATTAATTTATCAGAGGTACAACATTATTTAGTTAAATCTGAATATAAGAAAATCCTTAATTTTAAGCTTTGCCATACATGATGACGATTGATGAGGCAATGGTACTTGCCAGAGTGGCCACAATAGTAGCAACCCACTACTACTCAGTTCATACCCAAATCCGGAAAATAGTACATTCAAATAATCTGATTCGGTACCCGGTGGAAATTGTCTTCGTACCTGGTCGGTCTCTCCAATTACCCTTTGAACTCTTCTCTTACATGAAGCCACAGGATTCGATCAAAGCAGAAAACCAGAAACATCTTATGCGGTTATGATCATTGATAATCAAATGTCTGAGGATTGTCGAGACTGAATGTGCGAGCAGATGATTGTTTGTATGAGCAGAAAAGTAGTGAGTCAGCAAGTGAGTCAGCAAGCACAAGCAATTAATGACTGAGCATGTGAATGTGTGAGAGAAAATGAGGGATTAATTGTGTGACTGAGTGAGTAGATGAATGTGTGGGAACAAAAACGAGTTATTGGGTGAGCATGCGAACAAGCAGACATTCCCAGAGAAATGTTTGTTCATAGGCTCATTCTAGACATGTTAACCTTTACAATATGTTGTTAATTCTCTGTCCAAACAACTGAGGGGTTGCAATAGTTTTGTTGTGGATATACATATATATATATATATATATATATATTTATGGTAATTCTAAGTTCCTAAGGCATCTTGTCTTCGGTTGTAGTGGCAGAGAAACAACCTCAATCTTCTGGTTTGTTTCTTGTTAAATTAAACATTCATTAGTCATGATTATTGTAATTTTCTTTTATTATTGTGGTTTTCTTTGATTATTGTAATTTTCTCTGATTGCACTAATGTCGTTTACCTTTGATAATATCATAATGACATGTTGAGATGTTTATCAAAGACTAGTAGGTGTTGTATATAAGAATTTTCGTGAAGAAGTGTTGATATATGAACTGTTCCACTCGTAGCTTGGGTGTTGTTACATGTGGTACAGTCCAGAGTCGTTTCATATTGTATATTAAATGGTTCCTTCACTCTTTTCCATGTTTGGGTGGTTTGCAGAGTCAGTGGTTTAGTTCTCGGACTAGTGTTTATGAAACAGTATTTGGAAATTGTTATTCCTTGTAATTGTCGGTCAAATTTGAGAGCAAGTTTGAGTCGTTGTTCAGTTTCTCATTACCACCAATCAGTGTACATCGTTATATATAAATGAGTGAAACAATGAGACGCATTTCAAGCGTTGCTTTTTCAAGACGTCTGTAACAATCTCCGGAACAAAACGAACACCGAATGGCTCGAAACGTCACACGCACAACGATTACACTGGGTCGGTTTACACCATTTAACACTAAACGTTCGAGGTACAGTACAACCAGTTCACACCATCAATAATAACTCGTTTCAAGGTTCAACCAGTATCCAGAAACCAATGATGCCTGTCTGGCAGAGAAGCTGGTAGAATCTTGTCAACTTTCCTACCAACAACCGACCAGTATAACTGGTAAAACCACTCAAGCATGTCTGTTCTACCACTTTCCAAGCCATGTTTAACACTTCATTTACAACGTATCTTTTAGCCTAAGACAACCTTGGCCTTACGATGGTTAGCATTAGTAAATGCACTAAATTACCAGTGTTGGGCACAAGACCAAAAACTCAAGACCGATGGTCCAAGACCAAGACCGATAATCTTTTTTTCTAAACAATTCAATTTATTAAGATGCTAAACGGAATAACACGCTTAAAACATTAATTTTATTGCTGAAGAATACTAATCTTAATGATGGTCCAGAAAACAGTTTTATCGGCCAGTCTGAATTTTTGCGGGTTCAGTCCTTGGCTTCGGCCAGAGAATATCGCACTATAAATTACTTATAGTATACGATATTAAAATACTTTTAAGATATTTGAACAAGTAGGTTAACATTCTTTTTGAATGGTACACTTGTACCACGGATCTCGGAATTATAGGTTAACAGTGTCTGCACGTGGCCAACCACATAATTATTAGATTGTTCAAAAACCTTAAAATTTGTGACAAATTTTGAAATGGCTGGCTCTGTTGCAAATGTATTTTTTTGCCCATAGTAACCTGTAGGCTATATACTGATGGTCGGCATGCCATAAATCGATAACAATCGCATAGGGTGTAAACATCCGGTGTTCTCTAATAATTGAAAATAACAGACAAATATAAGAAAATTGCTCTGATCGGCAAATGACCAAGACCAACTCGTTCGAGACCAACACCAATAGTCCGAGATTAAGACCGATGCATTCGAGACCAAGCCGCAGTTTTCCGGTCTTGAGACCACATCCTGCTTTAGAAATCGTCCGTTTAATAATAATAACGTAAACCTCGACATTTTACATTCTTTACGTAAACAGATTCATAAAATCGCAGCTGTTATGCTGCATTCAAAGTTTCATTTCATCATGAAACAGCAAAAACCCAATTAAACAACGAATTTATTCAATACACAGAAATTCATTGTAGGTCGACATCCACTGTTAAGAAATATTGATAAAACCTTAACAACAATCTTACTTTAATAGCTGACTTATACAACAAATGACACCAATAAATGGACTATGAGAAAATCTGGGCTGTTTTCTGTATCGTCGCACTAAGTAGCATATAATTAATTAACATGATATACATTTCAAAATAATTATTAGTAAAATCGAAGATAACATATATACATGCAGTTATGCACCAAATTAACGGTAAGCCTACCATTAGCAGAGTTACAATGTTCATCATGTCATGTATCTAAGGTTTTGCTAAAGATGAATACAATATAATTAGCACAAAGCAAAGTTTTCAACACCACACGAATATCTCTTCATAAATTCAATTACAATATTAACACAAAAGCCACGAAAACTCATTTAAAATTCAGAAAGACATTTCACACATGATAACTTACTGAAAATGTAATTTTATGCCTGAAATTACATTTCCACAGATTCTCACGAAAAATGAACTGCCAACAAATCTAACTTCTGAGCTGGTATCCTCTAATTCAAATGGAAATGTTGAATTTGCAACAACCAAGACAAAATAATCTTCACGATCAAATTTCTTAACTTACGATAGATTAGCCCTAGAGTAATACAAAGCTAAGTTAGATGTAATACAGGAATTTACGCAATTAAAGCCGTAAAAAACTACAAAAAAACCACAGAAACTTTATACAGAAATTTAAAACACAGCTGCTTTTAAGCAATGGTTGTACTAATTCAGCATACACTAATTTGAAATCAACCTTTTGATAAAAGCCCCAACAGCCTTTCTGTTTTGGATGAAATCTGGCAGGATTTTGAACCTCTCGAATGACCCTAACCACTGGCCCACCTCACACCCTATCAAATAACATGGTCACAACATAGGTAATTGCATTTGGGATGGGTTTTAAAAATGGAGCTATATAAATGTCTTTGTTACATTATATAAACTCCAAGAAAAGTAATTCAGGAAAGTATTGGTCAGTTACTGGTTAAGGACCCATCCATATATTACGTACGCCAAAAAAATCGGATTTTCCGACCCACCCTCCCCTCTGTTGCACTGCATACATTTTGTGGACCCCTCCCATCATGCGTACATACATTTGAGCTCTACCCCCCCCCATTGAAAAGGTTAAATAGCTAAAAACATCTAAAAGACACAGGCCATTTATTTTTGTTAAGCATCATATCTAAACACTTAAATTTGTTAACAGTTATGAAGAATTAAAACACTAACAATACTTGCATTTGAAACCGTTTTAATGCTACATAAAATTGATTAAGCAGAAATATAGTCTGTGATTAGGTTTACAGTTCTGATTTTCATATTCTGCATTGTGAATGTCATAAATGCACCAAATTCTCTATGTTCTATATTAGACAATTATATTTGCATACATACATATTCTCGGGACACCCTCCCCACCATACGCACCCGTACGCAAAATGGCCGAAATTTGAAACGCCCTCCCCGCGCTGCGTACGTAATATGTGGGCGGCCCCTAATGCAAATACAGAAATCTTCATGAAAAACACGTTTTCACATATTTACCAATTCAATTCAAAATAAAAAACATCAACTCGGTAATTTAGTTTATCATTAACATCATAAAACACATAGAAACTCCTCAACAGTTATTGTGGAACCGATACAAGCTTACAAAATAACATATTCAGATGTAAAACACATGATATCAACTCAAAATCTTAATGCAAGACTGATAAAAATTGTCAGTATTAATTGAAAAAGTACAAATTGGACAGAATGTTAGTGTGGAAAAGAAATTGTCACACGTTGATCTAGTGTAAATAGTTAAAATATCAAAACCACACATTTGGTGGCATGATACATAACATAGTCTACTACCAAAGCAACAAACGCAATTCCTGCCAAGTTCTATTAAGGCAGCTCCATTTACATCTAAATGTTGACACAAAGTGCCTTCTATTTCTTGGTCTTGGCATACTACAAATCGTTCCCTCCATGTATCAACAAAGCACAGCAATACTATATCATGTACAAGTTAAGACTTGATGAGTCGACTAGACATGGCAAGCAGGACAGGAACAGATCGCAAGCAATACGTAGAGACATTTCTACAGTGTTCGCTTCAAAAAGAACCGCAGTTTTCAAATCAAAAACTCTCTCGAACAGCATCAATAGCAACTACGTGCTCGAGTTGAATCCAAATGTTCAAGTCGGCAGTACACTGCGAGTTGCCCATTTAGAGGCAGTTCCGCTCGAAATCAATACTCGCACAAAACCAGCGATCGCAGAATTGGATAAAACGTCTGAGCGGCTCGATTGGACGTCAGGCTGGCTGCCGCTCTACTGAATTCAGGTCTTGGTTGCATCAACAGAAAAATAAATTATGGATTCTATTTCGCTGGTGTCACGTGACGGCTACATGTCGGAGGACGATGTCTGATGACTGCTGAGACATTTGTCACGTCATGCAACACATTGTGGAGTCATCTTGATGCAGTGTTGTAGCTCAGTCTAAAGAAAAGATACTGCAACAAAGTTTAAAATGTAAATCAATCAAATATTTGTTTAATGAAACAACAAACTGACAAGACTTAAATTACAGTTATTTGTGAATCTATGTTTAAGATGCCATTCAACTGGTTAAGCACCAGAATTAATATCATAAACACAATATCCAAACTCTTATTCAGTGCATATTTTAGTAAGTAAAAGACAACAAAACCAAAATATTCAAACCTTTGCAAAGCAGTATGCTACCATGTTATTCATTTAGGAATCTATCTAGAACCCATTCAAGGAAACTACTCAAAGGCACTCCCGACACAATGGGAGTGGGAGGGGAGAATGATGGGGAAAGAGAGAAGAGGTATACGTTGTGAAGGGAATTCCAACCATCTTAGGACGGGTAAACGTCTAGTAAGAGTACATAATGGCCTCATTCTCAGAGGTTGAAACCTCAATTTAGATCCTTTCAATCGCCATTTTTAAATAACTGTTCACATCGTAATACATCGTGTGATATAAAGGAGAGATGACTGTATTACATGTAGCCTACATCACACAAGGGTTTGAACTGCGATGCTCGACTATGACGGCAGAGCTGGACCCACCCAATGCGCATTCCCCCGCAGTGTATCGATCACCCGTATGGGCAGCAGCATCAGGTACCAGACGCAGATCGAGGAGGCAGGTTGCGGATGGATGGAGACAAGAGATGATAATTGCCAGACAGAACAACGGATGCCAGAGGAGATGAGATGCTCTGCCTCCTCCTCCTCATCAGTCAAAGAGAATTATGCCTATATATATAAAATATAAAGGACAGGTGCAGTCAAAGAAAGATTAGAGGCATAAGCAATGAGGGTTACGCTGTGTATAATGAAGGACAATGAAGTATCAAAGCAAGTGTATGATCAAAGACAATGTATGATCAAAGACAACATATGATCAAAAACAATGAATGATCAAAAACAATAAATAATCAGACAACATATGATCAAAGCAATTATATGACCAAAGACAAAGACAATGCATGATACAAGACAATGCATGATAAAAGACAATAAATGATCAAAAACAATAAATGATCAAAACAAATGATCAAAAGGTAATATGTACTTATGTATGTTTATATTTACGTAGGACCATATGTATTTTTATGTGTATATATGTGTAATTGTATTCATCCTCCCATTTGCCTCTTTTTTTACCTCCAATTATTCTTCCTCTGGTGTCTCTTCCCATTCCTCCTAGTTTCTCCATGTCTCCCTCCTTCTCTCCTTCATCCACCTGCTCTTCCTCTCATTTTATCCCTTCTCCTTCCACAGCTCCTCCAGCTGCTTCTCCATTTCTTCCTCCTCCTCCTCGCCTCTTCCAACCTCACCTCCACAGGTTCAGTCGAACAGTGGCAGTCACAAGACAATACACAGATGGTGGCCAATTGGTAGCACCATTGCCTCACACCACAGCACTCTCAATTCAGCACATGGTAGAACCAGTCGACACACGAGGTCACCTGGTTTCACCAGCTTCACTTGCATCAATAGAGCAGATGCTGTGTTTATCCATCTTCCCACAACACAACAGTTGTAGCCAATCAGCATCATTCAGATTTTGGTTCCATCTAATATTGATGTTGATGTCATTGATGACGCCAATGAATGCCAAACAGCAGCACAGCAGGTGAAACCAAGCGCTCACAGATAGATGGACGGCTTATGAAAACGGACTAGTTTTGTGTTAGACCACAAACTGTATCATTTTTATCATTATTATTTACTATTACCATCATCATCATCTCATCATCACTTTGATTATTATTATCATCATTATTACAATTAATGTTATCTTGATTGTTATTATTATTATTATTTTTACAGGTTGATAGACACAATGATTTTTTTAATTATGTAGTTGGCTTTGCTGTATGTCAGTCATTGAGTGTCTAGGTCAGTCCAATTCCCGCTATTATTATTACTATTATTATTATCATTATTATTATTATTTTTATTATTATAAAATAAGCCTAATATTATTATTATTATTATCATAATATTTCATCAGGGTCTTCAATGTAAATTAGTGATGTCGTCCGGAGTAGCCCTGCTCGTTGGACTCCTGAGCAGCGAAAGTTCCCTTGAAAGCAACCGCATTGTAACGTTGAATAGTCATCGAGATGCACTGGTAGAGGAAAGTCGTCTCCCTCTGCTCCCCAGTGACGGCGCTCAGTTTGTGTCCCAGTTCTGAAAGGAAGCTTTGCCTTCAGAATTGATGGGGCCAAAGGTTTCGAATGCCACCGGTGTGAAGACGTAGCTGGTGGCTAGCTCGGCGTATTTCTGAGTTTTGAGGTTGTATCTGACACTGTCGCGTCTCATATCAAACACTGCCCCGCCCGCCATAAAGTCAAGGCCCCATCTGTTGACAGAGGTGCGCCTAGGAGTGTGGTCTCTGAAGGGTTAGTCCATCTGAACCGTCTTAATGGTTCGAAGTCTCTCTGGATATCAGCATAAGTTGAAATGATCTCGCATTTTTTTCGATTTAGGTAGAGGCCGAGTTTTTCGCATTCGGTTTCGAGTCTGTTTACATCTTACGCAACCTCTTCTGCTCTGCCACCTTAGCCCACCTAGTGTTAGGTCGTCCAGAAAACCTACGGTGAGCGGCGATTTCATTTGGATTATTTATTATTATTATTATAATTATCATTATTATTATTTAGCATGGTGGTGTTGACGAAAAACCGATGGCGTTCCCTCGCTGGACAGCTACCGAGAGTCTTTGGAATAGGTAGCTTGTCTCGAGTGTGCCATGGGTCACATCGGTCAGCCTTCATCCCAACTCCAATACAAAGTTCAAACCTTCGGAACTCCAAGCACCACTGGACTCCAGTGCCACCACCACAAAAGCATGCGTTCGGGTGATCAATGCGTACTTTGCTCTCTTGGCGATTGCTGCATGGTTTGCTGCTTCTCCTGCTGCAGTTGATGTCGTTTTCAGGTATGAAGACGCATAAGTGTCTGAAACAGTCACTTCCCAAGTGAGGCACCTGCCGCATGACCACGGGATGAGTGTCACGCCGTCCGGTCGCTTGCCATCTTCTCTGGTGAGGCCTAAAGGTTCCTTCCTTCGAAATCATCTATATATTAAGTCACAGAGCATACTGAGTCGTTGTTGTCGGCCTGCGTTTCTTCTGCATGCCAGACCATGGAGTCCTCTGGCATCAACCTTCTCACCACATTTATTAAGCATCACTATCTAATTAATAAGCTTCAAATTTTGAGTGAAATACCTTCTCAAAGTGCCTACTTATTAGCTGCCATTTTGGAGTCTCTAACTCGTATACCCTCCACTTTAAAAGCGTTGGGCACACTCCTTTACGTCGTCCTGTACGACAGGGTTTGCGTCCATCATAGATGAAAAGAAGTCCACGTGAGGCTGATGACCCTTGGTGAAGAGAGACCCACGGAACACTTGGAAAAGCGATATCTGACACAGTTATATAATGCATATAGAGGAGAAGTTGCCAGGAGAGATCATTTGCTTCTGCTGGTCGTGACAGAGGATTTTTTCATCCCCTGCAGTCTCAAGGACTTCAAGTTGTTGAAAGAATGTTTCGGTACTTGGAATCATGACTTATGGTCAAACATCATCTGGTCAAAATACTCTGGTCAAACATACTCTGGTCAAAAATACACTGGTCAAACATACTCTTGTCAGAAATACTCTGGTAACACATACTCTGGCCAAACAACATCCTGTCAAACATACTTCAGATGGTCAAAAATACCCTTGTCAAACATACTCTGGTGAGTATTTCCAATATGCTCTATCGGCATTTATAACTGATTAAATTAAAGTTAGTGCATTTGGACAGAGAAGAGATTGAACAATGATCAACAATTATCATTACTTAATTGGCAACTTCTGGAACTTGATGAATATGCATGCATGCCTTTGTAGTAATAACAATAATAAGAGCAATAAACTAATAATGTAGCTCCCTTATTTCTGTAATTAATGCTGTTGTGGTCCATCTACCTGGAATGACCTTCCTCCATCATCAAGGACTAAACTAATGACAGGCTACTCTCCATCGGCTTCTCGCTCTTTGAAGACGCTTCTTTTCCCCAGGTTTTCCATGCTGAATAGTTACTCTGTGAGAGGCGTTATATAAATCTAAAGATACGACACGATCACATGTACCTCTTTGGAAATAATCGATCTATATAATTACCTAATATGTCCGTCTGTCAATCTGTCCGTCTAGCAAAAGTCACCGGATACCGTAATTTTTGACAGTTTCTTCGTAAATCTTTGGTAAACCTTACTGCACCGGATGCTGTTTGTCCTGCGTCTGTCGCCGGAATTAGTTAAACAGATGTTCGATTCGCGTGTCAAAAAACATTTATTTACGTGTCTGTAAGTATATTTGAGTTATTAAACTTAAATACATCTTGTAAAGTAAGTATATTTGCATTTATTAAAATGAAAAGCACACTTAATGGATGAAACTCGATTTTGAATCGGTTGAATTACCATTACCACTGTACGGGCGTGAAGAACGTTGTTCAGAGGGCGTTTCATGAATAAACATTGCGACGGCCGCTGAATTTAGTAGCCTTTCTGTGCAATAGGAGGAAACGGGTTGAATCGCGAGCTATTATATTTTCCTACCCGTGATTCTTCACGGGTTAACAGCTAGTAATAATAATAATAATAGTGACTGATGTAATTATGAATAGAAACATATCATAAACAAAGATGACTAAATAAGAATTAACCTTTCTGTTGATGATGAGGTCAGAGTGGAGTCTCTCTCTTCAGAGGCAATCCACTTGGTCTTGATGCTTTAGAAGAAGACGACCCACTCTCCTTCCTCACTCCCTCCATCTTCACCAAATCCTGCGCTGCACCCATTGAGGCACTCCCAAACGACCCTCCACTCGACAGACTCCCCCCGACCACATCAGGGGCGGTGGGCGACCCCCCGAGATTGGTGATGATCCCGTTCCTCTTGCGTCTCAACTCTGGGGAGTTCATGACGAGGGCCGCCTGCCCCATGACCATCGCCCCCATCCGGTTGGGTCGACCCCTTGATCGTTCCAACTGCCGCTGCCAGATGGGTTCGATCACCATCTCGTCCTGATCGACTCGATTGCCCGATGGCTGGGGAGCAGCGCTCGGTTTCCCCACGATGTCGTAGACAGGGGAACCGAAAGCGGGCGACGCCTTGCAGCTGTGGACCTCGCTCAGTGGGGAGCCGGGGGAGTGAGCGAGCGGCTGGGGTGGCTCGTGGACCGGGGACAAGGCGGCCTGGTTCGAGGAGCGGTTCCGGCGCCTTGCGTCCGAGCACTGCTGGAGCTGTTGAGTAAAGGACATGAGCGCAACACCGCTCTCCGCTCCACTACTGCTCGAGCTCCGAGTTGTCGAGAGCGAGTTGAGCGATGGTAGGTTGCCCTGGGAGAACCGTGAGCGAACGGACGAATACTTCTGCTCGGCAGACCCAGGCCAATCGCCCCCAGAAGAGGAGCTGGTTGCAACGTGTCCGTTGGCGATTGCTCGGGCGCTCGCAAGCGCCTGGCTCGTCGAGTTGGAGTACTTGGTGTCAAGGGTGAGCGAGGCATTTGGCGCGGTTCCGCACGATCGCCTCGGACAGCTGGCGCCATTCTGCGTTGTGGTCGTAGAACACCCGGAGTATTCCTTAAGGAGGCGAACTACCCCGGAGTGACCGCCCTTGGATGCGACCCGGAATGGGGTCCGACCACACTGGTCGACGTGGTTTGGATTCGCCCCGTGTCGCAGTAGCACTCCCACGACAAGCTCATGCCCCTCCTGTGCTGCGATGCAGAGCGCGGTCGCACCTTGGTTGCACGTGTGATCAACCGTAGCCCCGTTCTCCACCAACAATCGAACTACCTCATGTCGCCCCTGCCAGGCGGCGGACTGCACCGCCGTCCGCCTATCGTGGTCAACGGCATCCGGATTTGCCCCACGCCCCAGCAACAATTCCACCGTCTCATAGTGCCCCTGCCAAGTTGCTACGTGTAGTGGGGTACGCCCCTCGAAATCACACCCCTCAACATCGGCTCCGTGGTCCAGCAAGAGCGCGGCCATTGAGAGACGGTTGTCTAAGGCCAACATGTAGAGTGTTGACCTACCGTCGGCGTCTCTGTAATTGACATCAACGCTCTTCCTACAGAGAAGGGAGTGGACAACATCCTGGTGACCTTCAAGGGCAGCTGTGCGAAGGGCAGTACGCCCGTCATGGCTCTTCGCCTCAAGGGTCGACCCTGCGTCTGCTAGGGTCGTTACGACTGATAGGTGCCCCTCTTGCGCACCCAGAATCAGAGGAATGCGACCGTCGTTGTCGACCTCGTTGACGCGAGCACCAGCCTCCAGCAACGCATCGACCACCTATGCAAACAATACACGAGTCAACAACCATTGTCTGTCAGGAATACTGATTAAAACAATAGACAGGTCAAAATCGATTGCCTTAATCTGAATTCTGATAAAAAATACCTAAATATTGTTTCTTTCTGAATTCTCATCAAAACAATACACACTAATTGTCTTTTCATAATTCTACTTGAAACAATATACCAATCAATACCAATCGTACTTTCTTTGTAATTTATTGCATTCTTAAATTCATGATAATTGTAATTTGTAATCATAATTCCAGGCTTATAGAGAAACACTAAACAAAATGTCATCACAGATCAACCTGACATATTAAGAAGGATGCCCTTAGGAACACTTGCCAAAGAGTCGTACTAAACCAGATCAGGCCATGGGGTCATTCAAGTGATTTTGAGGATTCACAGCAGACAAGAGATTCTGTGACTCAATTAACTGACAACAATGTAGTCTATTCAAACATCAATGATTCAAATATTACTAATTTTACAAAAAATTACAGCACTTTAATGCAAATTAGCAGAACCAATAAGGTTTATTAAGCACTTAATTAAGCATAAATAAAGGATTCATGAACCAATCATTGAGGAGTCATTAATTATTTGTAGAGGATTAATTAAGGATTCATTAGGCATTCGTTGAGATTCATTGAATATTCATTAGCTCCTCCCAATGAAGAACAATGTTGATGTACATCCAGGCGCATCAAACGTCCAATCGACCAGCTCCATAATATTGTAAACAAGAAATATTATCAGACATAACTGAAGTTGCAACAAATCATCTGAGAATATTGACTTTATCCAGTTAACCACCACACAACCGCTATAAATAAATAGATCAGATAACCCCTTGACCTGACCTCGTTTTCACCAACACAACATAAACCAACAACATTACTGATGCATTCACCCTACCCAGTTGACCAACAACACCTAAATCAACAACACAGTTTGCCCTATGACATGACCCAATTAACCACAGCTAGGTCGGGTAAACATCAGTGACAACCTGACCCAGTTCACATGCAAAAACACCAACAGCCAAAACCTCTCGACCCAACCCAGCACACCCGATTGACCATGACGGCCCAACATCAACTGACCATGACCTCTGACCCGAACCAAAATTGACTGACTCAGTCAACATACCTCTTTGTTGCCTTCGAAGGCAGCGATGTGCAGCGGGGTCCAACCCGCGTTGTCCCGATGCATCTCGTCAAGTCCGCGGTTCAGCAGTTGCCTCACGATGTCAACGTTGCCCTGTTGAGCGGCAATCCCGAGCACCGTCCTGCCATCAACATCGATCATGTCGACCGCTGCTCCCCAGAAGAGCAGAAGAGCAACGACTGACCCGTGGCCCATAGAGACCGCTGCCTGGAGCGCGGTTCGACCGCTGTTGTCCGTGTGGTCTATGTCGGCGTCATTCTCCAAAAGAAGCTCACAGACTTCGTAGTGACCTTCGTAGGCGGCGACCAGTAATGGGGTCATCGCGTCCTTGTCACAGTGGTTGACTTCTGCACCTCGGTCGAGGAGAAGGGTCACGACCTATAGATGACAAAAGAATCATTAGAATTCATTGGAATTGGATTCGTCATTGTTGTCAATTGTCATCAGTGTTGTTATCATCACTACTTATATCATCTTCATCATCATCATCACTTTATCATCATGATTTTCATTATCCCATCATAATCACCATCATAATTGTCATAAGCACTTTACCCTATCATCACTTTAATGAGTTTCATTACTTTCATCATCAGTAGAACTTAATTAAAATAATGTTCATTTTGCCTGTTAGTTCTACACTCAGTTCATACAGAGGAGCCATATAATTTGCAATGCACAAGAGCTACTATATAGCTGGACCTCCATTTAGTAAATAGAGAGTGCTTAGAGCTCCACATGGTCATCTGTCTGTCATCCAAAATAAGCCATGTATGTCAAATGAGTCATAAATCAAGAGAAGGATTCTTTGTAAAACAGTTTACATGATGTGAGTTGTGAGAGCTATCAGCCATGTTGCTCTGAACACAGAGTGCAGATTAACAATTCATCAGATGACAGAAGGTGGTTGAAAGAGATTGAGTGGAGGGGGTTGAAGAGAACAGCCATGCAGTGGCAGATGGGGTCAAACAGATCAGCCAGACAACGAAACAGTCACAGGACAAAAACAATGTACACTGTGTCCGGAAATAAAGGGACCCTAATGACAATATGAAAATAAATAGTAAATGATCGTAGCTTTTTTAAAATTCCAAAACCGTTTTAATCCTGACATATTTATCCAGATATGTTTAATTTATGAACGTCCTGCCTGGTTAAAAAAAGTACATCATAGTGACGTCTTTAAATAACAAAGTTAATGCCTGGGAGGAATTTGATCAGCTGGTCATTGATGCTTCTATGGGACAATGATGCGCAGGTCATTAAGTCTGTGTTGAGGTCAAAGGCGGACTCTTTGAACACACCTTGTAATTTAAAATTAGTCAAATACAAGAATAAATTGCAATTACATTTATGGTAGTTTGTCGATAACATTTTTGAAAAGTTGAAAATTTAACTGATAAATTTTAGGCCATCCTTAATACTTAGATTTTGATGCAAATGACGCCGTTATGACGTCACTATTGGATGACAGGAACCATAATATTTTATGCAGTATTTGATAATTATTTCAGGATTAAGACGATTTTGGAATTTTAAAAATCGACGAATATTTACTATTTATTTTTATATTATCTTTAGGGGTCCCTTAATTTACGGACACAGTGTATTGTGAGGAAGAACTTTGCTATTATTGTTAAGACCATTATGACAAAGATAATATCACAAATCATCAAAACAATTCTCATCATTGAACCACAACCACTACCATCATCATCATAACCACCACCATCATCATAACCACCACCATCATCCTCATCATAACTACCATCATCATCCTCGTCATAACCACCACCATCATCATCATAACCACCACCATCATCCTCATCATAACCACCACCATCATCATCATAACTGACACCATCATCATCATCATAATGACAACCACCACCATCATCATAATCAATATATAGCTTTGTTCAACCAACTTTACAATCGCCTTCATCAACCATATATCTTCTTCACCTCTTCATCATCATTGTCATCATCATTATCATCTTGTAAACCTCAGTACATACTCTGCTAACACCATCATCAACCACCATCACCCCCTGCTCAGTCCCTCACCTTCAGATGACCTTCACTGGCAGGGATGCAGAGCGCAGCCACAGACAGAGCGGTCCTTCCATCAATATCCTCATGGTTGATATCTGCCCCATACTCCAACATGTCCTCCACGATATTCGTGTGCCCCATGTACGCGGCCGCAATCAGGGCGGTCCGACCCTCCTTATCCACCCTGTTCACATCCGCCCCATGCTCCAACAACCTCAGCACAATGTCCCCGTGCCCGCCCCACGCGGCTGCCCGGAGTGCAGTCCTCCCGTCTCGATCTGCCCTATCGACCTGGACACCAGCCTCCAACAGAAGATCGACGATCCTCGCGTGACCGCCCCAGGCAGCCGATCGCAGGATTGTCCATCCGTCACGATCGACGTGGTTCACTGACGCCCCGTTCTTGACGAGCGCTCGCACGAGCTCGATGTTCCCTTGACGCACGGCTAGACTCAGCTGGGTCTGACCGGACAGGTCGACCTCCTCTGGTTGCTCCAACGTTCCATCGCTCGGCTGGAACGCTGAACCAAGTAAACACGCCTGACTGGTTTCGTCCGATTCCTCTTCGTCAATTGCATCCTCAAAGACTTTGGAATCCTTTGGTTCATGGTTGAAGATGCTGTTGGACTGGGCAAGCATCTCGGCTGCAGGCAGTTTGGCGCCGGCGGCGAGAAGCAGTTTCAGCACCGCAGAGTCTTTTAGAAGACCCGACGCCAGGCTGTCTTCAAATCTGGCGTCACTCAGCAGCATCCAGAGAACAAGATGGTGGAACTCGAATGGCGCCTGGAGGTTGCTCTTGGCAAGATGGAGGGCGAAGTCCTGCACCTCAAGGGCGGTGAGGCTCGGGGCGTGCAGCGTAAAGCTGAGGGCGAGCATGGCATGACCCTCCGAGGTGAGGCAGAGGTACTTCTGTGTGCAGTGCTTCACGTCCATCAGCCACTCGGCGAAACTGTGGTGGAAGAGAATTTTGGTTCCATCGCGGCCCTTGATGAGGATCTTGGAGACGATGTCCATGCGCTGGCGGAAGTCCTCCAGGGTCAGACCAGTATTGCGGGTCAGCATGCAGCTGTACAGCTCCATCTCGGTCAGGGGCCTACGCGCCGCCAGGATGACGTTGAGGATGGGGAGGACGCGTTCGAACTGGTTAGCGAGGAAGATGCGCTGGCAAAGCCACAGGTAGAGGCCGTTGAGGGTCCCAGGGATCTCACGGATTTCGCGGAGGAGGACGAAGCTGTCGACGACGCCGTCCAGAACCTTTTCCAGGTAGAGGAAGCATCCATTGCACTTGATATGCAGCTGGTTGAGAGTTTCCGCTGTATCGCGGCTCAGGTGCTGTCGCAGTCGGTCCTCCTTGTCCAATCGACTCAGGATGTACTGCTGGACGTCGCGGATGACATGCGACTTTCGCAGATCGTCGAGGCTTATCTTTCGAAATCCGGTGAACATCCGCGTGATCGCTTTGCTCTGCTTCCGAGCAGTGCAGACGAGCAGAAGCCACGATGGAAAGAGGTGATGGTGCCTGCCGAGCAGCTCGGCAATCGATCCACTTGGACCGGTCGACTCAACCCCCATCTGTTGGTAGGACTCATCAACCGAGTCGACGATGAGAAAGAGATTTTCCGATGGGGGAGTCAATGATGACAGCGGAACGAGCACACCCGACTTGAGCGCGGAGTCCGGATCGCGCTCGCAGACAGTAGGATCGAGCAGCGCCTGGATCGAGGGATCCTCGGTCATCTCGCGGTATCCGCGCACGAGCAGACACTTGAAGACTTGATCGACGAGGGAAAGAACGAAGTTAGCCAGAGAAAGGGTCTCAGTGTCATGAGCCTGGCAGAAGTAGTATGCAAGAATTCGCTGGCTGAGCACACCCTGCTTTCCGTAGGGGGCAGTGGGCCACACCATCTCGCAGCAGAGAGCGGTCTTGCCACACCCCGGTCCTCCCATGATGAGGGTACCGCAGGTCTTAGCTGTTGACCGGTTTTCAAGGCAGTGCATGATCTTGCTGAAGACCCAGTCCCTGCAAAAGAACTGCTTGCCCTGGAGTAGGCTTGAGGCCATGCTGGACGTTACTTTAATTTGCTTCTCAATGGTGTTTATTAATCAATAAAAATAATGCAGTCTTTAAACCTCAAAATAACCTGTAAAAGAAAAACCACAAAAAAGTGCTTCACAATTCACCATTCAGATAAAAAAAAGTAGATCAGAAAAAACATACACATAAAAAAAACCCACTTCAATTAATATAACCCCAACACATTTATTTTTATAATCCCAGAAGCAGTAAACATATATACTTATGATCCACTTTAAAACTATATTAAATAGACCCAATTTATATATCGATCAAAATTCCCAATGCCCTATTATGATAGCCTGCATTTTAAACATACAGTTAACAGTTTAAAAATATCCTTTCTACTGTTTAGTATATTATTTGTAACAGAAATGTGTTTTATTAAATGTTGAGACAACACTGAATGTAAATTCAGTCTGCATAAGTTGCTTACATACTCACTATCTCTAATGATGCTATAAACCACTTATATTCAACACATATAATTTATTTGTGCTTACCATTAGTCTTAGCACATAACTTTAACGGGTCGTCAGACTGTTCAATTATAGTAATGCATATGGAAAGGTATAATTTTAGCGTAGAGCTTCTGCGGCCGAAAGTTCAGCCTAAAAACGTACAGAAAAATTACTTCTGGGGCTGAAAGTTCTTCGTATATGTCTCAAAAACGACGCTAACCCTAACCCTTACCATAAACGACCCTTACGACGCCTTACCTGACCCTAACCGACTCTCATGATACCAAAATCTGACCCTCACGACGCATATTGCAAATTATTTTATAACAGTGCGCATGCGCCAATGGTTGCGCATGCGGGCAAGTCTTCATGCGCGAAATTTTGCATGGATTTGGCCGTAGACGTAGAATTTCGTTTATCTTTGGGCCGAAGGTTCGGCCGAAGAAGATTTATCCATAATTTTAATAGGCATGCCTGATGTAACAGCAAATATATTACGAAACAAATAATGGATCTCTTACTGGTTCAAGCTTATTCCGCACGAATACAGCGCCGTCGGGTTTCGATCAAGAAAATTCGGTTGATAAATTATCGAAAAATTTTAGCAGCCGGATTCCCAAAATCCGGAAGATGGACGAGATTTGGAAGGCAAAAAGTGATCGTAGACGGAGGATAATCGGACACCATTGACAGACGGCTGTCGTCTGGTCCGCCGTGGCCGTTCTACTCCGATTTTATCCCGTCTCAGCCGAATATTCCTTTAATTACACGCGTTAAACCGCTAGCATTGACGAAAATGTAATTTCCTTCCCATGTTCGGCATAAAATGCGCGCGGATGGAAGAAATTCCGGCTGGAATCCACCTCACCAGACGTCTTCGTATTGCGATCTCCGCCTTGATCCCGATCGTCTCCATCTGACATCAACAAAGGCCGGGTAGGTGCGGCCCATCTCATACATATTCATGAGGTTGTACATTGGTAGGCGGAGCATTGATTACTTCGTATTCATATAAATGAGCAAATATAGCGTGAGATTCATCCGCCTGTGGGCGGGAACTCCGTGGATAAATCCATGGTAGGCGGAGCTAGTTGAGGAATATTTACTAATATCGTAATTCGGTGATCGCTTTAGAGAGTGAGGTAACTGACGTTAACAAACATTTGAAAAATCTATTATAGGAAAGTTTAATGTCACATTCATTCTGATATAGTCGTAAACTACTAAATAACACTAATCTTACATCTATATGTAATTGCTTGTTATGATTATTTTATGAGTGTAGGCTACATTATTTTACTCTAACTACTTTTAAGATGTCTGATGTGTAATTGCTTGTTGTTTATTTTGAGAATGTACGTTTTTTGAACGTTCATATTATGATGTGCCTGCAGTGCGTTTGCAAGCGGTTCAGTAAAGTACATACTTACATACTTACTTATAATAAATAAGCTGGATCCCTGCGCTTGGTTTTCAGAAATTTTGAGATTACGATTACGAATGTACGATCTATATTTATGTTATTGGCGCTGCCCTCGCCACTATGTACGTAAGTAAGTAAGAATATTCTTTATTAGACTACCAGCAGAAGTAGCTTTATTATTAGAAGTGGTAGTAGTATTATTAGTATTATTATTATTAGTCGAAAATGTGTAGAGAGTTTCGAGAACTTTCTTGGATTACACAGTGATGCAGTTTGATCGTAAAATTGCTGAGAAAAATTGGTAGCAGCACGAGCTGTTTTCGAGCTGCGTGCCTGAAGGCTACTTAAAGGACATTGTGATTGGCCCAAGGACCAATATGCATGGGACTGGAGAGTCTCCCATATTCCTTCGTGTCAACAGTTTTTGGGCGATATAGAGGGGCCAGCAATTTTAGATCCTTTTAAAATAACAAGCTTATTCATCAACCTTTAGTCGTGAAGCCAAATTTACGAATGACTACCGGGTGTTAGCAAAATAAAAAAATTGCCGTTACAGGTTCAAAACACCATATTTTCAAATAGAAGAAAAGTTTAGATTGGGGCGACATCTGTGTTTAAGAGAAAAGCGTGTACACGAAAATTTTGCGCGTAACCATTCCTCTTATCTAGATTCCTTGTGATTGGCCCAGGCGATTCCTTGGGATATTTTCAATAATTATCGGTGCATGAATAATAATTTATGCTAAGATCGAATTCGGCAGGCATATTGGAAAGTATTGGTATTGGTATCGCGATACTTTTAATTAGGAAGTATTGGTATTGCTCTTGCAATCCTTTTTTTAGTATTGTTAACAGCCCTGGCTAAATGAGCCGGAATTCTTGCAAGAAGTTGAAGATGCACTAGTATTACTAAAAAAATATCAATTTTCGCTGCACCTGCCTTTCGTTTTCAGCTGTAACTTTTCGCTTTCGCAGCATTCACTTAATACTTTCTAAGTTTAGAATTTTAAGTTGAGATGTGAGCTAAAGAAGTATAGACACTCAGTGGTGTAGCGAGGGGGCGAAGGGGCGAACCGCCTCAAATGGCACTTGTCCCAGGGGCGGCATTTTTGGTAAAAAAAATTAATTAAAAAAATATTGTATAAATTGCATTCTTCAAGATTTTTTTACTCTTGTCTAAACCTGGCACAAAGCTTTTTGGTTTTTGCTCGACATAAAGCTAACATATACGAGATACTGAGGTAGGCCTACCATCAAAATGATCGAATGGCGCCTATAGTTTATACATGATCAGAGCAGTCCTCAGGTAATTTGGCGCCCTAGGCATTCATCCATTATCCATATGAGAGCGTCCCCACCCTCGTTGCACGGACTGTAAGATGTGAGAATTATGGGGTCAGGCAAACACTACACGGGGCACATAAAAAAATTGTTCAAAATATATAGACGTGTCTAGCACAGGAAAATTAAGAGGGAAAGAGCGGGAGATTCAATGAGGTGTTTGGAGATTGAATATCGATTTTGGAATTAGCCTAAAGCTAGTTTTAATAACAATTTATAAATTTCTACTTGTATCATCATACAATTTTATTCCTGAAAACATAACCATATTATCCCTAAACTTCGACGCCCCTAAAATGTGGCGCCCTAGGCGGCTTCCTATGTCGCCTATGCCAGAAGCCGGCCCTGATAGACATGGCGCAAGAGAATTTAGACATTATTATTACTAAATTTTTTCATTTGATAGATGCGAAAACAATGGAGAATATAAATTAACTGGCGTCCTCTTGCGATTAACATAATATAAACTTTCATCCTATAGTATAAAGAAATATTCTTTATATTTATTATATTCATCAAAACTTGATTTCAACTTACAGGCTAAATATGTCCACACTAACTTTAGCTATGAATTTTAAAAAAGTTTTTAAAAAATGTTAAAAAAAATTTACGTTTATTAAATTAAATTAGCTGCGTTTAGTAGCTGAAGTATCGAGGAAGTAGAACTGCCCAGCAGTGTTCCCTCTAATCTGGGGCTATGAAGGCGGCGCAGACAAGTGTTTTTCTTGAAAAACAAATAGACGTATTAAGATGAACTGTAAACCAATACAAATAAATTGAAGGCTAATTACAATTACATACAATGCAATACATAAACTGCTCTAAAACACATTTTAGACAAGGGACTTTCCGTAGGTTATCAGAACTTAATCACCATAGACCATTTTGTATGGTCTTGATTTAACTGTCATCGCATTCAGGTGGACCTGCACACAAAAGTATGAACCATTTATAAAATGCTGCACACGCAACATTCCTTGCGCACACGGTCTCCGAAAAATTAGAGGGAACGTTGCGTGCCCACTGCCAGTGCCTACAACCTATATCCATGTTGTTTAATATTTTAGTTTAGTAGGAATGAAAGTGTATCCGTAATTTGTATGATAAGTTACCAGCTACTATAGTCTATTTTAATTACTATACTTACTATAGTCCTATCAGGATTAAATGATATTAAGTGAATGCGTCGTCGAGGCTTGTGTGCACTTCTGAGCAAAACATGTTGGAAGAAAAGCAATATCAAATTTCAGTGGTAATTAATGTAATAATCATAATGTATATTATGGAAAACACTCAAAACAGGCGTCGTATGCCTATCTCCCCTTGTGCACAGCCGGGTATGCACACGAATAAAGTGATGGAAAAAATAGACAGAGGCGGAATTTTGTACCTTCGCCCCAGGCGGCACTTTGCCTCGCTACGTCACTGCGATACAGTTATTGATCCTGTCGGCGAGGGAATCTGCAGCAGCACATCTTCGACGACGGAGAAGCGTATTTCTACGGCGCAGTAAGTACTTCAAGTAAGGTGTCATATACGACGGATCCTTTCTCCTGATCGACATTTTACTGAGAGGGACAATATGTTCGGTAGCCTGGAAGTTCTATAGTCCGACATCATTTTTTCTCCAATTTTAGCATATAGTTTGAGCATCAATGCAACTTCTACTTGTCCTGTGATTTTTTCATCAATCCAGCGTCAAATAACACTTTTAAATAGTTTCATATACCAGACTGCTACTAGTCAAGTTAATGAAACTGTTTCATCATCCCAACATCGATTAAAGCAAGGATACTAAACTGCGCACAATAGTCGCCTTATCAGACACCATGGATAGCGCTCAGATTTAAGAAAAGACTAGTTAGACCGTTAGAGTTTAGGCTATGTCTTGAGCCCGTGCTAAAGAGAGCATGTGGATCTCGGTTCGGTTCGCATTGCGAGGATGGCACGTGTTACATTGCGACATGTAAGAGATCTTAATCTTGAGCTAGTTCGGTCCATGCACTTTAAATGGCATGAGGTCAATTCAAATGGGCGACTGCATCACATTAGAAGGGTCATATATAATAACTGGGTGCTCTGTCTCTGTCTGTCTCTCTGTCTGTCTCTCTCTGTCTCTTTCTGTCTGTCTGTCTGTCTGTCATCATCCATTGCGCAAGCTCATCAGGCATCTCCCTTCTTTCCGTATGGCTCTGTCTGTCAGTCTGCTTGCCTGTCTGTCTGGCTGTCTCTCTCTGTCTGTCCGTCTGCCTGCCTGCCTGCCTGTGCCATAACGTCTTTATGGCTGTATGTGTATGTGTGTCTGTCGATCGGCTTGCATGTCCTTTTGTTTTTATGCGTTTCTGTGCCTGATAGTCGGACAATGTGAATGATTTAGTCTGCGATGTCACCTCTGTTCCCGTCTGTCTGTCTCCTACTGTTTCTCGGTCTGTCTACTTCTGTTTGTCTACCTCAGTCTGCTTGTCTGTCTGTCTCCCTCTGTCTGTTTGCCTACCTCAGTCGTTTTGTCTGTCTCCCTCTGTCTGTCTACCTGCGTCTGTTTATCTGTCTGTCTCCCTCTGCCTGTCTGTCTACCTCCAGAGGCGCGTTTACAGAATACGGGGCCGTAGGCGCAAACAGTTTTGGGGCCCTTCTGAATTTTTACACTGAGTCTGAGGTTCGTCTATAAATGACGTCATATGTATGACCCCTATTGGAGGGTCATACATATGTGACGACTTGTGACGAAGCTGAGGACTCATCACTTCAAATATCGAAATACGCAACTTTATTTCAAAATTTAACTCAATTGAACAATGAGCCAACTTCCGGAAGCGAAGAGGCTCATAACACGCAGCTAACCTAGCTGATGCTGATATTGACATAAACAGAGCAATATTATGAATTAGCATAATACACTTGTCATAGCTGCAACAATAGAAAATATGTTATATTTAATATATTTCAAACGTGAGACATGCTATTTCGTTGAAAAAAATGTTTTAATTCATTTGGGGCCCTCTGAGATGTTATTTTTTTATGAAATGTTTTCATTCAGCTCCTGAGATGTTATTTTTTATGAAATGTTGTCATTCATTTGGGGGCACCGTGAGATTTTATTTTGTATTTAATGTTTTTTATTTATTTGGGGGCTCCCTGATAGGCCTATGCTATTTTGTATTAAACGTTTTCACTCATTTGGGGGCCACTGATATGTTATTTTGTATTAAATGTTTAGTTGGGGCCTCTGAGATGCTGTTTTACATGAAATGTTTTAATTCATTTATTGACCTCTGAGACGTTATTTCGTATTTAGTGTTTTCAATCATATGGCGGCTCTCTGAGATTTTGTTTTATATGAGATGTTTTTATTCATTTGGGGGCCCCTGAGATGTTATTTTATATTTAATGTTTACATCATTTGAAGGCCCCCCTCAGATTTGTGCGCCAATAGGTAAACGCGTCACTGTCTACCTCAGTCTGTTTGTCTCTGTCTGTCTCCCTCTGTCTGCCTGTCTACCTCAGTCTGATTGTCTGTCTGTCTCCCCCTGTCTGTCTCTCTGTCTCCCTCTGTCTGTCTGTGTCTGTCGTTCAATTGATCGCTTGGCGTCGTTCGCTGACAGTTTATTAAACACCAGTCAATCACTTTGCAATCATTCAATCAACCGATCTGAGAAATCTCTCTCTATCTCTGTCTCAGTCTGTCTGTCTGCCTGTCCGTCTCTTCCTCCGTCCGTCCCTCCGTCCGTCCCTCCGTCCGTCCCTTCCTCCGTCCATCCGTCCGTCCCTCCCTCCCTCCGTCCGTCCCTTCCTCCGTCCGTCCCTCCGTCCGTCCCTCCGTCCGTCCCTTCCTCCGTCCGTCCGTCCGTCCGTCCGTCCCTCCGTCCGTCCCTTCCTCCGTCCGTCCCTCCGTCCGTCCCTCCGTCCGTCCCTTCCTCCGTCCGTCCGTCCGTCCGTCCGTCCCTCCCTCCGTCCGTCCCTTCCTCCGTCCGTCCCTTCCTCCGTCCGTCCGTCCCTCCGTCCGTCCCTCCGTCCGTCTCTTCCTCCGTCCGTCCCTCCGTCCGTCCCTCCGTCCGTCCCTTCCTCCGTCCGTCCGTCCGTCCGTCCGTCCCTCCCTCCGTCCGTCCCTTCCTCCGTCCGTCCGTCCGTCCCTTCCTCCGTCCGTCCCTCCGTCCGTCCCTCCGTCCGTCCCTCCGTCCGTCCCTCCGTCCGTCCCTCCGTCCGTCCCTTCCTCCGTCCGTCCCTCCGTCCGTCCCTTCCTCCGTCCCTTCCTCCGTCCGTCCCTCCGTCCGTCCCTTCCTCCGTCCGTCCCTCCGTCCGTCCCTCCGTCCGTCCCTTCCTCCGTCCGTCCCTCCGTCCGTCCCTTCCTCCGTCCGTCCCTCCGTCCCTCCGTCCGTCTCTCCGTCCGTCCCTCCGTCCGTCCCTTCCTCCGTCCCTCCCTCCGTCCGTCCCTCCGTCCGTCCGTCCCTCCGACCCTCCGTCCGTCCCTCCGTCCGTCCCTCCGTCCGTCCCTCCGTCCGTCCCTTCCTCCGTCCGTCCCTCCGTCCGTCCCTCCGTCCGTCCCTTCCTCCGTCCGTCCCTCCGTCCGTCCCTTCCTCCGTCAGTCCCTCCGTCCGTCCCTTCCTCCGTCCGTCCCTCCGTCCCTCCGTCCGTCTCTCCGTCCGTCCCTCCGTCCGTCCCTTCCTCCGTCCCTCCCTCCGTCCGTCCCTCCGTCCGTCCCTCCGTCCGTCCCTCCCTCCGACCCTCCGTCCGTCCCTCCGTCCGTCCCTTCCTCCGTCCGTCCCTCCGTCCGTCCCTTCCTCCGTCCGTCCCTCCGTCCGTCCCTCTGTCCGTCCCTTCCTCCGTCCGTCCCTCCGTCCGTCCCTTCCTCCGTCCGTCCCTCCGTCCCTCCGTCCGTCTCTCCGTCCGTCCCTCCGTCCGTCCCTTCCTCCGTCCCTCCCTCCGTCCGTCCCTCCGTCCGTCCGTCCCTCCGACCCTCCGTCCGTCCCTCCGTCCGTCCCTCCGTCCCTCCCACCATCCCTCCTTCCTCTCTCTCTCTCTCTCTCTCCCCGTCTCTCCCTCCCTCCAACAGTCTCTCTGTCTCTGTCTGTCTGTGTGTGTCTCCCTTTGTCAGTCTGTCTGTCTCTCCCCCCCCCCTCTCTCGCTCTCTGACAGAGTGAGAGGAGCAGACAGACAGACAGATAAGCTGCACGATAGAATCAATTAAAATGGATGGATGGGTGTGACAGTAGATATATATATATATATATATCGTTAAGGTCACCTTGGCCTTCGATGTCCACACCATCGTCCATTCATTGACCATCAAACTGACCACAGTCAGGCATTCCTCCCTCGGATTGAAATTCGCCTGCCCGTCTGTCTGCCTGCTTGTCTCTCAATCTGCTTGTCTGTCTGCTTGTAAGTATGTACGTCTGTTTATCTGTCTGTCTGCCTGTCTGTCTGCGTATATGTCCGCCTGCCTTCTTGTCTGCCTGCCTGCTTGTCTGCTTTTCTGTTTGTCTGTCTGTCTGCCTGCATGCCTGCTTGTGTGTATGTCTGCCTATGTCTGTCTGTATTCTTGTCCGTTTATCGGTGACTGTCTGTCTGCTTGTTTGCATGTCTGTCTCACTCTGTCTGTGCGTCTATTTGTCTGCCTGCTTGTCTGTTTGTCCATCTGTCTGTTTGTTTGTATCTGTTTGTCTGCTTGCTTGTATGGTTTTCTCTCTCTGTCTGTTTGTCTGCCTGCACGCCTGGCCTCCTGAACTTCCCGAAGCGCCTTCGCCATAGCCAATCAAAATCAACGTCTATGTCGGTAGGTCATTCAACAATTTCTCAGACGAAGAAGAGGAAGAGCAGGAGGAAGAGGAAGAGGAGGAGAAGGAAGAGGAGGAGGAAGAAGAAGAGGAAGAAGAGCAGGAGGAGGAGGAGAAGGAGGAGGAGGAGGAAGCAGAAGAGGAAGAAGAGCAGGAGGAGGAGGAGGAGGAGGAAGAGGAGGAAGAGCAGGAGGAAGAGCAGGAGGAGGAAGAGCAGGAGGAAGAGGAAGAGCAGGAGAAGGAGGAGGAGGAGGAGGAGGAAGAGGAGGAAGAGCAGGAGGAAGAGCAGGAGGAGGAAGAGCAGGAGGAAGAGGAAGAGCAGGAGAAGGAGGAGGAGGAGGAAGAAGAAGAGGAAGAAGAGGAGGAGGAGGAGGAGGAGGAAGAGCAGGAGGAGGAAGAGGAAGACGAGGAGGAGGAAGGGGAGTAGGAGGAAGAAGAGGAGGGTGAGACACGTGCGTAATTTATGAACGGACCACAGCAGACGCTCTCTCCTCCTACTCCTCTTCCATCTTCTTCTCCTTTCCGTCGACGTCTATAATTTATTCTCTATCAGACTTTTATTCTGACCGCATCGACTTAAACCAGTTGACAGTTAGGCCTACGTATACTTACATCTGATTATCATCATCTTATTATACAATTGTTATATACAATTGTACTTATAATAGATAATGCATATTCACTGTCTATACCAATAGCACCATAATAATATATTGTGCTATCCATATATGTGTGTATATATTATGTCTGTCTGTGTCTATTTCTGTATGTCATTTGTCTCGGTACTCGGGATGTCTCAGTGTGTCTGGTGTTTGTCCTTTCGTCTTTGTCTTACTATCATGTCGTAGACGTATAAGCGTGCGTCCATAATACCTGCAAACAATTTAATAAATTAAACATTAAAAACATCAACCTTTTAATTAACATAATTATAATTAGACAGGCGGTTGTATAGGACTCGTGCAGTGGAATGAGGTGTCAAAATAATTATGCAGAGGAATGCCAATTAATTAATTACATGAAGATATACAGTAGACTCTAATTACATTTCTTATACACAGATATTCTTCCTCTCAATAGTTCACTGTACACATTCGATCAGTCTCCATTGCCCTCTCTTCTCAGGTTCTCATTCATAATTTAGGGACCGCCCAAGTGACGACTAAGCTAATTTAATTAATTAACCGAACAGTCCCGACATCACGAAAAGACGAATCGACTCAGACAGACAAATATACAGACAGATAGGCAGGTATGTAGGCCTACACAGACACACAAAGAAAAGATTTATAATGGACGGTTATGTATACGTAGACCTGTATCTGGGCGAGTGAAATCTGTAAATTTACTCAAATGCGCAATAAATTAAAGTACATCCCGCGCTATAATAGCTCTAAAAGTGACTAAATCAAACCAAACCGCATACAAAATGTTGCAAATGGCGTCTGACAGGCGTAGCTATACACACTCGAGCTATTTACAGGCCGTGGATGCTGACAACAGATTTCCGCGCAGATGACACGCACAATGGAAACAGCCCAATTTTCGCCGCGGAAATGTAATCTCGGCCGACGTTTGGGGACGAAAACACATAAAATATACTTGAGAGAAATCGATTCGGAAGTCCGAGCTTATGTCGGAGTTGTATTCGGATCGACAATACACGCTACGAGCAATCTAGCGTTTTGGCTGCGTCCTTCTTGTCGTCTGCTTGCGTGCGCTTGAAAGGGAGCTGCTGGCTATGCGTGCGTATAGGATGACGTCACGTAGAAGCAGTCTGTTCTACGGTAGCGCAAAAGAGACGCGGAAATGTTTGTGTTGGAAATTTACATTTAATGGCTACGATTTAAGTAATTAGCACCATTTGAGAGAGAGACAGACAGACAGACAGACAGACAGACAGACATAGACAGAGAGGTACTGTGTATATCTTTGTTTAACGAGAAACAAACTTCTTGCGTGTGGCAGCCATGGTGGCGCCCATCCCATCAGGTACTACTTGAGGGTTTCATGAAGTCGGGCTTCAGTTAACTTAAAATAATGCGTGTTTAATAATAGAAGTTCGTTTTTTGAAGGCGACATGCACTTTGAACCTCCTTAGTAATTAGTTATGTGCCTACTATCTTGAAGTGGCATAATCCTACAACTAATTAATTAATCCTACAGCTAACTAATTAGCCACTGTGTGTCTCTTTAGGCTGCAATATGGTTTATACATTCATTTTTAATGTAGATATCGTGCTAATAGGGAACACTGTAGTATAAATGGCGCCAGTGTCAAATGTGGGTATGCTACCCGAGGAAAAAATGTGTGCTTTGATGTAAAGTGTTCACATGTTATTATATCTATGCCTTCATATATATAATAATACATGTTATTATATCTATAGTTTCATCTCACAAAATAATCTAAAAGTTAGCTTGTTTAGAAAAATGGCTACGTATTGCTGCGTGCCAAACTGCAACAGAAAAAGAGGCCATAGGTTTCCGAAAGATAGACATCTGAAACGGAAGTGGATAGCAGCAATAAAGCGTGCAAAATGGCAACCTACTTCAACGAGTATGGTGTGCGAGTGTCATTTCAACGCATAAGACTACACGGATGTGACGAAGTTCGGTAAGTTATATTTTCCTGTGATTTTCTGGGTTTTGTTTGCATTTTACAGTAACAATGAATAACGCAAAAATCGTTTTGACTAGAACACTGCTTCAATAAAGACTGGCATCACCGCTACCAACAATAATAACATTATCGACATTCCCTTTGCATCTACTACCAGTTTTTCACTGTAAATGAATAAAAATAACAGAGGGGCAAATTCTATGTATTATCGTTATTGATAGGGGTTGTGGTGAGTTTATTGTAGATGTTTTGCTGCCATTGTTTTAATTAGACCTACAAACCAAGTCATTTTAAAGTATTATAAGCTTAATTCTATTTATTATGATTATTGATGGGCGTAGTACAAGGCCAGCTTTTTAGATGTTTGCTATCATTCTTCAGGTTACACACCACTGCGAAAAGTTTTGAAAGCTTCAGCTGTCACAAGTATACTTGGGCTCCATAACCTTCTGTTCATGCCTTGCTTATGACAACATGGCTACAAACACGACACAATAAAGAAGAGACAAAATCACTTAAAGTTGCTGAAAGTAACATCAGTAATTTTAACGTGGACAATGAATTTACGATTGGACTGGCAGAGGAAGCAGATTCTTCTGAATCTACACTTTCCGGTGGAAACAGAGAGACTGATGGAGTGAGAGAGAGAGAGAGAGAGAGAGAGAGAGAGAGAGAGAGAGAGAGAGAGAGAGAGAGACAAACAGATGCCGAGACTCAAAACGCCAATGAAGCCATACAAACAGCTACTGCATCTGCCCGAACTTTGGAGGAACATTCATTTTTTTTGTCTTGTCAATTACTAACAATGACAGGGCAATTAATGTTTTGACTGGAAAACTACACCAAATTTCAGTTTGTGCTGGCGAGCTTAGGACCAGCATCTCAATGTTTAAGTTACATGTATGGTGATGTGACAGATATCTGTGTAGAGGATCAGTTTCTCATGGTTCTGATGAAACTTCGCAGATATACCACAAACTTTGAACTGGGCATGATGTTTGGTGTGTGTGAAGGGCAGGTTTATAATGTCTTTTGTACATGGATTCGTTTCATGTCACTTCAGTGGAGGGAGGTGAATTTGTGGCCCTCTCGTGATCTGGTGAATTTCTTTATGCCTGTTGATTTCCGAAGAAAATTCACAAAGACACGTGTTGTATTAAATGGAACGGAATGCCCTGTAAAAACTCCAGAGCTCCCTTTAGCCAGCCAGCAACATTCTCGACCTATAGAAATCGGAGTACAGTGAATGTATTGGTTGGTGCCACACCGTCGGGTCTCGTGTCGTTTGTGTCGCCCGCATATGGAGAGTCTACAAGTGATCTACAAATAGTAGAACGCAGTGGCTTGCCCAGTTTATGTGACTCAAGGGACTCCATTATGGCATTTAAGGGTTTTGTCGTACAAGATATGTTTGCACCATTTAATGTGCATGTTAACATTCCAACATTCTTCGGAAACAAAAAACAAATGAAAAGCAAAACAATTCTAAACGACCGCAAGGTATGCAGCAAAAGAGTACACATCGAACGAATTATTGGCCTGGGGAAAACGTTTAAAATCTTATCACAACCGATGAACCATTCAGAAACACCAGATATAATATTTTTTACATGCTGTGTAAGTTTTGCAGTTGCATTGTTTCAAAAAATGCTTAGAATGTGTACAACATTGTTTAACTTGTGCCAAATTAGGCTATGGTGCTACAGTCCGAAGTACATTAAACACTGTCAAAATTGAATGTGTAATAGTCTGTGTAAAAAACTTGTCAAGATAAACTTGTTTAAAATGGTCAATGTAGAAATGTTCTAGTGGTGAAAGCTTTGCCGTAATGAACTCCGTATCGGGTGAATGCTAATACACTTCATGTCCGGTAACGTGTAAACAACAAAAAAGCACACCTGTCAAATGACAAATATGCAAATGACATGCTTACAGTGAGCATCTGGACCCAGCCCAGCACCACACTCATACTCACACTGAGCTTCCAGTACAATTTCACCATGGCAAACACTCATATCCACATTATACGTCGTGGATTTCTTCATCTCCGCATAACAGCGGAAATTGTTTAGTTTGAGAAATTGCATGCGAATATTTTTTCGATAAATATTTAACGATCACTAAAGAGTAGCCCACTAAAAGTAAGCAATAACAGGCTGTCGGTTATTATTCATTCCATGATATGAAATGCAATTCAGTTGGAGAATTCCTTATCCGTTATAAGTTTCCGTAGGCGGACGAACCTGTAAAACATCGACATTGTACGGGGCGCCGATCAGAAATAATGCGGATAAGTCTCTTATAGTAGGCCTAAGTCTGATTCTGCGGGCGTTGGCTTGTTATTTGTACAGCAACGAAATAAGCTGAGCTTTTAATCTGGAAAGCCCTTTCATCGGACAAGGGCCAGAATATACATCATCCAGGTTAGACCCCAAAAACCGAATCGAAGATCCAGAATCTAATTAAATGAATTTTATAGCGCCGTTGTAATTAATGCACAGTGGTTGATTCAAGTGAAACTGTGGTTAAGAATCCGCTGTAGAATCCCGGTCGAAATCTCCATTGGTGAAAGTGTGCTAGAAGGGAGGTTGTGTGGTGAATCTCCATTGGAGAAGGGATATTAAAAGAGATATTGTGAGATTGTGTGGTTCCAGTGGTTATGCTAATGATCAGAGATGAATAAAAAGGCATCTGCATAAACTGGTGTGCTGCGCTTGGCTTAAGTGTATATACCGCTTCAGAAATGTGGAGTTAAATATTATAATTTAATAAGCATGTCTTTTGGTTTAAAGATTTTGCTAATTTTTCAGGAGAAATAAGGCCTATGAAAGTCCTAAGTTAGCCTTCTTCTAAAATACCCAAAAATTTATTTTGTCTTTTGGTTTCGCAATTTCTAGTTAATCACAACTTGTAATTAGCGTTTCGATGATTACGGAGGTCATGCCTGCATCGTAGCATGAACTCGGGTTTAAGTTTTTATGTAGCGCCATAGTTATGTTTTTGTTATCTGGGTGAATTTTAGGGCTAATAGGGCTATCATTAATTAATAAGAAATCATGTTATGTGTAAAGCGTGCTGTTTACGCTTAATGAAGGCCAAGAAGACACTCAATAATACTGCTGTCGTTCTAAGAAAATTACTAGAAACCATTCAAAGGTGAGACCCAAAGTACAAGTCGCGCCAGCAGTGTCATCCGTCTTCTTACAACAGATTTCAAGACGGAATTTCAAGCAATTACATGCACATCTCATAAATGTTATGGATTTTTTAAGTACAGTACAATACATTCATTTCGAGGATTTATATAGCACCCCTTCAGGGAAAACTACTCAGAGGTGCTCTCAGCCCAGCCACGGCCAAAAAGAAATGACTTTAGCATCTTACAAAAGGTACATGTAGGTAGGTCATTGTAAGGGGGAAGACGGAGGGCAATCGGGAGCCCATTCCAGATGGATGGACCAACCACTGAGAAAGCACGACGCAGCATTAGCGACGAGCGGGCTCTGGACACCAGAAGCTCGCCTTTAGCAGCAGAGCGCAGAACTCTACGCGAAAGGAGTTCAGACACCGGACGACACAGTTCAGTCAAGTAGGATGGCGCACAACCAGAGACACCGCTAAACTATTATGTGTCGCAACGCGGAAACCAATGCGCTGTTGAACCGATCTCCAGTGAAAGACATCGCGCATATAGGCCTAACTCTAGACCAAGAACTCACTTTCACACGGCACATCCACTTGCTCTGCAGAGATTGCTATTATCAGCTGCGCCAGCTCAAGACAATATCCCGTTCCTACTCCCTTGATGCTGCTGCTCTCGGACTTCCATGAGGCAGCGCCGAGCCTTCTCGGTTGCTGGCCCTGCAACCTGGAATAGGCTCCCTGTCACTCAGCCTTGTGCCCAGTGGACACTCAACCATGTTCTATACTAATCTTAAGACTGTCCTATTTAGCCGGGGTTGGGTCGGGAGCGCTTCTGAGTAGATGTATTGAAAGGGCGCTATATAAATCGTCCAAAAAAATTAATAAATATAAGCTGAAACCGGTGAAAATTTAGGTATATGTCAGTAGGTATAAAGCGCGCTATCTGGGACAATTGACTGTAACATAGTTCTAAATCACCCACCTAATAGGTTACAAAACGTATTTTTAACCTATAACCAGGTTAAAAATAACCAATTCCTACACAAACCTAAACCCCTAGGTCAAACATCAACCAACAGACTAAGAAAAACGCCAGGAAATTTCCAATAGTTTCGATGATGAACCACAATTCATGCACAAAGCCCCCGGTCAAAACGTCCGCCAATAGGTCAAAAGTCACGGGAATTTCCAATAGTTTCGATGATGAGTCATTGTTCAACAAGCAAACAAAACTTCTCTCATATATAAAATGGATGAAAATATTGTCTCACTTCGACTTAAAGGAATGCCACTCCAATATAAAACGGAATACTCGAAGCAGAGTGTGATCGAACTAAGAAAAATTGCGAAACTGAAAGGTATGGTTGGTTATACGAGACTGCGTAAAGCGGATTTGATTGCTAAAATTGAAGCTAATGTGTCTCAAACACTCATCCCCTCACATTTTGCGCCAATCTCATCCAATGCTAGTTTGCTGGACGTAAATGTCTTGTCCGTTTCCAGCGTGTCGTGAATGGGCGTATCCCACGACCCCTCGAATACGCTCATGTAATATTCCGTCTCATCCGGCGCCTCTACCGTAATCAGGTAGAAATAGCCTACTGTACAGTACAGATATTGCTTCGTTTTAACCGTGTAAACTACGTCTTCTTCCAAAGTTTCGAAATCTATAAATTTACGAGTTCCCGTTTTTTATTAGCCAGGATAAAACTTTATGTCAACACACGGATCTCGTATCTATTTCTCCACACTTTACCGTTGTTATCCTGTATCGTGCTCGTACAGATTTTAAACGCCATACTTGCCTTATACAACGATGGCTAAGTGGTGGTTTCGTTCGTATCTCTGTCAAAGATTTCAACGCTTATCGGATTATTACGAATCGTTTTTAGATATTCGTATCTGGGTAGTACTTTCTTTTTCTCCTTCACCAGCACCTTCTCTTCTGGCAGTTCTAATTCAGATAAAACACCTTTCTCAACGAGTATCCTTAACATATCCGGCTTGTTCATAAATCTTGAGCCTTTTATACTGTGTTCCTTCATTAGCGATTTCAGTTGTGAGAGTTTCATGTTTTTTTATAATAGAAAATATTTTCTATAATATACAGCGCTCAACTTCCGACCATCTGATTGGAAGTTTAGCAATTTATCTGAAATGACAACTGCATAAGCTTCCGTTCCAAGCGGCACCGCAGCATTGAAAGTAGCCTTGATCTGGATGTCTGCGACAGATGACAGTAACCGCCCTGATTGTTTACTTACATCGAAAACGAACAGCGGATATAAATCTTTTGTAATTAGCCGGCGTAATGTTGCTCTGAGTCACGAGTTGGTCCATCCCATAGAATTTCTCGCTAAAGGTCGCGGCATCTCTGTAAGCTCTCGAAAATTGCTGATTCGGGAATGATATGTTGTAATCGACTGCTGGGTATCTGTCTTGGTTCATAATCACATACATGTTCTTAATATCGCAATGATCGAAAATTGATGGATTAGCTTCTTGACTAAGGCTTCGATACGTTTGAAATCCAACGATAATATACCTCGGTTTTTCTGGAGCTGTCTTTACGCTAAGTTGCCAACTGAATGTGGTAGATCGAGTAACCGCTATGGTATCGCAAAGACGAGCTCGATAGGCTACTGGTAATGTTGCCTTTGATTCGATCGTATTATGCAGCTGCATTCTATCCATGTCGGACGGAATAACATGCGGCATAAACCACGAAATTTTATTGATGTTGACTTTGCCAGCTGCTACAGTGGCCAACCTGAAGACGTCGTCGATGTCGGATTTGCGAACGAGCGTCAAAGTCTGCTTCATGCCGTAGACTACCTTATCGTAATCCTCACAGAATCAAAAAATGTGCTTCAGAGGTACTATGAAGCTAAATGTGCCCTTGGCAGTTGGTTTCTGAATGAGATATGCCTGTCTGATCGCGAATCCAGAGTTGTCGGCTATAACTGCAGTCGCGGTTGTGTCTTTTGTCCATAATTGGTTAAGTCCTTGTGCGAGAGCGAAGTCGTTGGGATATTTCAATAGGCCTAGCATAGTTGTGGCTTGCCCCGAATGAAACACGCTTTCGATATCTTGATTCGACAGGGAATACGATATTTGGCTAGAAAAGATGCATGAGTCCGTTGTTGGTAATAGCCACAGCATCGGCATTAGCGTAATCTGTTCCATCTGCTTTAGTCAGTCTACTTTCGAAAAGCAGGTATGACTCGGAGGGGTGGCTGAAAAGATCGAAAAGTTCGATATTTACGAGAATTTCCCAGGGTTGTTCAGATTCGTCCCCGTTACCGGCCCGTACTCGTGTCATTCGTATCTTTCAACTCCCTCGTCTATAATAGTATTTTCAGTAAATCTTCGAATATCTGACTGCATTTTTTAATATAGCAATTAAATATTTTAAGCCAACTTCATTCCAGATCCACGCACCAGATCTTGGATCGACACGGCGCCGCCGTTGCCAGATAGTAAATTATTTATATTCATATTACCATGGGGAGATATTAAACCCTTTATCGCCTCCTCGCTACCTCGACTAAGTGTCGTATTTCCATCGGAGGATATTAAACTCTTTAACGCGTCCTTGCTCTGTTGGCTGAGTATGGCTGATTGCGGCGGTGGTGGATTAAACATCTTTGCCGCTGCTTTATCCACCAATCGCTTTCCAGCATTTATAGCAACGGTCTTACCAACATCTACATCTATTTTCCAATCTCCGTTGCAGCGTCTTTCCCAGCACTTAATGGGGTTGTTGCTACCTGTCTCGTCGCATTCGAAGGATAACATTCTTTTGAAAAATCCTGATATCGTATAAAATATTCCAGCGCCTCCTACGACGTATCTTTTAGTAAATCTTCTCTGAGTTACGACAATCATTTTATAATTGTATCATTAACTTTTCATACTCTAGCGCATTTATCGCATTTTGTCGAAGTAACTCATCGCAGATACCGACTATCTCGTTTCTTAATCTTGTATTTCCCGCTCTGAAGCTAGCGAATCGAAGAGTTAACATATCCATTAGCGCATTAGGATCTTGCGGAAGAACTACGACTCCTTCGCCCGTTGAGAACCTCTCTTCCCATATCGGCCCAATGATTTCTCTATATTTTTCGCTTCTAGACGACTTGGGTTTGTTCGGATTCTCATGTTGACGGATTGCGTTTGTCACAGTCAAAATCTCACTCAAGTCTTTGAGATTGTTTATGTCGTATATCGTCTTGTCTGGTTTTGCCATTGTCAATAACTCCCAAAGTCCAGGAGTTCCCATATAGGTAACATCTTCGAAAGTTATATCATCACCTTCGATCGTGATTGGGCTGTCCCCGATGCGAAATCGATCATCTTTGGAGTATATTGCGAAGGTCCTATCCGTCGACTTCTTGTTTGTAGCGTATTCTTTTAAATATTTTATTGCTATATCACCTAATTCCAAAATTCTAATATCTGAAATGGGATCGTCCTCAAACACTTCTATTGAGGGATATTGTGGGAATTGAATTGCTTTCAACGATGTCGATATCGATGCTGGCAATGCTCGAAGCGCGGCAGTTGTCGCCATAGAGTTCTCTCTTACAGTACCTAATTCTTTGGTTATTCCAGACTGCGAGTCGATTATCGGTTTGTACGCCTTTATCAATTCTCGCTGAAGTCCAATGTCCCCTATTTTCTCGGATAACGAGTCTTGTCTAATATTTTGCTTCGTCTTGAGAAAGTTCTCACCAATAAAATCACGTTTGGTTGGGTCCTTGATTTTTAGAAACGACATTTTTAACTTGGAAACATAATATTTAAACGTAAAACGTAAAACATAAAACATAAAACGTAAAACGTAAATTTACGTTCACTTTGTGTTCAATACGTTTTTGAATGTCTCTTCCCTAATGAACGATTGTTTCGTCGCTTCATCTATGTTGGCATTGCTTTTACTTCTAACCTCTTCCTTCATTTCATTAAATTTCTCGAATTCACTCAGAATAACAGAATATTCCAAGTCTGAGATATTATGATATTATTATCATCTAAAGCTTTCGAAACAAGATCGCTGATCGAATTGAGTTTCCCTTCGGCTATCTTAATATTGTATTCTTCGTTAACCATATCATAATGCTCGTTTTCTTTCATGATTCTCTGGACGTATTCGTTAATATCTGTAATTTCATAGCAGCCTTCGGGAATGGTTATAATAACCCACATACCTCCACCATTCGATGAATACGAAAAGTTGTTGTTAATCTCATCGATGTTTGGGAATGATGTTTGGCGGTATTTAGCTGCCGTGGGCTAAATATCCAGGTGAGATGCACTTGCCGGGACATTCGTTTACTGGTCCTGGTACTAGACTTGATTTGAGGCTGAATTCCGATGGAACTCCTAAGGATTGGTCGAAGCCCGTCAATAGAGTCGACGACGCTGCATATCATCATGATTTGGCGTACGATCAGCACGCGGATACAGCTTCTAGGAATGTCGCCGATAGAACGATGGTTCTATTTTACAGCTTATTCAACCAGACGATATATCGGTGTGTTGGATGAAATGGTTAGTAATTATAATGAAACTAGGCATTCTTCCATTAAAATGACATCCTCTAAAGCTAGTTTGAAAATGAATGAAAAGGTAGCTTGGATGAACTTATACGGTGATGAGATCTCGGAACCTATTATACCCGGGTTTTAGATTGGTGATAAAGTTAGATAACGAAGAAGAAGAACATCTTTGAAAAAGGTTTTACACCGAGATGGATGGAAGAGATCTTCACAATTTCAAAGATTCAATACACGTATCCACCACTTATAAGATCACTGATTATAATGGTGAGGAAATACAGGGCTCGTTTTACGAACCGGAGCTACAGAAGACTACTCAAGAAATATTTAGAATAGAAAAAGTTATCAGGAAACGGGGAAAAAAGTCGCTGGTTAAATGGTTGAGTCATCCTGAGTCATTTAATTCCTGGGTTGATAATGAAGACATGGTGGTCACGTGATAATGACTCATCGTCGAAACTATTGGAAATTCCCGTGACTTTTGACCTATTGGCGGACGTTTTGACCGGGGGCTTTGTGCATGAAATGTGGCTCAGCATCGAAACTATTGGAAATTTCCTGGCGTTTTTCTTAGTCTGTTGGTTGATGTTTGACCTAGGGGTTTAGATTTGTGTAGGAATTGGTTATTTTTAACCTGGTTATAGGTTAAAAATACGTTTTGTAACCTATTAGGTGGGTGATTTTGAGCTATGTTATGGTCTATTGTCCCAGATAGCGCGTTTTATACCTACTTATGTCCATTAAGCCTGGCCGCAGAGCGAAAAACGCGCGATCTACAACTGAAATTTGATATTGCAATGAATGCAACTGAAATTTGATATTGCCCTTCTTACAATCAGCTCAGAAGTACACACGCACCCCGACGGCGCAACTGTAGTTGTCATGCAGAAGAATAATTGTGCGCGAAGGACTTGCTCAAGGTCCCTACACAGGATCGAAACTGCTCGCTCAGCGCCCACTGAGCGTTACGAGCTGATAGCTCTAACCAAAATCACCACCGTGCCGAGTTGTGTGATAAGCTATATATTTTTGGAAAACCTATATATAAAGACCCCTTCTGCACCGAAATATGCGAGGTTAGGAATGCAATCTTAAAACCGCCGGAAATCGGAGAAGTTAAAGAAGGCAACGCAGTGCATTTGTCGAAGAAAGACCTGTAACAGCCCAATACAAAGACTTTTAAACCCAATAGGAGCTTTTCAGATTAAGCCGGATTATACCATACGATCATTGTCAAATCGAGGACTAACCAGCGAAACCCATCTACGTCACGTACGCAAAAGCGCGATCTACATCTGCTAAAATAATTAAAATTATCGAAAGTGAGTTTCACATACAAGTTACATTCACGATAAAGGCATCGACATCGTAATCAATTATCACTATGCGCAACATTTTGTGTCACTAGTTTTTGAGCGATAATCGGGAGTAAGAATTTTTCCATTTTCTTTACACGACAAGCTGATTCATTAACTTTCAGTCATGAAGCTAAATTGACGATTAACTATGTCAGCAAAATATAAAAATGCCGTTGGATGTTTAAAACATCAGATTTTTAAATACAATCAAAATTCAAATTGCGGCGACACTTATGTTTAAGAGTAAAATGCGTTCACGGGATTTTGATGAGTAACCATTCCTCTAAAATAGATTCCTTGTTATACAATATTGTAATTACGAGGCAAACGGCTTTCCATGGCCGATCGTGGATATTTCCGGCGGCGTTCTTGCCCGAAGACGCGAGGCGCATGCGTAATGTGGGATGAGAAGTAGGCTTCATGCAGTGGGAGATGTCTACCTGAATGGAAAGCAATTGTTCGTCGTCCGTTTTCCTATTCCAGACATGCTCCGTATCGGTTCGTAACAGCTGAACACATTTCAAAACATTTTTCTCGGCGCTCGTAATGCAATGACCGAATACGTCCGGTTCTATGAAACGCTGATAGACGGAAACTCAGCATATGGTTCGACGTCAATGCTCAGACTGCATTTGATAGATTCCAGGAGTACACAGGGTCAAAGCTACCAACGGTATGTATTCAGCTAATCATATAGCGCCTATTGACCTCATGCAGCAATCACAAACATATTTCTTAGGTATTTCCTGAATGGCGTTATAAAAATGCTCGCGAGACGTGAAAATGCCATGCTATCTTATATAGATAAAAATAAGATTCTGTCTGTGTGTTCTTGGCAGTCGATGCATTTCCGCAGTTTTAGAGCAATTCACTCCAAACTTACATTGTTGGCTCGGGGAACAGTTGATACACGCAGTGCAGGGGTTCCGGAATCCCGTTCATGCCTTCCACGTCTCCCGGGGCAAAAGCCTACGCCGCACCCACACGCACCCATAAAAGCAAACTTTTATTCGTACACTTAGCTTACCACCGTTCATCTGTGAGCACCAGCTGACAGCCTGCCTGTCTGTCTGCTTCTCTGCTTTGTATAGGCGTATAGAGTAGCTTGCGTGTCTGCTTTGTATAGGCGTATAATAATACGTCAGCAATGGAGGACCCTAATCTCACACTGTGCACGCAATAGCAGAACTGCCTCATCAGAGCTTCACTTCTCTCATTCGACCTGGCACCGGACTTTATTTGGTATAGCGCGGGTGACTAAGCTGGTCTAGCTGACGTCGCTTTTGTGGGCGCTGATAAATTTTCATGGATTTACATTACATTACATTGCAAAGACTTTCGAAGAAATGGTCCATCTGAGCAAGCTACGGTGAAGTCAAATTTGTACAATCGGTCTGTACTATAAACACTATTTATATACAAGTATATCTAGATTCTGTGTGTGTACGCGTGTGTGTGTGTCCGTTTATGCATTTACAGCTATTCACTCGATCGCTCGTGGAGCACCTCGGACACCCAGTAGAGGGGTTGGTGGATTGTTGAGGAGGAAGAGTTGGAGGAAGAGGAGGAGGAAGTCGTAGGGGACGATTATGGAGTAGGGGAAAGGACAAGGGTGACGATGAGAAGAGGTTGAGGAGTGTGAAAAGGAGGATAGGGTGGGAGGAGGAAGCGGTTAGGATAGGGTGAGAAGTAGAGGAAGGGGAGACAGTTTGGAAAAGGTGAGTGAGAACAAAGAGTGAATAGAAATAAAAGAAGAGGAGAAAGAGAAGAGGAATTAGAGATGATGATGAGGGATTAGATTGAGGAAAAGTGAATTTTGCCAGACAGGCAGCCTCTACAGGGCTGCATAGTCCACTCTGGCCAGTCAGGAACGACAGGCTGCAGATGCTACAAGAACAAGAATGCCTCCCCATAACTACGTCCTCAATCAAGGTGCCCCCATAATCTTCTTCACCCGAGCGAACGCCGGGTACCACAGCTAGTTTGTCATAAGCGTCATTAACATCATCTGTCTATCTATCTATATCTGTTTGGCTCTCTCTATGTTTGCCCCTTTAGATGCCTGACTCTCTGTCTGAACGTCTGTCTCTCTATGTTCCTTCCTCTGTCTGTCTGTCTGTGTATAGCTGTCTGTTTGTTTATCTGTATTTCAGCCTCTATGTCTGACTCTCTGTCTGTATGTCTGGCCCTCTCTTTGTATTTCTGCATATATCTGTCTATATGTCTGCCTCTATGCCTGGCTCTCCATCGGTACGTCTGTCACTCTTTTGATGTCCCTCTGACCGCATGTCTGTATATCTGTCTGTTTGGCTGTCTGTGTATCTATCTCTATATCTGTCTGTTTGTCTGTCTGTATGTTTGGCCCTCTATCTGTGAGTCTGCATATATCAGTCTGTCTGTATCAGTCTGTCTGTCTGTCTGTATGTATGTATGCCTCTATGTCGGGCTCTCTGTTTCTATGTCTCTCATCGTTGTCTTCATCATCTTCATCAATCTGTTTGTGATGACGATATTTGTTTCGAATGCCATTCTTACTCATCTATCGCACTTCTTCTTCGTCATCATACTGTTTGATATTGAGTTAATTGCTTTGTGAAAATGTAATTATCAATAATTAGACTTGAGAAGAAGCTTTTGAAAATACGCGAAGCTCACACAATTCTCATTCGTAATCTTACTTGTATACACAAACTCATTTAGAGGAAGACGGGTAAAGACGCAACGCGACCGTAAAAGGTTTCCTCGTGGACGAATCCAATGTTGACGTTCCGGAGGGGTAACCGGCTCTCGCCGCCATGAAAAAGCAAAATGTACGGACAGTGGCATTGGTCGTTGCCACCCTGACTTACCTTCTGATTGGAGCAGCCGTCTTCGAGGCTTTTGAATTCAAGTTCGAAAAGGCGGAAAGGGAAGAGTTGGTGGACGACCAGATGAGGTTCATGGATAAGTACAACGTAAGTGAAGAAGACTTCCTACGTCTGACGAACATCGTCGTCCATTCCGTTCCACACAAAGCAGGGATCCAGTGGAAGTTCGCCGGGTCATTCTTCTTCTCAACTACAGTTATCACCACCATTGGTAAGGTCTTCAGCTTCCAGTCAGTCAGTCAGTCAGTCAGTCAGTCAGTCAGTCAGTCAGTCAGTCAGTCAGTCAGTCAGTCAGCCAATCTTCTCTGGGACTAATATTAAAGGGACATCAAGCCGCAACGTGGCATTCAAATTCAATCAGTGATCGTCTTTTCTTAAACATTGCTGGCGATATCTGTGATCGGTTATAGGTACGTAATGAATAAAGTGACATCCGGGAACTCGGGAGGGTAAATTTGAGCGTATAGGCCCTAATCGTCCAGAAGTTCATCTAAATGTATACTACTCCAGACAAAAATCTTCCGTTGAACACATTTTATTTATATGACAAGTTCTATATATTAAGTTTTTAGTTCGTTTAACAGAAACAAGCGCGGCTGCCGATTGTACTGCAGAAATCATCGGATGTAGTCACAGACATAATTTAGGTCACTGGCCCAGTTTTCCTCCCCTTCAAATCCCTTTCATATCAGTCCCAGGGATTCTCTCTATCCGTCTGTCTTTTTATTAACCGACGGAAGGTTGATGGATGGGATAGATATGGCCTAAGGATTAGATTATTGGTCGATATATTTCGGTCGATTGTATAGTAAAAATCGTCATCGTTGTATTTTGCGGGTATGTAGGCCTACCGTCCGTGCAGGGTGTGTTGTTGTGAAATGGAGAAAAAGGAAAATGTTAGAATAAGTGAAAGATGGAGGAAAAGACAGTCAGAGGGACAGTACATAGGAGGTATGAAGTAACAGACACACTCTTAGAAAAGTTCAGGTATGAATATCCGGAACAATTCAGGTAAACTTTTATTGCCTGAACTTCAGGCGTACAGTAGGCCTACCTGACGAATTTAGGCAGAAAATTATTTGAGAGTTCTACTCGAACTACCATATGGCCAACTCAACTATATAATTTTTTATACGATGAGCACCGTGTAGTGTACCGAGGCAGAGAAAGCGCAGTCGCCAGCATTTCCTACCCGCGAGACTTTTCATCTTTATTTAGGGTATCCACCCCAAACCACAGGCAACTGGACGAGCACCTCCTTCTGGAAACCCTTCTGACTATAGATGCGGCGCTCGTGAATATCTGGTGCCCTGCACTTGAATTTCGAATGGCGCTTTAGAAGCGTGAATTTTACGATTCCGATTTACTAGTAAATATGACGTCCGGTGTCAAACTAAATTGCAATCGTATTTTTGCAAGAATGCGCCTAGAACGGAGAAAAGGGTATAAGAGAGAAAAATGGGGTAAAGCAGGGGTCGATTTTTCTAACGCGGAGACATTTTTGCTGATCTAGGGGGAAAGGTAATTACAACTCGCGATTCATTGGGTGAGGCCATTCCTTATTACCAATGATTACTTCTGAAAAGACTAAAATACGTCGGTAGGTATATACATGTACATGTCTATGGGTTCTACACTAGATATCGCGTAACTCGATTCGATGCATAAAACAGGTCTTTGCATCCATTAATTCGTGTATATAATATTATATCGCTACAGAGCTTTTGTGAGCCATAAATGCGTTTTATAACCGAACCATAACATTCGTTTTCAACCGACGTAGACCGATACAATAAGGCTTTGTCTCTAGTCTATATCTCCTTTCCAAGTCATAATATATTTGTTGTAGGCCTGTCCACGACGCTTCTATCGTCCTAACTTTTTCCATTGCGCTCAACCAGGAATTCGTTCATTAAACTGCCTCGTTTTAGTCTTAGTGAACAACGAGACAATAAATAAATATCCCCAAGACGCTACATGCGTTGTTGTTGAGTGTTCGCGTTGCAATGGGCGTCGTATATAGGTTTCACAAGAAACACCAGTATAAAAACGAACAATAGTCGAATCGATATTAACCAACTGTGCGGATGGTAATGACGGAATTACTTACGTAATTCGGGGAACGAGCGCAAGAGTTCTTCACGTCTTCTCAGGATGGCGGGAAGCAGACTACATGTCAAGAACGAGATAATGCTCAAGAGGGTCTCTAAGAACCGTGGCGCCGAACGACAGAGAAGGCCCCGTCTACAGGATAGGCGGGTCTTGAAGCGTTGAAGAGTGGCAGGTTGAACAGTCTGGCCGATGCTCGAGGAGACATCTTAGGCTGAAACAGGTTTATGAAGGAAGAGGAGATAGCGGTGAAGAGGTTTCGCACGGAAATACACGACGATAGGTCAAAAGGTAGTTAAGAAATGACCGAAATGCTTCTGGCAGAGATACTAACCACGGACATTTCAACAGTGCCTAATAGAGCAGTTACTAATGCAATTGTTGTGTCATGCCAAAATTGCCCTATATAAGCATCGAATGGGTTGGTCAAATCATAGTTTATTCCGTAAACAAGCTCTTACGGTTCCTTTCCAGACCGTGTACTTACGTGTATGTCTGTGCCCATAATTCCTTTGAATAACCGATTGATGACCGGATATAGCATGGTTCTGCCATTATGATGTGGGACTGCATGATAAGACTACAAATAAAGAAATTATAGAGGTTCTGTGAAAAGGCGCGTGCATCAACTTCGTCAAAATTCATATCGATAAGAAAATTAATAGGCAGTAAAGAATCAGAAATCAGTGAATTTGTAGTCCTATTGGTAGACGAAACGAGAATTGCTTCGAAATTGATAGCCACCGCATTCAGCATAGATTTATAAGAGTATTTTCTGTTTAACTACACAGCTGCGAAGGTGCTTAGTATCGCCCTCCTTCTTTCTACATCCTTTGGACTGGCACTACCTGAGTGTAAGATGGCGGCAGAATTAGTCCAATCTTATCTGCGAACTTCTATAGCACCAATGTAATAATCCTCAAGGCACCACTGCAGTGAAGGTCGATGGTAATCAACAACAAAAACTGTGCAAGTAAAATTCCAGATGAACGACATGAAGGTCGAAATACGAGAATCAATTAATCGTCCGAGAAGAAGGAGGAAGTTAGTCCAGAAAGAGACGGGTGACCATAGTTAATGAATTTAAATGAATTATGAGTTGATGTATTCACTGGGGGTGAACCGAGTTTGAATTTCTTGCCGAGTCTGAGTATCGAGTTTTGTCGAGTCCGAATTTAGAATATATAAAAATGTCTCATTCTCTTGATTTTTAGTTCGACAGTTTGCACAACTCATATGAGGTTTTTTTTAGTTTTGCCTTACTTTACACTAGGAAGTAGTAACCAGTAAGTACTAACAGTAGATATATTTGTGTTTTGTTAGGTCGATTGTCGTCTTGTAAATAAAAATAACAGCATTAAATTTTGTGTTTTAGTTAGGTCGATTATCGTTTTTTTAAATAAAAAATCGGAAAGTTTAAAACTCGGACCATTCTTTATCCGAGTTTATGCCGAGTAATACTGTACTTCTATATCCTTACTATTCACTTGATTAATAAATGTTAAATGAATGAATTCACTGAATTGCTGAACTATATTATATTCACTGAATGAACGAATTACACAAACAGTTGCGTCCAACTGACCATAGGGCGTGTCGTGCTTTCTTCAGGGTACGGTCACAGCACCCCAAAGACGGTGGGAGGAAAGGTCTTCTGTATGTTCTACGCCCTAGTCGGCATTCCCCTCAATCTCGTCATGTTCCAGAGCATCGGTGAACGTCTCAATATCTTTGTCACATTCGTCCTTCGTCGTTTGAGATCCTGCTTTCGGCGCAGAGGACTCTTAGGAGGGGGACTCAGTGGGCAGCCTTCGACCCGAGACGTCTCCCAGACACACCTTATCTTTATCTCGATGAACATGTCCAGTCTGGCCGTGTTCGGGGGCGCATGGGCGTTCAGTCATTACGAGGATTGGACCTACCTAGACTCCTTCTACTACTGCGTTATTACACTGACCACCGTCGGTTTCGGTGATTTCGTTGTCTTGCAGAAGAATCGAGTCTTGCAGACGAAGCCTCATTACGTAGCATTCAGCATCCTGTTCATCCTCTTTGGATTGGCCATTGTCTCAGCAGCCATGAACCTCCTCGTTCTTCGTTTTCTCACGATGAACACCGAGGATGAACGAAGGAACGGAATGAGAACGACGAAGACGTTTAAGCCTCTCGCCTGTCTTGACGGTAAGTCTAGATGATTTGCTTCAATTGGTCCCTAGCTGTGGAATGCGGTTCAGAGGTGTAGCTAGGGTAGTTTTCGCCCGAGGAGCTAATTCGTAGACCTTACAGTGCCAGGAGCCTTAGGCTATGCTATAATTAGCTAGCGCGACCTAATAAGCGCGACCTAGTTTTGGCGACTGTAAATAAAAATACTGTAGAAGTGTTGTATGCAAGACCTTAAACTTCAAGACCAAGACGAGACCGAGACAGTGAGGTACCGAGACCAAGACAGTGAGGTACCAAGACCGAGACACTAGGTTCAAGACAGTTCGAGACAGTAAAAGACAAGTGATCCTATATAAAAGGCTGTAAAATACTAATGTATCAGTTTTCGGGAATAAGGTTCATTTGTAATTTCAATTTGAAACTTAATTGTAAGGTATATTGTATCAATTCCCAAGAACAGTTTTTATATTGCCGAGTTTTATCTTTTTCGATATTTCTTCTTCGGCCTATCTTCTGAATAGTATAAAGAAAGCACGTATGAAACCTTCTAGACGATTTTATACAAGCAAATTCGATACCAAACACCAAACGAAATTATACATTTGCGTATATCCTTACTCACCCTGAGAAACTTGAAGTTGTTCCGATCGTTTCGGTTATAGTGGTTTTACATCAATGACAAACTAATAACCAATAGTTATTGTTTGTAAATAGGCTTAACTTAAAATTGCGTAGAACAAACTTCACAATTTCAGGTTCTTTCTCAGACATTTTTCCACTTTAAGACAATTGAATTGATTTAAGTACTATGTAACTCGCGCGTTAACCAGAATTACAGTTTCTCGTAAATTCCGGTTTAAGTTTCTAGCGCAAAATTTCAAGACAAAACTTATCGAGACCGCTTGTTCAAGACAAAACAAGACTTTCACTTCAAGGCAGTTTATAAAAATGCGAGACACTACCTAGAGACCGAGACAGCAGGCTTCCGAGACCGAGACACTAAAAAAACTATCTCGAGACGCCTCGAGACCGAGACACTGTCTCGAGACCGAGACACTGTCTCGAGACCGAGACACTGTCTCGAGACCATACAACTTTAATAGGTAGGCTTCTGCTCTATTGACGAAATGCAGAGTTAAAACTCATCAGTTAACAGTGCTTTTTTTTCTCGAAAATTGTCGTTATTTAAAAATCAAATAAAGGCGTGGGTTGCACCAAATTTACACACAAAGCGAATGAAGTTTTTCTCCCGAAGTCGACGCATAATTATTCGGGCAATTAAAGTCCTTCCGGGATCACGAAGTCATATTATTATTAGTCCTTTGCTCGTGGGTTTAGCTACTAACATTGCTTCTTATTGCATGCCCATTAATTAGCACCAAGTTGTTGATTGAATCCTGCAGCCAATCAGAAGTCTCCATTTCAGTAATGATATGCTTGTTGAATATTCATAATGACTACGCGCGCCAATTAAATTTGCATCCAATAATCTAGTCCATAATATTTCGAACTTAAATTGACCGAAATGATGGTTTACATATAAAACACTGTAACCCTGTTGACTACACATAATTTGTAAGCTATCGGAGTTCACTGGCGACTATTCTGACGCGGAAAGTAATTATAAAGCGATCTTGCATGCAAGTTTTCATACCATGGATGGCAAATAATCCGTGAAATAAAAATTACATCGCATCAAACTGTGAAAGCAAACCTCCAAAAATAACTTTTAGGTCTTGGCCGCATCATATAAATTTTTCATTACACCACTTGTTGATTTGATTGCAATAATCCTACTCTAAATTGAGCTCAACGCGTGAATAAAATATTTGTTGACAATCGTTCGAGAACCAGCAAACTTGCATATATCACGTGTGGCGAGAAGATAAGAAAACATGAATATTCATTAGCGTGCCTGTAGCTCAGATTCAAGCTCACGTCTGATTGACTGGGAGATACCCTTGCATCAATTTCCATGTGTACTTTTATAACATGCGGGCACAAACTACAAAATTGGCGCACCTTTCGAGGAGTCCATAAATGACGTCATACGCCTAGGAAGGGATCACATGTTTGTGACGATGTTTGACGAGGGACGGAAGTCTGAGAAATGTGACATCACATCAAGCATCTAAATTCGTAATTTTAGTACAAATTTTTACTCAGGTAAATTGAGAATTGTTTGCCACAAATTAATTGCAATAATTGTGATTATTGCATTCATTAATTTTGAATTTCTTGCTTTTACGCTCGGTGTAAATTTTGGGGTTTTGGAAGTGAGGCAGCCGTTCTGTAACACACAAGCAGGAATCCATTATTCGCCTTAAACGCATCGGGCAACACAGATTCGATGCAGGTCGGGAACGTGAACCAATGGTCGTAAACGCAAATAAAGAAATGGAGAGAGTGTGGATTGGATAGACGAGGAAGAGCTGAATCTGAGTGGATTATCTATTGAACTGGATTATGAGGTGTAAGCTCTCTCTATTGTTCTATGATGGAGCATTTTGCTCCTCCGTGCGAGAATGGAGAAGTATAAAGTTTGGATTGTTTTAAGATATTATTATTATCAAATATTTTTTATAAAAATGTGATGATTCTATCAGAGCTTTTCATCATGTGGAATGCATAATGAGTGTAGTAATGCCACTTTCTCCATTCTCCATTTCATCGTTCTACTATATAGGCCTAGTTTTGAGTATTTTTATAGTTATAATTACTTTGTTTGACGATTATAAGAAAATATGCATTTAACATACTGCATGGTCATCTGTTTTTTCGGAGAAGGGGTGCAGATCTTTGAGAAGTCATATTTCAGGGGTTATGAGATGTCACGACGTGTGACGAGGAAGAGAGGATGATGTGTTAAAGAGACGGTCCGTGGCCCTGCGACGATATATTTCTGACCCGTGGACTCCGTGGAGCCACGTCTTTATTGAGAATAAAAGATCTAATTAGTCATTCTTAAGGCATTGTGAGTTTTCTTTTATGTTTGTAATTGATAATGCATATCATAATTACGTTGTGAAAGCATATTAATTCAACTGTCCGTTCATTTCGTCGCAATTCATTTCTTCGCATATCGGTTAAGCATCGTGAGGGTCAGTTAGGGTCAGGTTATGCGTGGTCAGGGTCGGTTAAGGTCAGGTTAAGCATTAGGATGGTCTGTTAGGGTCAGGGTTAGGGTTAGTGTGGTTTTTAAAATGCGACGAAATGGCCTGCCACGAAATGAATGCAACGAAATGATCTGTGACGAGATGAACGGGAACCGTCTGTACGGTCCCTTCTGAGATACCAACACCATTAAGGGCCCTAGGCCTAAACCTCATGCGCCTTCTGCACTCTGCTCTCCACTTGCTGGAAACTATTGCTATTGGCCCTCCATCACCCCTGGCCTATATCCATCTCCCTCCTCAAAACCGTTCTCTATTTTCGGGGATCTGGCGCTGGATGGCCACTGCCTCTGACTGCGCTATATAAAGAAGAAGAAGATACGATACTTTGTTTTGTACCACAGGTGACGTCATCACGGTCAGTGGTAGTCTTCCGTCGATTCGAGGTCAAGGTGACCTACTCTGCGCAGACGAAACGACCCTCTTGTCCTGCGTAAGCTGTCGCCCGGCGACCAATCAAAAGCCGCGCTACAAGGTCACGCGACCACCCGTCACCCACGTGACGCATCTGCTACCCCTCGAAAGAATCGATCAGAGATCATCGGACAGCGTTTCTTTACGGAAAGGACCGAAGTTATACGAAAACACCCGACCAATGTTCGCTTGGGCCAAGTCGAGCGGTTCAAAACGAAACTCACTATGACGAATTAAAACATAACTGCACATGTAATAAAAAACAAGAACACTGGTGTTCGGGAAAAAATACATAGAAAAGGAAATTACAATTGGAGAAGAAGTAATTAAAAATGTTAAAAGAGTTCATGGCTTCGGACAACAACGATTACTGCACGATGGAAATAAAGACAAGAACAACAAAGCAAAAGGAGTGGTGGCAAGTTTTAGCACCATATGGAGAAGCAACTTTAACGCCATATTATGGAGAAGCAAAGCAATAAGATACCATACCAAACTGAGGATATTGAAAACATGCGTTTTTTTACAGCACTATATGCCTGCGAGACCTGGTTGATAAAGTTCACGAAGTCAGCCATTTTGGGGGCGATGGTCATAAATAAACGATCTCCGGTGTCTTCCGGCATTTGTTCGTATTGTATCTATAAATTTATATAGCACCTTACACAGTGCACACACATCATAAGCACACTGAACTTTTGTGTCAGATCCGGTCCGTTTAGAAGGTAATTGTGAGCCTTTTCTTAATATTATGGAATTAACTTTTCCAATACACAGAAAGTATTGAAGTCAACGTGTATGAAGTAGAAACACAGTTTGATTTAATATAGAAAATTAACAATTCTTTACGAACTTTTACGAAACAGTGAACAGTCTGTTTGAACTTTAAAAACCCCAAAAGAAAAGACTCTCACAAAATTACACGTAGGGCCTACTATGTATGACACCAAGATCAAAGTGTCCGTAGCCATCTACCGATTGTTCTCTAAACCAATTTTATTTCTGTGAAGGTAAAAGAACATGAATAGAATAACAATAACAACAATTCTCTAGAATAGCAATAACAACGCCTTCAAGCTTTTTTTTATTGAAATACAATTCCAACAGAAAGAATGGAGTCAACACAAGTCAGTAAAACTGAGAAGCAGCCACCAGTGCAATGAAGAATTGACTCAAAATCAGTTACAAAGTTCGTACATAAATCTACAAACCACATTTTAAAGTTAATATTCTGATGAGTGATAGTTTTCCTCGGGCAATGACTGCAATTGTTCTTTTAGTTTATGCTTGGAATTGAACATGCATTTTAAATAAGTAGGTTAGTCACAATTAAACATTAAATTTTATGCAACAATCCGCTGGCAACGTTTTTCTGGTGAGCGAAACCTGGCCTAAAGATGGCAGAATTTGAGAATTAAATTTCAGATAAAGATTTAAAAACTCTATGTAAGCTAATCCAAGCACCATTTAATATTTAGCTTTGCAAACGTTTCGTTGGGAGGAATCTCGCTAAATCCCCACTAAGACCCACCCCCATTTTAGCTGAAGCGCCTTTGACACCCTAGTCCACTACTTGCTGGAAAATATTACCACTGGTTCGCCATCAACAAAGGTTTGGCACTTCTGATTTATGCAATATAATTGTGTGGTATATTTTGCTCGGTAAAAAGATCAGAAGTGCAAACATTGACCATAGGACAGAGCAATTGCCCAAGAAAGATTACAGAGTACCTCCTTCTCGAAAGCTCAAATCTGTACTCGCCGCGTAACAGACGGAGCGCAACAACTGGTTACTCAAAGAGAACGATTAGGTCTACCCAAAGTAGCGCCGTATTTACCACTAGGCCAAAAAGGCCCCAGACTAAGGGCGACAAAGTTAGATCTACAAATGTTTTAATGTAAGAAGGAAATGATTGCAAGCTAGTGGACTAACGAAGAAATGTTTAATCATTGTGTTATACTCTTATTAAAGTTTCAACTAATAGGCTACACTCACATAAGTTAATATTTTCTATTTATTTTCATTTTTTTATAGAAAGAGGCATGCACTGCTGGTTTTTCTACCTACTATACATAGATGCTAAAATTTGTGGATTTCAATATGCAATTTTTGGAGGAATGGCATAGAAAACTTGGCTAAGGGATGGCCCAAATGAGATTGCACTATGACATATAAGGAAAGATTAAAGAGTAATACAAAGTTAAAAGTGTGTGTCGCGGCAGAAGATGCCGAACACGAGAGATTATTCCTTAATTTTTTTATATTTTCTTTGAGATTTCAGTTATGTGTCAACTGCTCATCGATGTGCACTCGTAAGAATTTAGATGATAATACTCTAGTTACGCTTTACTTATCTATGCCTATAATGGGATTATAATCCGAATTAGATGTTTCCTTTTGGAACAAAATAATATAATATTCGTTTTTACAAGGTTATGAGATAATTTGTTAGCCTTAAACCACTATTCAACCAGTTTTATTTCAACATTCAGCGCCTTAACTAATACGTCAAAATATTTGTTCGACATAAACAAGTTGGTGTCATCTGCAAACATAATGAAATGAAGTAATGACGAGATATTTTAAATATCATTAAAATATATTAAGAATAGCAGCGGGCCTAATATGGATCCTTGAGCCACGCCGCATGTAACTTCAAATATGTATGAAATATGCCCATCATATGAAACACACTGCTTTCTATCGGTTAGATAATATGTGAGCCAGTCAATACATATACCTCTTATTCCGCTGCGTTCCAGTTTATTTATTGAAATTTTGTGGTTCACCAAGTCAAAAGCTTTCGATAAATCAAAGAAACATCCACAGAAAAGTCTTTATTGTCCTTAGCTTCAGAGATCTTCTCGTACATTTCCATAACAGCCATGTAGGTAGAATGCCCAGCTCAAAAGCCATGCTGTCCTTTAAAAAGGATATTATTGGCAGTCAAGAAAGACATTATTCTTCAATAGGTAATTTTTCAAGAAATTTCGAAAATATGGCAATATCGATATAGGGATATATACTTGCACATTTTTTTTCTAACTCCAGTGTTAAACATAAGAATTATTTTTGCTATTTTTAAATTGTTTGGGACACTTCCGGTTGCAATGGAACAGTTGATAATTTCAGCAAGAGGAATAGAGGTGGCTTATATTGTAAATCAGTTTGGGAATCAGTTTCATCCAATCCTCTCCTATACGTTAAGCGGAGTTCTTTGGCGATCAGTACTACTTCTGGCGTTGTTAGTTCTATTCCAAGTGAGGTGGCAGACAGAGGGGTTCTTCAAAAAATCCCGAAACGATGTGTTAGTGTCAGGTATGTTTGCCGCTAAAGGTATGTTTGCCACTAACGTTGGTCCAATTTCAGTGACGAAATCATTAAATTTTTTCGCGATCAGGCTTTTATCTTTAATTTCTATATCATCAATAGCAAAGTTATCTGGCACAGAAGGTAATCCAGTTCCATGTAGCAATGTTCTCCCCATGTTTTACTTAGGTCATTTTTCACATTCTATGATTTTTTGCATAATAATGTCTGTCAGCAGCTTTACAAATGTTTTGAATTTATTTCTATAGACTATAAATTTAGTCTTATTTTCCTCTGTCGGTTCTTTTATGTATTTTTTATATAGTCGAGATTATTTATGGCAGGATTTTAACAAAACCTTCGTCATCCAGGGTTGTTTATTTTCCTGTCTTTTCTATGGCAAAAACTTTCTTTTGGGAAAGGTATCTTCATATAATGAAAAAATTATCAATAAACAATAAATATGCCAAAGTTCAATCACCCTGCTCACATTATCACTATTATTGTGACATCGGGCAAGCATTGGCTCGGTGTCGGTGTGCTGGCTGGAATATCGTCGACTCTGTTTTCTTAAACGTAGGCCTAATATGAAGATCACTCCATCTTATTCGCATTTACCCAGTCGAAAAAATTCGATAGCAAGTGGTGCAATGTCGGTTCCATTAACCTAGGCCTATATAAGAGCGCCCCACTACCGTTGCATAAATAGTAAGGTGTGAGAAAATATGGGGTGAGAAACATACTGCACGGGGCACATAAAAATGTTTCTTGGCAAAATATTTAGACGATTCTGGCATAGGAAAATTGATAGGGAAAGAGCGGAGGATTTAATGAGGTGTTGAGAGATTCAATACCGTTGTTGGGATTTGAATTAGCCTAAAGCTAGTTTTTTTAAACTAATTTCTGAATTTATGTTTGTATCATCATAACATTTTATTCCTGAAAACATTACCGTAATATTTCTAATATTCGGCGCCCCTAAACCTTGCCGCGCCCTAGGCGGCTTCCTATGTCGGCTGTGACCCGAGCCGGCCATAATAGACATGGCTCAAAAGAGAAATTAGACATTATTATTGATACAAAATTTATTTAATTCAATAAGCGCTAAAGTAATGACGAAATTAAATTAATTAGCGTGCTCATGCGATTAATATAGGACAATATGGCAGCCGACAAGATCATCTGCGCTGTTTTGTATATTTAGTATTTTCATCTAACCTTGATTTCATCTCACCGGCTAAATATGTTTATACTAACTTTAGTTAGCTTATTAATAGAAAAATATTCGTTTTTTAATATTTTGTACTTATATTAGCCTAAAAAGGCTGCGTTTAGTAGCGGAAGTATCCAGGAAGTAGGACTGCGCAGCGCCTATACAGCCTATATCCAAGTTGTTTAATATTTTAGTTTAGCGGGAATTAAAACATGAAACCGTACGTACCGTATCCGTACGTAATGTGTTTTGATTACTTACCAGTAATTCTAATTACTATACTTGCAATAGTCCCTTTATGATTAAATGGTATTATGTAGGACTTTCTTTTCAATATGTAGAGAGAAAGAAACAATTTTGACTGCTTAATTTTAATTTTATGTTAACTTTATAATTTTCAATCTTTAGCCTGCAAGTAACTTTATTGTGGAGCTTGCTTCTTTTGTTTGCCTTATAAACGGTTTATTTCTTAATTAATACCATCTTATTCTATTTTCTTATTTTTATATCAAATGATAACGCAGTTTAATTAGTCAAACGGTTTTATTTTGACAGTACATGCTGATGCTGTTACTATAACTGTATTACGAATTGAAAACTGAATAGAATTATCATAATGTAAAATGAAAACACTCAAAATAGACGTCTTAAAGCGTCCAATCCTAAATCCATTACTTCAGCAATGGTCGCCGTTTTGTTATATTGCGACGTGGGGAAAATCACAATTTCAACAAATTTACAAGTAAACGATTCGACCTAATTCCTGCTGAATGCGACATTTTTGTAGCGAGAGAATCAGCCGTATATATCGCCGCCAATTTCAGTCGCTTTATTATGTGTTCTTGGGATTGAAAACCAGTTTTATTGGGAGGGTTGGGTTGAGACCCGTACTCTTCATGACGTGCTTGTGTTTCCGGTCGTTCTAATTACATCCCGCACTAGATCTGCAATTGGACCGAGCTCGGAGAACTTTAATAAACTTCGTATTTCTGTTTCATATTTAAACTGATTTTATGATGCTGTTTAAATAGGAAAGTCGGGGATCGATTTTCACATTGATTCCTAAGGAATACCGAACCTGATTGGAGTGAGCTGTTTTCATACAGTTATACCTCTTACCGTTTACAGATTCAGGGTGGTATGTAAATAATCTGCACTACAAACTCGGTATTTTATAGTTGTAACATCCAAAATAGTTTCATCGATGAAATGTAAAGCTTGAACGTTCCAAAGAATAAATACAGTTGATGCAATTTCAGACATAAAGTACACTTAGGTTATAAATGACTGAATGTTACACTGGAAATGTAGCACCTCTCATTTCAATTTCCTGTAGGCCTATTTGTAGAATGATTGATGTGTGCCGGTTATTTCTGATGAGGCTGTTGCATAAAATGATCCTAACGACAAGATTCGAAAAAGAGATGGGCAAGTCAAGAAATCAGAGATTATTATTATTATTATTAATCAGCACTGTTATTGCACCGATGTCTAATGCTGGGTCCATCAATCCAGGGCCGCACCAAGCTATTATTGCGCTCTGTGCCTAGCATTAATCGGGCGCTCCCACATTTTGTTGCCTATCTAAATTTTGAATATAATATGAACACTGGTAATAGATAGATAGTTTTTCGAAGAACTCATTTTGGGTAGATGATAATATGTATTAAATAAATTAATATATTAATCTACAGAAATAGAGATGACTGATGACGTAAATTTGAGAACATATATGTCATTTTAAACTAAAGTTATCGAGCAACATAACAGAGAAAATGATTAATTAAAATGTGATGTAAAACTTAAATTATTAATATTATTATAGCAGTTTTTAAAGTGCCCCTTCAACTCCATCTACTCAGAAGTGCTCCCAACCCAGGCTCAGTCAAACAGAACAGTCTTAAGGCCAGAGAAGAAAAGGGCAGATTGGCCTATAAGCGTGAGGCGCAGTGCCACTGAAAGGCCGTCCCAGGTCACCGGACCAACCAGTGAAAAAGCGCTGTCGGATAGCGGGGAACAAGTAACTCCACTTGCACAGCAGAGTGCAATGAGTCACAGCATTGAACAATGACAGTGGGGCAACACAGTTCTTTCAGGGTCTTCAATGCAACGCCGGACCAGCGCTGAGACTCGATGGGCAATGCGCTGTAGATAAGGGAGCCAGCGCAGGACTGGGTCGTCTGAAGCAGAAGCCCGAATTCCCATCGCTATGGGAGGGGAACGGAATGTTGTCCTTCACTGACCCAATGATGTTGCTGTCGTCATTTTGCTCTTAATAACTGAAAATAATATCATGAAATGAAAAAAAAATTTCTTATATTGGCACCGATTATCTTGCCGATATCTCTGTAATCGGCCCGATTAATCGGAACAGCTCTACTAGTTATTGCCCTATCAATGTTTTGTGGATTCAACAAATTGTGTTTTAGCACACTTTCTCCCTTACAAGTTACTTAGCAATGGAATTTGATGACAAACTGCATTGGTTTTCTAGTTACTTTTCTTCTTCAGTCTTCTGCTGATGAGTAGGTTTGTGTCATGGATGATTCTTGTCTCCCCATCTTTCTTTCCAACTTCTCTGTTGCTCGCTTTCGTCTTCATAGTTACATAAGGTACTCCATTGTCCAGATCACTCAACATCTTCAATCTTTTCCTTCCCCTTTTTGCCTTCCCAGCATCCTTCCCTCCAGTACCGTCAACAGCAGACCTCCTTTTCGGAATATGTGTCCAAGCCAACAGTGTTTCCTGTTTTCAATCAATTGTAGCAAAACTCTCTGATCCCCTACTCTCTTCAGTGTCTTCTTATTCATTACTTTTTCTGTCCAACTAATTTTCCTCATTTTCCTCAAAGTCCTCATTTTAAACACATCTACCCTCTTTCCATCTGCCCGGTTCATTGTCCAGCACTCTGCGGCATATGTTGCCACTGGCCATGTCAGGGTTTTAATTAGTCCTTTCTTCTGCTCCATGCTCCACTTATAGTACACTCTCTGCATTAAAAGGTTATTTGTTGTTTTACTTAACGGTATTGAAGTGGGTTCCTACCCCTGAACCTTGGAGAAATAAACATAATGTCAGAAGATTGCCCAAAGACTGTCCTATGTTGATTTATAGCTGTCAAAAGCCAGTTCGTGGTCTCTGATATCTTCCAATTGTTGTTGCTATCTCTTTTTTATATCTTTGAAATTCTCACCCATGGATTATTTAATAATAGGTGATTATTATCAGGTCCTTTTTACTTGCAAATGTAAACAATATGCTTACTTAGATAGAATGGACATTGAAACCATTACCAGTGACATCCCATATTCTGTTTATCTTTGTCCTATCCACTCTGTAGACTGTATTGATATCTCCATCCTTTGACACTTGCCTAATGAGCATAAATTAATCATAATAATTTGTTATAATTTAGAACTGACTAACCACAATATGGTTACAAGTACAGTATGAACAAATGATGTTGCAGATGACAAGTTATTACAGGAGTCGAATTTAACTGTCGACGGCCATGCATTGTGATGTTATGCAATGCGCCCATTACGTTATACATAAAATTTAACCAACCCTGCAAAAGAAGGATTGGTCAACCGAGAGATACGGAATTGAACTGTGTTCCTCTGCTCTGCATCCCAGTGTGTTCTCGATTACTGTACTGTCCCTTAATGCAGAAGACATCAATGAATGGTCAATTGTAGGCACAGAGATGCATTTAGCCTAAATGGGATTCACTCAGAGGAGTCATGAAGAATTGTTTTTAGGGAGTCTTATGCGTGACGGTTGTGAATCATTCCAGCGTTCATTTTATTGTAGTTCTCCCTCGACCCTAGGATTGTTGCAGAACGGAGTCTACGTGACATAGAGTGGAAATGGATTTGAACGGAGGACAACACAGCGATGGACCTCCCTCAAAGAAAGTACGACTGTCGTCACCCGATCCGGGAGACTTGGCGGGTAAGAAAGTGCTGGGAGCCTGCCTTCCGCGTTAAGGGAAACTATGTCGATGGTGTTTGCTTTGATGGTTTCTTTGTTTGCTTATATTATTGGCTCAGGCGAAGTTTACGATAGGTTTCTGTGTCTTTTGAAGTTCTTGTTGTGACATATGTGGCTGCAGTTGAACTGAGACAATGTCTCAAGTGGCTTTTCTCAGTTTCATTGACTGCAGGGGAATGCTTTTCTTTGCTTGACCTTGTTTAGGCACACCACTCGCTGTCGACCTTGCATGACGGAGGAGAGGAAAGTTATATCTGTGTAACTGTAGCCTCCTTCTAACATATATAATATTGCCAATGATACCATTCCCTCCCCATAAAGGCCACTTTACGACCTGCCAATTTGGTCTAAAATGACATGATGGCACCCAGGGTAATTAAGCAGGCAATATGGCTGACTCTGAACAACAGCTGTAGACACTTTCCCACGGTACTAGTAGTCTAGCACAATGCTTACTGGGTGGTCTGAAGCATAAGCCTGAGTTCCCCACGCTATAGGAAAGGAACGGGATGCTGTCCTTCACAGACCCAATGACGTTGCTGTCGTCATTTTGCTCTTAAAGACTGAAAATAATATTATAAAATGAAAAAAAATAATTTGTAATATCGGTGCAGATTATTTTACCGATATCGTCGATATCTCTTTAATCGGTACTGCTTTAATCTCTGTGTTGTCTTTCAGTGTTGAACTCGTTCTCGATAGGGGAGAGGATCTCCGAGATGGGTAAAAGAGTTGAAATTGGGTTTGGATCTGTGATGTCGGTGCCTAATCAGGAAAAGAGCTGGCATGAGAGCGTCACACCGGACCTAAGAAACCACCTCGTCTATAAACTGTGAGAATAATTAAGTAATTTGTCATTACTATTGATTGTCTACAACAAGGCGAACGGATAAAAGGCGCACCTCTAGAGTTACTATAATAATTTTTGCATTTAAATTACATATTTAAAAACTCCGATTGTCACTGTTCAAAATGCACTGTAATTGTGACTTGGACGTAAACATTGTGCCACTATTCTGCCCTCTTCGTTAAACGCCATGTTGTAAAGAAGTTTCGTCACTGAAATGATGTCACTGTGACGGACATTTTTATCTGATACGGCACATAATTATAATTATAAACTATATTTACCATTGTAGTTAAAAGTAAAATTCTATTACTCACAACATTTCGAATATTTGTTTTTTATTTCTCAAGTTATTTTAAAGGAGGTTCATGTTTTTTCGTTCACTGTGTAGTATGTATGCTCTTGTGTTTATCTTTACTCTCTCCTCTTTCCATTTTGCTTTGACGTCATTTGTCTGACCTGCCATTTCCATTGACTATGCATCCTACCTGTGTATTTGACCGACCACTTCTTATGAGCTGTTTCTGAAATGTTCGAATAGTTAGGTCACTGTTCTTTTTGAGTTATTAACCCTAACCCTGCAATCCCTTTGGACTTCATGGCTATTTTCTTACCTTTGACCATCCAATGTCCACAGTCCAGTCTGTTGTCTAGTTATTTTCTATTTAAGCTAAAATGTATAGTATTGGTGAACTGATTGATTGTCTGCATGTTGGCCTGATCACAGCTTGATTTTTGCACACCAACGGTTGATGCCATGCATATTAGACATTAAACTCTATTGAAGTTGCTGATTATTAAAAAAATGTGTGCATATATTTGATATTTGTTTAGATATTGATGGATTAAAGCGTCTGTACGAGGTACTTACGCTCTATCAAATCACAATTTCGAGAAACTGCTAAAACTGTCACAAGGGATCAATTATATGTGTTTTAAGTTTAAGTTTGAATCAATTTTGAATAACAAAGTTATTTCTTCATCCAAAAATAATAGTTGAGTGATGAAATTTTGCGTTCGTGTCATTTTTGGCCATTTTCTCAAAATTGTGAGTTACAACATCTGCCTGATTTTGATAGACCATCTCATATTTATGAATAATGTCTCTAGAGAAAGCAGGGAAATGCATGACATCAAGGATTTCTAAGTGTATGTGTATCTTTGGTTTCAGCTTTCAAGCAATATTCCCGACGCCCGTTCCGTCAGCTCTGCGTGACAAGCGAATCAGCAGTCTAGTCCAGCATGCGCGGAAGGTGGAGGCTGACATGTATGAGACGGCCACAAGCAAGGCAAGTATTGTAGCGTGCAAAGCGGGTATTGTAGTGATCAAGGCATGTATTGTGGCAAATAAAGCAAGTGTTGTAGCTAGCAAATATTGTAGGTAGCAAGTATTGTAGCAAACAAAGCGGATATTGTAGCTAGCAACCAAGTAGCCACCGATGATGGTGATGAATTTTGTCTTGTGTCTTGGATTTTCTCAGGAACAGTACTACCTCTTCCTTGTTGAGAAGATCTACAGAATCGAGAAGGAATTGGAGGAATTGCGCCAGGAGCGGATACAGAGGAAGAAGATGGATTCGAATGTGACCGGAGGGGGGTGGGGACAGCCATGGCAACGGTTGGGGGTCAGGAGCTGGCCAGTGTCATCGGTTTGTCTTCATTGTATCTGACAACTATCAGACCTCAGGCACCAAGTAAGAAACCCCTAGAGCTGTGATGGGCAACCTTTTAGGGCCTCATGAAAATCATTTTTTCCCCGGATAACTGCATGACATAGTATCAATGTGCCAAGCCACTGTTCTTCATGACAATAAAATATTTTCTAACTTTTTCTTACTTTCTGGGCAGATGGGCCTAATATCAACAATATCATGTATGCAATCTTTATGAATTCTCTCTCCACAAACGGTCTTATTCTTATCACGATTTTGCGTTCTATGATTAAACTGGCCTTTGTTGCAGCCTGTTGAACAGATGATGGCTTGGCGAAAGTCATTCTTTAAATTTCTCACCAAGTCTTCAGCTTTGCGCCATTATTTGGTTTCACTTAAACTCACCCCAAAATTGCCTTGCTTTGTCTCAAATGTACTTTGAGATGTGCTCTTGGAAAATTTCTAAGTGTATGTCTATTTTTGGTTTCATCGTTCAAGCAATATTCCCGACGCCCGATCCGTCAGTTCTGCGTGACAAGCGAATCAGCAGTCTAGTCCAGTATGCGCGGAAGGTCGAGGCCGACATGTATGAGACGGCCACAAGCAAGGCAAGTATTGTAGCGAGCAAAGCGGGTATTGTAGTGATCAAGGCATGTATTGTGGCAAATAAAGCAAGTGTTGTAGCTAGCAAATATTGTAGGTAGTAAGTATTGTAGCAAACAAAGCGGATATTGTAGCTAGCAACCAAGTAGCCACCGATGATGGTGATGAATTTTGTCTTGTGTCTTGGATTTTCCCAGGAACAGTACTACCTCTTCCTTGTTGAGAAGATCTACAGAATCGAGAAGGAATTGGAGGAATTGCGCCAGGAGCGGATACAGAGGAAGAAGATGGATTCGAATGTGACCGGAGGGGGTGGGGACAGCCATGGCAACGGTTGGGGGTCAGGAGCTGGCCAGTGTCATCGGTTTGTCTTCATTGTATCCGACAACTATCAGACCTCAGGCACCAAGTAAGAAACCCCTAGAGCTGTGATGGGCAACCTTTTAGGGCCTCATGAAAATCATTTTTTCCCCGGATAACTGCATGACATAGTATCAATGTGCCAAGCCACTGTTCTTCATGACAATAAAATATTTTCAAACTTTTTCTTCCTTTCTGGGCAGATGGGCCTAATATCAACAATATCATGTATGCAATCTTTATGAATTCTCTCTCCACAAACGGTCTTATTCTTATCACGATTTTGCGTTCTATGATTAAACTGGCCTTTGTTGCAGCCTGTTGAACAGATGATGGCTTGGCGAAAGTCATTCTTTAAATTTCTCACCAAGTCTTCAGCTTTGCGCCATTATTTGGTTTCACTTAAACTCACCCCAAAATTGCCTTGCTTTGTCTCAAATGTACTTTGAGATGTGCTCTTGGAAAATGGGTACCGACTCCCAACATGTTAAGCACATAGCACTGGTTTTAATAGCGATGAAATAATACTTTGTTGTCCTGTCTTTGTTGAATGTTCTAAGCTCGTCATCAATTTTTTTCATTTTTAAGTTTGGCGCACTCATTCTTATTTACAAAAATTAATATTGATCATAATATTTGAAGATATTTTCTTTATATTAATTAATTTGAAATAGTTTAAGCAATAAACCATCCAAACTTTTAAAATTGTACAGCAGACGTTTGCCATACACTATTTTTTTTCTTTAGAGGCCTAGTAAATTTTTTGGAAGTGATACAAAGGTGAGTATTCCGGGTGAGAAAGTTCACTTCGACCTCAACTTTACAGCGTAACTATTCTAACATTTGCTGTGATACTATCAATATCTTTTTATATCAGGAATAGTAATTTATTGATATTATTATAACAATTTAAAATTTTATCACTGGAATAAAATTTTAAAATATATCCTGGAATTAAATTTTAAAATTTCAGTTTACAAGCAGTTGTGAACATTTAAAAAAAATATTAATCGAGATGCCACGTCTCACGGGCCGTATCAAGCATCTCTGTGGGTCATAGTTTGCCTACCTCTGCCCGAGATTAAGTTGTGATTCTTTGTTTACATTTCATGCATTCTGATGATGTTGTGAGTAGGGATGAACCGAGTTTGATTTTTTTGCCGAGTTTTACGAGTTTAATTTGACCGAGTACAAGTTTTGAATATTTTAAGAAGTCTCCTTCTATTGATGTTTAGATTAGCAGTTTGCATAACTTTATTGAACTATTTAGTTTTGCCTTAGTTAACACTAGGAAGTAGTAACTGGTAATCACTAGCAGTAGCAGTATTTGTGTTTTTGGTTAGGTCAATTGTCGTTTTCTAAATAAAAATGACAGTATTTGTACTCTTAGCTATATTGTCATGTTGTAATTTAAAGAATAAGATTTTCAACACAGAAAAGATTAATACTCGAAAAGAATTATACTCGGACCCATTGTTTGCCTGAGTCCGAATAATTTCAAGTACCAAGAAAATTGGACCAAGTCGAGTTCCGAACCGAGTATTGGTTCATCCGTAGTAGTGATGTCTTTTATCCATTTTCTCAATCTTTTTCACTCCTCAGTGTATTTGAGGAGGTTTAACCTATGTTGGAGTTTCTTGACAGTGGATCGAGGGGTTGGGGGTTGAAATTCTTACAGGTCAAAAGGTTGTTTAGAGATTTCTGCACCCCTGGGTAGCCAACTCGAATTTGATGAGTACATTGACCGTACGCTGTTGTTGAAAAGATGAGGCCATTCCAAATCGAGGGCCCACCACTGAGAATGCACGGCTCTGAAAGATGGAGCATCATGCGGGCGGCCAGTTTATGATTGTGGTGACCATTGCATCTATACACATCTTTAACATCATTTGTGAGATGCTCTATCAAAAGCGGATGGATGTTGCAACTCACAATTACAAGAAAATGGCCAAAAATGACACAAAAGCAAAATTTCATCACCTTGTCACCTTGTGCTGTCAGTTCTTTTTACTCTAGCGATCGCAACGCATCACCCAACTATTATTTTTAGATGATATAATAACTAGCTTGAATTTGATTCAATCTCAAAACACACAATTGATCCTTTGCGTAATTTTTGCCAGTTATCTTAAAAGATTATTATTATTATTAATCAGCACTGTTATTGCACCGGTGTCTAATGCTGGGTCCATCAATCCAGGGCCGCACCAAGCTATTATTGCGCCCTGTGCCTAGCAGTAATCGGGCGCTCCCACATTTTGTTGCCTATCTAAATTTTGAATATAATATGAACACTGGTAATAGATAGATAGTTTTTCGAAGAACTCATTTTGGGTAGATGATAATATGTTTTAAATAAAATAAATATATTAATCTACAGAAATAGAGATGACTGATGACGTAAATTTGAGAACATATATGTCATTTTAAACTAAAGTTATCGAGCAACATAACAGAGAAAATGATTAATTAAAATGTGATGTAAAACTTAAATTATTAATATTATTATAGCAGTTTTTAAAGTGCCCCTTCAACTCCATCTACTCAGAAGTGCTCCCAACCCAGGCTCAGTCAAACAGAACAGTCTTAAGGCCAGAGAAGAAAAGGGCAGATTGGCCTATAAGCGTGAGGCGCAGTGCCACTGAAAGGCCGTCCCAGGTCACCGGACCAACCAGTGAAAAAGCGGTGTTGGATAGCGGGGAACAAGTAACTCCACTTGCACAGCAGAGTGCAATGAGTCACAGCATTAAACAATGACAGTGGGGCAACACAGTTCTTTCAGGGTCTTCAATGCAACGCCGGACCAGCGCTGAGACTCGATGGACAATTCGCTGCAGATAAGGGAGCCAGCGCAGGACTGGGTCGTCTGAAGCAGAAGCCCGAATTCCCCTCGCTATGGGAAGGGAACGGAATGTTGTCCTTCACTGACCCAATGATGTTGCTGTCGCCATTTGCTCTTAATAACTGAAAATAATATAAAATGAAAAAATTTTTTTATATATTGGCACCGATTATCTTACCGATATCGCCGATATCTCTGTAATCGGCCCGATTAGTCGGTACAGCTCTACTACCGATATCGTCGATATCTCTTTAAACGGTACAGCTTTAATCTCTGTGTTGTCTTTCAGTGTTGAACTCGTTCTCGATAGGGGAGAGGATCTCCGAGATGGGTAAAAGAGTTGAAATTGGGTTTGGAACTGTGATGTCGGTGCCTAATCAGGAAAAGAGCTGGCATGAGAGCGTCACACCGGACCTGAGAAACCACCTCGTCTATAAACTGTGAGAATAATTAAGTAATTTGTCATTACTATTGATTGTCTACAACAAGGCGAACGGATAAAAGGCGAACCTCTAGAGTTACTATAATAATTTTTGCATTTAAATTACATATTTAAAAACTCCGATTGTCATTGTTCAAAATGCACTGTAATTGTGACTTGAACGTAAACATTGTGCCACTATTCTGCCCTCTTCGTTAAACGCCATATTGTAAAGAAGTTTCGTCACTGAAATGATGTCACTGTGACGGACATTTTTATCTGATACGGCACATAATTATAATTATAAACTATAATTACCATTGTAGTTAAAAGTAAAATTCTATTAGTCACAACATTTCGAATATTTGTTTTTTATTTCTCAAGTTATTTTAAAAGAGGTTCATGTTTTTTCGTTCACTGTGTAGTATGTATGCTCTTGTGTTTATCTTTACTCTCTCCTCTTTCCATTTTGCTTTGACGTCAATTGTCTGACCTGCCATTTCCATTGACTATGCATCCTACCTGTGTATTTGACCGACCACTTCTTATGAGCTGTTTCTAAAATGTTCGAATAGTTAGGTCACTGTACTTTTTGAGTTATTAACCCTAACCCTGCAATCCCTTTGGACTTCATGGCTATTTTCTTACCTTTGACCATCCAATGTCCACAGTCCAGTCTGTTGTCTAGTTATTTTCTATTTAAGCTAAAATGTATAGTATTGGTGAACTGATTGATTGTCTGCATGTTGGCCTGATCACAGCTTGATTTTTGCACACCAACGGTTGATGCCATGCATATTAGACATTAAGCTCTATTGAAGTTGCTGATTATTAAAAAAATGTGTGCATATATTTGATATTTGTTTAGATATTGATGGATTAACGCGTCTGTACGAGGTACTTTCGCTCTATCAAATCACAATTTCGAGAAACTGCTAAAACTGTCACAAGGGATCAATTATATGTGTTTTAAGTTTAAGTTTGAATCAATTTTGAATAACAAAGTTATTTCTTCATCCAAAAATAATAGTTGAGTGATGAAATTTTGCGTTCGTGTCATTTTTGGCCATTTTCTCAAAATTGTGAGTTACAACATCTGCCTGATTTTGATAGACCATCTCATATTTATGAATAATGTCTCTAGAGAAAGCAGGGAAATGCATGATATCAAGGATTTCTAAGAGTATGTGTATCTTTGGTTTCAGCTTTCAAGCAATATTCCCGACGCCCGTTCCGTCAGCTCTGCGTGACAAGCGAATCAGCAGTCTAGTCCAGTATGCGCGGAAGGTGGAGGCCGACATGTATGAGACGGCCACAAGCAAGGCAAGTATTGTAGCGAGCAAAGCGGGTATTGTAGTGATCAAGGCATGTATTGTGGCAAATGAAGCAAGTGTTGTAGCTAGCAAATATTGTAGGTAGCAAGTATTGTAGCAAACAAAGCGGATATTGTAGCTAGCAACCAAGTAGCCACCGATGATGGTGATGAATTTTGTCTTGTGTCTTGGATTTACTCAGGAACAGTACTACCTCTTCCTTGTTGAGAAGATCTACAGAATCGAGAAGGAATTGGAGGAATTGCGCCAGGAGCGGATACAGAGGAAGATGATGGATTCGAATGTGACCGGAGGGGGTGGGGACAGCCATGGCAACGGTTGGGGGTCAGGAGCTGGCCAGTGTCATCGGTTTGTCTTCATTGTATCCGACAACTATCAGACCTCAGGCACCAAGTAAGAAACCCCTAGAGCTGTGATGGGCAACCTTTTAGGGCCTCATGAAAATCATTTTTTCCCCGGATAACTGCATGACATAGTATCAATGTGCCAAGCCACTGTTCTTCATGACAATAAAATATTTTCTAACTTTTTCTTACTTTCTGGGCAGATGGGCCTAATATCAACAATATCATGTATGCAATCTTTATGAATTCTCTCTCCACAAACGGTCTTATTCTTATCACGATTTTGCGTTCTATGATTAAACTGGCCTTTGTTGCAGCCTGTTGAACAGATGATGGCTTGGCGAAAGTCATTCTTTAAATTTCTCACCAAGTCTTCAGCTTTGCGCCATTATTTGGTTTCACTTAAACTCACCCCAAAATTGCCTTGCTTTGTCTCAAATGTACTTTGAGATGTGCTCTTGGAAAATTTCTAAGTGTATGTCTATTTTTGGTTTCAGCGTTCAAGCAATATTCCCGACGCCCGATCCGTCAGTTCTGCGTGACAAGCGAATCAGCAGTCTAGTCCAGTATGCGCGGAAGGTCGAGGCCGACATGTATGAGACGGCCACAAGCAAGGCAAGTATTGTAGCGAGCAAAGCGGGTATTGTAGTGATCAAGGCATGTATTGTAGCAAATAAAGCAAGTGTTGTAGCTAGCAAATATTGTAGGTAGTAAGTATTGTAGCAAACAAAGCGGATATTGTAGCTAGCAACCAAGTAGCCACCGATGATGGTGATGAATTTTGTCTTGTGTCTTGGATTTTCCCAGGAACAGTACTACCTCTTCCTTGTTGAGAAGATCTACAGAATCGAGAAGGAATTGGAGGAATTGCGCCAGAAGCAGATACAGGAGAAGATGGATTCGAACATGCTATAGTCCCTTTATGATTAAATGGCAATGTATAGGACTTTCTTTTCAATATATAGAGAGAAAGATACAATTTTGACTGCTTAAATTTAATTTTATGTTAACTTTATAATTTTCAATCTTTAGCCTGCAAGTAACTTTATTGTGGAGCTTGCTTCTTTTGTTTGCCTTATAAACGGTTTATTTCTTAATTAACACCATCTTATTCTATTTTCTTATTTTTATATCAAATGATAACGCAGTTTAATTAGTCAAACGGTTTTATTTTGACAGTACATGCTGATGCTGTTACTATAACTGTATTACGAATTGAATACTGACTAGAATAATCATAATGTATAATGAAAACACTCAAAATAGGCGTTTTATGCCTATCCCTTGTGCACAACCCGGGATATGCACAAGAATAAAGTGATGGAAATAACATACAGGGGCGCGGCATTTTGTAGCTTCGCCCCAGATGGCACTTCGCCTCGCTACGCCACTAGTGGTTAAGAACACGAACCCGGATCGATTGTCTGAATCGATCGTGCCTTATGTAACACCGTGGCCTTTCCTCCGGAATCCGATGAATTTGTGTTAAATGAACCCAGGAGGAGTGAACGATTGAAGGGGAAACCTAGGCCTAGTTATGGAGAATTAGCCTAATACCCTGTAGAGTCGAATGTTTGTATAGTTTACTACCTGATAGGCAGGTAAAGTCTGGGGTCCATTTTGCTTGGAGAAAACCAGCTGACCTCATATACACAACTGTTTCTGCTCGTTCTCTTAAGACTTTTCTTTTCTCTATGGGTTTTTCGCACTGGGAGCGTCTCTGATTAGGTTGTACTGTGAGAGGGGCTTTATAAATCCGTAAATAGAATACATGCGACGGATTAACAACCCGGAGTGAGGGCACGGACCCCACGTATGTACTTTGTACACATCACTGTCTAAACACTATATATAAACACTTTATTTACATGTGTGTTTAGATTCTCTGTGTGTGTCTTTATGTCCGTTTATACATTTGCGCACCTTTACATCTATTCACTCCAAACCTTCGGCGTTCGCTCGGTTAGGACCTCTGGCACCCATGGCAGTAAACGGGTTGGTGAAACCCGTTGCCGCCATCTTCTTCCTCTACAGGGCCAAAAACCGTCTCACCCTGGACAAGGCCGAGTGCTCCAGCTCTTGGGGCGGGGCGTTGACTCCGTTTTTAAACAGAGGATCGGTGCCCTCTGCTCCCCGTTTGTTACACCTCTGCGTACGACACATTATATATATATATAAATAAATATATATTATATATATATTTTAATTTCATAATCTATAAAGAAAAATATATCAACCTACAACCCTCAGAATTCAACAATTGAGGCTTTTTAGTTCTGGGTTTTTCAAAGTAAAAGTTTTAGCTTGGAATCGTGATTTGTGACATTCACTTGGCACTCATCACTCACTGAATTGCAGGAGTGCAAAACCAAGATTTTTAAAAATCAGAAGTTGTTTTTTGTTTTATTTGGTTTTGTCACTACAGTTTTGTTATACAAAGCATCAAACACAGCATAAAAAGAGCTCCAACTCGTTTTTATTATTCATTTTGCGTGATATCAAATTGAATAACATACAGTTAGTAATACTATAGTGATATTGGTAAATTGAATAAAAATATTTAAAAACCAAAAAATAAAATTGCAGCTTTCATATCTGTTATTTTTTTTTGTAATAAATATAAAAACAAATAACCAAAAAACAACATGTTTGCAGCCCTGCTGGATTGGTCATTAGTAAGATACAACGTAGGCAATGGGAAATCTTTCATGCATTTTTGGGTGTTATTTCTTGCTCAGTTTACGACTGTTAAACCCTAAAAACCTACAAAATCTATGAACTCACTCACATCCATGACTTGCAGTGCTATTAAAAATTGCCAATAATAAAAACACAATCACTAGGTAGCGCGCGAGTGACTTTGTGATAAAGCGTCCAATCCTAAATCCATTACTTCAGCAATTGTCACCGTTTTGTTATATTGCGACGTAGGAAAAATCACAATTTCAACAAATTTACAAGTAAACGATTCGACCTAATTCCTGCTGAATGCGACATTTTTGTAGCGAGAGAATCAGCCGTATATATCGCCGCCAATTTCAGTCGCTTTATTATGTGTTCTTGGGATTGAAAACCAGTTTTATTGGGAGGGTTGGGTTGAGACCCGTACTCTTCATGACGTGCTTGTGTTTCCGGTCGTTCTAATTACATCCCGCACTAGATCTGCAATTGGACCGAGCTCGGAGAACTTTAATAAACTTTGTATTTCTGTTTCATATTTAAACTGATTTTATGATGCTGTTTAAATAGGAAAGTCGGGGATCAATTTTCACATTGATTCCTAAGGAATACCGAACCTGATTGGAGTGAGCTGTTTTCATACAGTTATACCTCTTACCGTTTACAGATTCAGGGTGGTATGTAAATAATCTGCACTACAAACTTGGTATTTTATAGTTGTAACATCCAAAATAGTTTCATCGATGAAATGTAAAGCTTGAACGTTCCAAAGAATAAATACAGTTGATGCAATTTCAGACATAAAGTACACTTAGGTTATAAATGACTGAATGTTACACTGGAAATATAGCACCTCTCATTTCAATTTCCTGTAGGCCTATTTGTAGAATGATTGATGTGTGCCGGTTATTTCTGATGAGGCTGTTGCATAAAATGATCCTAACGACGAGATTCGAAATAGAGATGGGCAAATCAAGAAATCAGAGATTATTATTATTATTATTATTAATCAGCACTGTTATTGCACCGATGTCTAGTGCTGGGTCCATCAATCCAGGGCCGCACCAAGCTATTATTGCGCCCTGTGCCTAGCATTAATCGGGCGCTCCCACATTTTGTTGCCTATCTAAATTTTGAATATAATATGAACACTGGTAATAGATAGATAGTTTTTCGAAGAACTCATTTTGGGTAGATGATAATATGTATTAAATAAATTAATATATTAATCTACAGAAATAGAGATGACTGATGACGTAAATTTGAGAACATATATGTCATTTTAAACTAAAGTTATCGAGCAACATAACAGAGAAAATGATTAATTAAAATGTGATGTAAAACTTAAATTATTAATATTATTATAGCAGTTTTTAAAGTGCCCCTTCAACTCCATCTACTCAGAAGTGCTCCCAACCCAGGCTCAGTCAAACAGAACAGTCTTAAGGCCAGAGAAGAAAAGGGCAGATTGGCCTATAAGCGTGAGGCGCAGTGCCACTGAAAGGCCGTCCCAGGTCACCGGACCAACCAGTGAAAAAGCGCTGTCGGATAGCGGGGAACAAGTAACTCCACTTGCACAGCAGAGTGCAATGAGTCACAGCATTGAACAATGACAGTGGGGCAACACAGTTCTTTCAGGGTCTTCAATGCAACGCCGGACCAGCGCTGAGACTCGATGGGCAATGCGCTGCAGATAAGGGAGCCAGCGCAGGACTGGGTCGTCTGAAGCAGAAGCCCGAGTTCCCCACGCTATGGGAAGGGAACGGAATGTTGTCCTTCACTGACCCAATGATGTTGCTGTCGTCATTTTGCTCTTAATAACTGAAAATAATATCATAAAATGAAAAAAATTTCTTAATATTGGCACCGTAATCGGCCCGAGTAATCGGTACAGCTCTACTACTTAAGGCCCTATCAATGTTTTGTGGATTCAACAAATTGTGTTTTGGCACACTTTCTCCCTTACAAGTTACTTAGCAATGGAATTTGATGACAAACTGCATTGGTTTTCTAGTTACTTTTCTTCTTCAGTCTTCTGCTGATGAGTAGGTTTGTGACATGGACGATTCTTGTCTCCCCATCTTTCTTTCCAACTTCTCTGTTGCTCGCTTTCCTCTTCGTAGTTACATAAGGTTCTCCATTGTCCAGATCACTCAACATGTTCAATCTTTTCCTTCCCCTTTTTGCCTTCCCAGCATCCTTCCCTCCAGTACCGTCAACAGCAGACCTCCTTTTCGGAATATGTGTCCAAGCCAACAGTGTTTCCTGTTTTCAATCAATTGTAGCAAAACTCTCTGATCCCCTACTCTCTCCAGTGTCTTCTCATTCATTACTTTTTCTGTCCAACTAATTTTCCTCATTTTCCTCAAAGTCCTCATTTTAAACACATCTACCCTCTTTCTATCTGCCCGGTTCATTGTCCAGCACTCTGCGGCATATGTTGCCACTGGCCATGTCAGGGTTTTAATTAGTCCTTTCTTCTGCTCCATGCTCCACTTATAGTACACTCTCTGCATTAAAAGGTTATTTGTTGTTTTACTTAACGGTATTGAAGTGTGTTCCTACCCCTGAACCTTGGAGAAATAAACATAATGTCAGAAGATTGCCCAAAGACTGTCCCATGTTGATTTATAGCTGTCAAAAGCCAGTTCGTGGTCTCTGATATCTTCCAATTGTTGTTGCTATCTCTTTTTTATATCTTTGAAATTCTCACCCATGGATTATTTAATAATAGGTGATTATTATCAGGTCCTTTTTACTTGCAAATGTAAACAATATGCTTACTTAGATAGAATGGACATTGAAACCATTACCAGTGACATCCCATATTCTGTTTATCGTTGTCCTATCCACTCTGTAGACTGTATTGATATCTCCATCTTTTGACACTTGCCTAATGAGCATAAATTAATCATAATAATTTGTAAGCAAGTGCGGGGAGCCTGCCTTCCGAGTTGAGGGTAACTATGTCGATGCTGTTTGCATTGATGGTATCTTTGTTTGCTTATATTATTGGCTCAGGCGAAGTTTACGATATTTTTCTGTGTCTTTTGAGGTTCTTGTTGTGACATATGTGGCTGGAGTTGAACTGAGACAATGTCTCAAGTGGCTTTTCTCAGTTTCATTGACCGCAGGGGAATGCTTTTCTTTGCTTGACCTTGTTTAGGCACACCACCCGCTGTCGACCTTGCATGACGGAGGAGAGGAAAGTTATATCTGTGTAACTGTAGCCTCCTTCTAACATATATAATATTGCCAATGATGCCATTCCCTCCCCATAAAGGCCACTTTTACGACCTGCCAATTTGGCCTAAAATGACATGATGGCACCCAGGGTAATTAAGCAGGCACTATGGCTGACTCTGAACAACAGCTGTAGGCACTTTCCCACGGTACTAGTAGTCTAGCACACTGCTTACTGGGTGGTCTGAAGCATAAGCCCGAGTTCCCCACGCTATGGGAAAGGAACGGGATGCTGTCCTTCACAGACCCAATGACGTTGCTGTCGTCATTTTGCTCTTAAAGACTGGAAATAATATTATAAAATGAAAAAAAATAATTTGTAATATCGGTGCAGATTATTTTACCGATATCGTCGATATCTCTTTAATCGGTACAGCTTTAATCTCTGTGTTGTCTTTCAGTGTTGAACTCGTTCTCGATAGGGGAGAGGATCTCCGAGATGGGTAAAAGAGTTGAAATTGGGTTTGGAACTGTGATGTTGGTGCCTAATCAGGAAAATAGCTGGCATGAGAGCGTCACACCGGACCTAAGAAACCACCTCGTCTATAAACTGTGAGAATAATTAAGTAATTTGTCATTACTATTGATTGTCTACAACAAGGCGAACGGATAAAAGGCGAACCTCTAGAGTTACTATAATAATTTTTGCATTTAAATTACATATTTAAAAACTCCGATTGTCATTGTTCAAAATGCACTGTAATTGTGACTTGGACGTAAACATTGTGCCACTATTCTGCCCTCTTCGTTAAACGCCATATTCTAAAGAAGTTTCGTCACTGAACTGATGTCACTGTGACGGACATTTTTATCTGATACGGCACATAATTATAATTATAAACTATATTTACCATTGTAGTTAAAAGTAAAATTCTATTACTCACAACATTTCGAATATTTGTTTTTTATTTCTCAAGTTATTTTAAAGGAGGTTCATGTTTTTTCGTTCACTGTGTAGTATGTATGCTCTTGTGTTTATCTTTACTCTCTCCTCTTTCCATTTTGCTTTGACGTCAATTGTCTGACCTGCCATTTCCATTGACTATGCATCCTACCTGTGTATTTGACCGACCACTTCTTATGAGCTGTTTCTAAAATGTTCGAATAGTTAGGTCACTGTACTTTTTGAGTTATTAACCCTAACCCTGCAATCCCTTTGGACTTCATGGCTATTTTCTTACCTTTGACCATCCAATGTCCACAGTCCAGTCTGTTGTCTAGTTATTTTCTATTTAAGCTAAAATGTATAGTATTGGTGAACTGAATGATTGTCTGCATGTTGGCCTGATCACAGCTTGATTTTTGCACACCAACGGTTGATGCCATGCATATTAGACATTAAGCTCTATTGAAGTTGCTGATTATTAAAAAAATGTGTGCATATATTTGATATTTGTTTAGATATTGATGGATTAACGCGTCTGTACGAGGTACTTTCGCTCTATCAAATCACAATTTCGAGAAACTGCTAAAACTGTCACAAGGGATCAATTATATGTGTTTTAAGTTTAAGTTTGAATCAATTTTGAATAACAAAGTTATTTCTTCATCCAAAAATAATAGTTGAGTGATGAAATTTTGCGTTCGTGTCATTTTTGGCCATTTTCTCGAAATTGTGAGTTACAACATCTGCCTGATTTTGATAGACCATCTCACATTTATGCATGATGTCTCTAGAGAAAGCAGGGAAATGCATGACATCAAGGATTTCTAAGTGTATGTGTATCTTTGGTTTCAGCGTTCAAGCAATATTCCCGACGCCCGATCCGTCAGCTCTGCGTGACAAGCGACTCAGCAATATAGTCCAGTATGCGCGGAAGGTGGAGGCCGACATGTATGAGACGGCCACAAGCAAGGCAAGTATTGTAGGTAGCAAGTATTGTAGCGAGCAAAGCAGGTATTGTAGTGATCAAGGCAAGTATTGTGGCAAATAAAGCAAGTGTTGTAGCTAGCAAATATTGTAGGTAGCAAGTATTGTAGCGAGCAAACCAGGTATTGTAGTGATTAATGCAAGTATTGTAGCAAACAAACCAGATATTGTAGCTAGCAACCAAGTAGCCACCGATGATGGTGATGAATTTTGTCTTGTGTCTTGGATTTACTCAGGAACAGTACTACCTCTTCCTTGCTGAGAAGATCTACAAAATCCAGAAGGAATTGGAGGAAAAGCGCCAGAAGCGGATACAGGAGAAGATGGATTCGAACTTGCTATAGTCCCTTTATGATTAAATGGGTTTTTTTATAGGATTTTCTTTTCAATATGTAGAGAGAAAGAAACAATTTTGACTGCTTAATTTTAATTTTGTGTTAACTTTATAATTTTCGATCTTTAGCCTGCAAGTAACTTTATTGTGGAGCTTGCTTCTTTTGTTTGCCTTATAAACGGTTTATTTCTTAATTAATACCATCTTATTCTATTTTCTTATTTTTATATCAAATGATGACACATTTTAATTAGTCAAACGGTTTTATTTTGACAGTAGATGCTGATGCTGTTACTATAACTGTGTTACGAATTGAATACTGACTAGAATAATCATAATGTATAATGAAAACACTCATAATAGGCGTTTTATGCCTATCCCTTGTGCACAACCCGGGATATGCACAAGAATAAAGTGATGGAAATATCATACAGGGGCGCGGCATTTTGTAGCTTCGCCCCAGATGGCACTTCGCCTCGCTACGCCACTAGTGGTTAAGAACACGAACCCGGATCGATTGTCTGAATCGATCGTGCCTTATGTAACACCGTGGCCTTTCCTCCGGAATCCGATGAATTTGTGTTAAATGAACCCAGGAGGAGTGAACGATTGAAGGGGAAACCTAGGCCTAGTCATGGAGAATTAGCCTAATACCCTGTAGAGTCGAATGTTTGTATAGTTTACTACCTGATAGGCAGGTAAAGTCTGGGGTCCATTTTGCTTGGGGAAAACCAGCTCCCCTCATATACACAACTGTTTCTGCTCTTTCTCACAACTGCTTCTGCTCGTTCTCTTAAGACTTTTCTTTTCTCTATGGGTTTTTCGCACTGGGAGCGTCTCTGATTAGGTTGTACTGTGAGAGGGGCTTTATAAATCCGTAAATAGAATACATGCGACGGATTAACAACCCGAAGTGAGGGCACGGACCCCACGTATGTACTTTGTACACATCACTGTCTAAACACTATATATAAACACTTTATTTACATGTGTGTTTAGATTCTCTGTGTGTGTCATTATGTCCGTTTATACATTTGCGCACTTTTACATCTATTCACTCCAAACCTTCGGCGTTCGCTCGGTTAGGACCTCTGGCACCCATGGCAGTAAACGGGTTGGTGAAACCCGTTGCCGCCATCTTCTTCCTCTACAGGGCCAAAAACCGTCTCACCCTGGACAAGGCCGAGTGCTCCAGCTCTTGGGGCTAAGCGTTGACTCCGTTTTAAAACAGAAGATCGGTGCCCTCTGCTCCCCACTTGTTACACCTCTGCGTACGACACATTATACATATTACACATTACACATTATACGATACATTATATATATATAAATATATATAATCTATAAAGAAATATATATGAACCTATAACCCTCAGAATTCAACATTTGAGGCTTTTTAGTTCTGGGTTTTCCAAAGTAAAAGTTTTAACTTGGAATGCTTGGAATCGTGATTTGTGACATTCACTTGGCACTCATCACTCACTGGATTGCAGGAGTGCAAAACCAAGATTTTTAAAAATCAGAAGTTGTTTTTTCGTTTTATTTGGTTTTGTCACAACAGTTTTGTTATACAAAGCATCAAACACAGCATGAAAAGAGCTCCAACTCGTTTTATAATTCATCGTGCGTGATATCGAATTGAATAACATACAATTGGTAATACAAAAGAGATATTGGTAAATTGAATAAAAATATTTAAAAACCAAGAAATAAACTTGCAGCTTTCATATCCGTTGTTTTCTTTGTAATAAATATAAAAACAAATAACCAAAAAACAACATGTTTGCAGCCCTGCTGGATTGGTCGTTTGTAAGATACAACGTAGGCAATGGGAAGTCTTTCATGCATTTTTGGGTGTTATTTCTTGCTCAGTTTACGACTGTTAAACCCTAAAAACCTACAAAATCTATGAACTCACTCACATCCATGAGTTGCAGTGCTATTAAAATTGCCAATAATAAAAACACAATCACTAGGTAGCGCACGAGTGACTTTGTGATAAAGCGTCCAATCCAATTTTTAAATTTTAATTTCATATTTAAAAACTCCGATTTTCACTGTTCAAAATGCACTGTAATTGTGACTTGGACGTAAACATTGTGCCACTATTCTGCCCTCTTCGTTAAACGCCATGTTGTAAAGAAGTTTCGTCACTGAAATGATGTCACTGTGACGGACATTTTTAGCTGAAACGGTACATACTTATAACTATAAACTATAATTACCATTGTAGTTAAAAATAAAATTCTATTAGTCACAACATTTCGAATATTTGTTTAGTTCAGCAGTCTAGTCCAGTATGCGCGAAAGGTGGAGGCCGACATGTATGAGACGACCACAAGCAAGGGTAGTATTGTAGATAGCAAGTATTGTAGCGAGCAATGCGGGTATTGTAGTGATCAAGGCAAGTATTGTAGCAAATAAAGCAAGTGTTGTAGCTAGCAAATATTGTAGGTAGCAAGTATTGTAGCGAGCAAAGCAGATATTGTAGTGATCAAGGCAAGTATTGTAGCAAACAAACCAGATATTGTAGCTAGCAACCAAGTAGCCACCGATGATGGTGATGAATTTTGTCTTGTGTCTTGGATTTACTCAGGAACAGTACTACCTCTTCCTTGCTGAGAAGATCTACAAAATCCAGAAGGAATTGGAGGAAAAGCGCCAGAAGCGAATACAGGAGAAGATGGATTCGAACATGCTATAGTCCCTTTATGACTAAATGGCAATGTATAGGACTTCCTTTTCCGTTTTTTTGTAATAAATATAAAAACAAATAACCAAAAACAACATGTTTGCAGCCCTGCTTAATTGGTCATTAGTAAGATACAACGTAGGCAATGGGAAGTCTTTTATGCATTTTTGGGTGTTATTTCTTGCTCAGTTTACGACTGTTAAACCCTAAAAACCTACAAAATCTATGAACTCACTCACATCCATGACTTTCAGTGCTATTAAAAATTGCCAATAATAAAAACACAATCACTAGGTAGCGCCCGAGTGACTAGTGATAAAGCGTCCAATCCTAAATCCATTACTTCAGCAATGGTCGCCATTTTGTTATATTGCGACGTAGGAAAAATCACAATTTCAACAAATTTACAAGTAAACGATTCGACCTAATTCCTGCTGAATGCGACATTTTTGTAGCGAGAGAATCAGCCGTATATATCGCCGCCAATTTCAGTCGCTTTATTTTGTATCTTGGGATTGAAAACCAGTTTTATTGGGAGGGTTGGGTTGAGACCCGTACTCTTCACGACGTGCTTGTGTTTCCGGTCGTTCTAATTACATCCCGCACTAGGTCTGCAATTGGACCGAGCTCGGAGCACTTTAATAAACTTTGTATTTCTGTTTCATATTTAAGCTGATTTTATGATGCTGTTTAAATAGGAAAGTCGGGGATCGATTTTCGCAATGATTCCTAAGGAATACCGAGCCTGATTGGAGTGAGCTGTTTTCATACAGTTATACCTGTTACCGTTTACAGATTCAGGGTGGTATGTAAATCATCTGCACTACAAACTTGGTATTTTATAGTTGTAACATCCAAAATAGTTTAATCGATGAAATGTAAAGCTTGAACGTTCCAAAGAATAAATACAGTTGATGCAATTGCAGACAGAAAGTACACTTAGCTTATAAATGACTGAATGTTACACTGGAAATGTGGCAGCCCTGATTTAAATTTCCTGTAGGCCTATTTGTAGAATGGTTGATGTGTGCCGGTTATTTCTGATGAGGCTGTTGCCTAAAATGATCCTAACGACGAGATTCGAAATAGAGATGGGCAAATCAAGAAATCAGAGATTATTATTATTATTATTAATCAGCACTGTTATTGCACCAGTGTCTAATGCTGGGTCCGTCAATCCAGGGCCGCACCAAGCTATTATTGCGCCCTGTGCCTAGCATTAATCGGGCGCTCCCACATTTTGTTGCCTATCTAAATTTTGAATATAATATGAAAACTGGTAATAGATAGATAGTTTTTCGAAGAACTCATTTTGGGTAGACGATAATATGTTTTAAATAAAATAAATATATTAATCTACAGAAATAGAGATGACTGATGACGTAAATTTGAGAACATGTATGTCATTTTAAACTAAAGTTATCGAGCAACAAAATAGAGAAAATGATTAATTAAAATGGGATGTAAAACTTAAATTATTAATATTATTATAGCCGTTTTTAAAGTGCCCCTTCAACTCCATCTACTCAGATGTGCTCCCAACCCAGGCTCAGTCAAACAGAACAGTCTTAAGGCCAGAGAAGAAAAGGGCAGATTGGCCTATAAGCGTGAGGCGCAGTGCCACTGAAAGGCCGTCCCAGGTCACCGGACCAACCAGTGAAAAAGCGGTGTTGGATAGCGGGGAACAAGTAACTCCACTTGCACAGCAGAGTGCAATGAGTCACAGCATTAAACAATGACAGTGGGGCAACACAGTTCTTTCAGGGTCTTCAATGCAACGCCGGACCAGCGCTGAGACTCGATGGGCAATTCGCTGCAGATAAGGGAGCCAGCGCAGGACTGGGTCGTCTGAAGCAGAAGCCCGAGTTCCCCACGCTATGGGAAGGGAACGGAATGTTGTCCTTCACTGACCCAATGATGTTGCTGTCGTCATTTTGCTCTTAAAGACTGAAAATAATTTCATAATATGAAAAAAATATATTGGCACCGATTATCTTACCGATATCGCCGATATCTCTGTAATCGGCCCGATTAATCGGAACAGCTCTACTAGTTATTGCCCTATCAATGTTTTGTGGATTCAACAAATTGTGTTTTAGCACACTTTCTCCCTTACAAGTTACTTGGCAATGGAATTTGATGACAAACTGCATTGGTTTTCTAGTTACTTTTCTTCTTCAGTCTTCTGCTGATGAGTAGGTTTGTGACATGGACGATTCTTGTCTCCCCATCTTTCTTTCCAACTTCTCTGTTGCTCGCTTTCCTCTTCATAGTTACATAAGGTTCTCCATTGTCCAGATCACTCAACATCTTCAATCTTTTCCTTCCCCTTTTTGCCTTCCCAGCATCCTTCCCTCCAGTACCGTCAACAGCAGACCTCCTTTTCGGAATATGTGTCCAAGCCAACAGTGTTTCCTGTTTTCAATCAATTGTAGCAAAGCTCTCTGATCCCCTACTCTCTCCAGTGTCTTCTCATTCATTACTTTTTCTGTCCAACTAATTTTCCTCATTTTCCTCAAAGTCCTCATTTTAAACACATCTACCCTCTTTCTATCTGCCCGGTTCATTGTCCAGCACTCTGCGGCATATGTTGCCACTGGCCATGTCAGGGTTTTAATTAGTCCTTTCTTCTGCTCCATGCTCCACTTATAGTACACTCTCTGCATTAAAAGGTTATTTGTTGTTTTACTTAACAGTATTGAAGTGTGTTCCTACCACTGAGCCTTGGAGAAATAAACATAATGTCAGAAGATTGCCCAAAGACTGTCCTATGTTGATTTATAGCTGTCAAAAGCCAGTTCGTGGTCTCTGATATCTTCCAATTGTTGTTGCTATCTCTTTTTTATATCTTTGAAATTCTCACCCATGGATTATTTAATAATAGGTGATTATTATCAGGTCCTTTTTACTTGCAAATGTAAACAATATGCTTACTTAGATAGAATGGACATTGAAACCATTACCAGTGACATCCCATATTCTGTTTATCTTTGTCCTATCCACTCTGTAGACGGTATTGATATCTCCATCCTTTGACACTTGCCTAATGAGCATAAATTAATCATAGTAATTTGTTATAATTTAGAACTGACTAACCACAATATGGTTACAAGTACAGTATGAACAAATGATGTTGCAGATGACAAGTTATTACAGGAGTCGAATTTAACTGTCGACGGCCATGCATTGTGATGTTATGCAATGCGCCCATTACGTTATACATAAAATTTAACCAACCCTGCAAAAGAAGGATTGGTCAACCGAGAGATACGGAATTGAACTGTGTTCCTCTGCTCTGCATCCCAGTGTGTTCTCGATTACTGTACTGTCCCTTAATGCAGAAGACATCAATGAATGGTCAATTGTAGGCACAGAGATGCATTTAGCCTAAATGGGATTCACTCAGAGGAGTCATGAAGAATTGTTTTTAGGGAGTCTTATGCGTGACGGTTGTGAATCATTCCAGCGTTCATTTTATTGTAGTTCTCCCTCGACCCTAGGATTGTTGCAGAACGGAGTCTACGTGACATAGAGTGGAAATGGATTTGAACGGAGGACAACACAGCGATGGACCTCCCTCAAAGAAAGTACGACTGTCGTCACCCGATCCGGGAGACTTGGCGGGTAAGAAAGTGCTGGGAGCCTGCCTTCCGCGTTAAGGGAAACTATGTCGATGGTGTTTGCTTTGATGGTTTCTTTGTTTGCTTATATTATTGGCTCAGGCGAAGTTTACGATAGGTTTCTGTGTCTTTTGAAGTTCTTGTTGTGACATATGTGGCTGCAGTTGAACTGAGACAATGTCTCAAGTGGCTTTTCTCAGTTTCATTGACTGCAGGGGAATGCTTTTCTTTGCTTGACCTTGGATGGGTCGGGAGCAGGGCTGTTAATATCGCGATGCTTTGGAATCGCCTATACTTTTGTCTGTGTCGCATGTGTATCGCGATAGCTTTTTTAGCCTGTCAGCAATACTCGATACCAATACTTTTTCTCACTGAAATTTTTATGCTTTCTCAAGAAATATGACAAGTCAATGGTTGTGCTTTAATAAGCTTAGGCACACACACACACACATATATATATATATACATTTTCATCGGTTTCAGCGTATATGCGCGATGTCCTTCACTGGCTACCGGTTCAACAGCGCATTACTTTCCGCATTGCGACACTAGTTTGGCGGTGTCTTTCTCTTTGTGCGCCATCCTACTTGAATGAACTGTGTCTGAACTCCTTTCTTGTAGAGCTCTGCGCTCTTCTGCTAAAGACGAGCTTCTGGTGTGCAAAGCCCGCTCGTCGCTAATGCTGCGTCGCGCTTTCTCAGTGGTTGGTCCATCCACCTGTAATGGGCTCCCGATTGCCCTCCGTCTTCTCCCTTACAATGACCTACCTACCATGTTCCGTCGTGTCCACAGTTTTTGGGCGATATTCAGGAGCCAGAAATTCTAGAAAGGTGGAGGGACTTGTCCCCCTTGAACACCTACCTGGGGTGTTACTATACTGCTACTATTTGTACTCTCTATAGTTACTACTTCTTGGTATAAACTAAGGCAAAGCTAAGTAGTTCATAAAATTATCTGCAAACTGCCAAACTAAAAATCAAGAGAATGGGACTTTATTTCAACATTCGAAACTCGAACTTGGCTAAATTGAACTCACAATGCTAAGACTCAGCATGAGATTCAAACTTGGTTCTTCCCTACTAGAAGAATAAATACTTAATAATCCTAAACTTATAATTATCTAAATCACGTGACGTCTGTCTGTCCGACAAAAATCACCGGGTAGAGCAATGGTTTGCCACTTTTTACGTAAATCGTCGGTAAATGTTACTGCAGCGGGTGCTGTTTGTCTTGCGTCTGTTGCCGGAATTAAGTGGACACGACTCACATTTCAAACAGCATTTATTCACGTGTCTGTAAGTATATTTGCAGTTATTAAAATTAAGTGGAATTTTAATGGGCAATGTGTTTTTTTGGCGTATTTTAGTATTGACCGCGGCTAACTTGTCGTAGGCCTATGTTCAGGTGATGCACAATTCGCCTTGACCGTTTCGTTATGATTTTTATTTTAGCTCTGCGTCCCAGTGTCTTAACCACTATTCTAGCAACGTTAAAATTAAGTCTGACCCGTGATTTTTAACGGGTTAACAGCTAGTAATAAAAATTGTCTGTATTTCTCTTAACAGATTGGAACCTTGTGAGTCAGTTCAACTCTGAGCTTCCTGAGGAGTTGGGCAACCTGGGGACATCCTCTTCATTGAACGGCCTTTGCAGTGCTCAGAACAGCCAGGATGCCACTGCCAGCCGGGCCTTTGATCACCTGTCCTCGGGTCTGTCCCTCTCCGCCGTTCCAATGCTGCAGTCAAGCGTGGCGACCCTGTCCCCGCTGCCGTCAGTGGTGTCGTCAGTGACAACAGTTGTGTCGTCGGGGGGTGTTCAGATGCGACATTTCCCCCAGATCACGGGACAGCTACCCCAAGGAACCCTCTTCACGAGCTCAACGCCAAACCTCGGCGGCGTCGTCATGAATCTCAACAACAGCGTGGGAAACGCCCTCGTCTCTTCTATCGTCTCGATCCAGCGACCACGCTCCAACGTCATGGCCGTCGTGACGAACAATCGACCAACAGGAACACTGGCGCTCTCGCAGAACGGCAGCGTCATGCTGGCGCCAAACGCGTCGGTCGGCAACGCGTTGCTGCGTTCGGTCATGCCCGGTCGATCATTACCTTTGAATAGGATGATCCTTAACGTCAACACAGATCACCAACAGACCGTGACATTGCAGCCGTCTACCGTGACGCCGTATCCGTCGCTTGTCGGAATCCAGCGTAAGGTGCCTGCGGCTGCAAGTGTCGCGGGATTCACTCTGCAGGGAGCCAGTCCGGTTTCAACGGCACCGCAGTTGGGATTGTTGGCACGAGGGAATGGGCTTCCGGCTCAACCACTAGCACCTCTACAGGTAGGATGCCTTCTTTGGTCTTCTATGTTTTCCATTATATAGGGCTACGGTTGATGACTCCTCAGAGAAAAGAGAGAGGAAGTCGATGATCATCATTCATTTGTTTGCCTTATAGCATGGATTTTGACCCTCTGCCTATCGACTTTTTTTATTAAGCGCTTGTGAATAAACTGGTTCTCGTGACTTCGCTTTTATCTTACTTTAATTATTCTGAAATTTGATATCCCCCTTCTTCCAACAGTTGTTGTTAATAGATTTTTGCTAATATTAAAGTTATAATGTGCTATATTTGTCAAATGTGTCAGGATGGGTATGATATTAGAGATTAGGGCATAACTGAGTAGACAATTTCCACCGAGTACCGAATCCGAGTATTTGATGCACTATTTGCCGGATCCAGGTACAAACCGAATAGTAGTGGCAAATCTGGCCAGCGGCTTGAAGCGAGTACCATCGGTAGCCAAAGCGCAGTTAACCTGCCACGTGTATGGCTAAGGAGAACTATCGATAGTGAATGCAGAGTCTACAGCAATATCCTTCATATAGCGTATCATTGCACTCTAGGCTACAGCAATATATTTATTATTTAATAAATCTCTGGGCTTTTACAATATATTTATTATTTAATAAATTTATTTGTGAAAATATTTAAAACCTTGTTATAAAATTTGAAATAAGAAGTTATCAACGATGTCTTTACTCTCTATTGTTTACCGGAAAGTGGGTGGAGCCAATTCAAGCGAGAAAATTACTGATTTGGGAATGCAACAAAAAAATTACCATATATAAGTTAACATCATTATTCTAAAGAAAATTCAATGGAATGTTAAGTTCTTTTTTAACTAATCAATAACTTATAAGTAAGTCCTAAATTTATTTGATGAAAAAATATTATTTTATGAAAAAAAATATTTTTTTCAAAAAATTATTTTTAGCTATTTGCGGGTGTAATATTTGCCGAGGCGAATACTTCAGAATAGTCCAATATTCGGCCGAGGCGAATGTCCGAGGCGATCTCCGGTTATGCCCTATTAGAGATGAACGGAAACTCTGCTCTGTAACTTGGCTTGGCGAAGTTTCACAGCACTCAGCATTACTTGGACTCGGGACATACTAAGGGTTCGAGTATTAACCCCTTTAGTGTGACCCCCGAGATATTTCGTCCAACGTAAAATCATTGTACAGTGTGATCCCCGAGTTATCTCGTCCAAACGATATGCATCTATTTACTCACCGCGTATCCAGTATAAACTCGTCATAGTCTCAATTTTCGAAAGATTATAGTTTTGTGATTGTAGTAGCGGCTTTCCATATTATAAATTACGTCGTTATGCGCTGGTGCCTCGTCTAGCTGAAAGATGATTCCAGTTGGCAGCAGATGCTTGCAATCAAATATTAATTGTTGAAGCACCTAGCAACGTAATATACAGCATCCACTTTGGCTTGCTCATCAACAAAATGAAGTTGACTTTTGCCAACAAAACAAACACCAGCCAATATCATCACATGCGGTGCGAACTTCTTGCGTTCAACAATATGTCAAAGTGATGTCCATACATGCTTCTTCCCCTTTTCTCTTCTCAATAATAATGATAATTCTGAAGTATGCTTTACAGCAATAACTTGTGAAGTGACTTTATATAGTCGTTTTTGTCACTTTTTCCTGCATGGAATGTTTTTTGACCTTCAAAAACCAGCGGTTCGACTAATTAAAAGTGACATAACTTTTGTTCTGTTTTAAATATCATATTCAAATTTGGCCTTTATAAGCAGGTAGGTATGAATAAGCTTTGCGCCTGTAACGTTTCATTTACTTATCTCTATTTTTGGCCGAAACATTAGCAAAAAACTGAAGGGGTTACTTTTAATGACCCACCCTGTAGAATCTCCTCTTCTCCGTCGTGCAGGGTCGATGGCGGGCGGTGTTCCTAATCTGTATAATTGCCTGCCTAGGAATAGTCTCCAACGGAGCAAGTGTTTTGCTTGTATCACAGCAATAGCAGTAGAACCAGTCTTTTAGAACCAGACATCTTGGGAAGCACAATGAAATAATCAGTAAAATATTCGGCTGGATAATCGGTATCGGCAATGAAATAATCGGTGATATCGGTACAGCTCTAATATTCAGTAGCAGTAGGTCTGGTCTATCTTTTGGAATCAGACATCTTTGGAAACACTCTGAAATAATCTGTGATATAATAAACTGCTGTATAATCGGAATAGGCATATGAAATAATAAGCAATAATCCATATTGTTATAATCAGTAAAAAGTGATATCAATGCAGCTGTATTTATATCAGTTTTTGCACGAAATAATTATTTTAAACTTAAAATGTTTCTTCTATACCCCTTGGCAGCAGCTGGCGTACGTGTAGGGGTATGCGTACCACTGATTAAAAACCGCTGTCCTGGATGAAGAAAGTTTTTGGAAAATCCAAAGGAGTAAACAGCTCTTCAGTTTGTGTTGGGTAACTTAGAATTCTTAATCCTTTAATGTCGAAAGGGTTTAAGTAAAGGGTTAATTAGTTTTCCATTCATTTCAGTACATACTTGACGTGTTTCTGCTGTTTGTTTTCAGGTCCCCGGTCAGCCGTCAAATGCGACGAACACGGGTGTTTTGTCGAGGCAGGTGCGAGCACAGACGTCAACAGAGTCTGAGAAATGTCGAATGATCCAACAGCAGTTGGTGCTCTTGCTGCACGCTCACAAGTGCCAACGTCGCGAGCAGGAGAACGGATTGACGGCAGCTCAGCTCATGCAGTGCCATGTGCCCCATTGCCAGACGATGAAGGACGTTCTAAAGCACATGGGCGACTGCTCCCTTGGCAAGGCTTGCAAAGGTCTGTATGATTCTTGGGTGGGATATATTCTTTGGTGTGTTGACTGAAGTTGTTTCTAACCAATTTAACAACAGATAACAAAGAAAGGGCATTCACTTCATATATACAATGACGAAACATTTACAGAAGGGGCACACCAATAAGGGTGATAAATTATTGACAAAGCTGTGGCTATCCTAGTGGCAGATTGTGGGACAGTTCTGCTGTTGATGCCATCTGAGTTTGGGACTGCTGACCATCGAGTTGATCCCGTAGTCACCATCCCATGGCTCGCGAGCCGCATGCGACTCTCAAGGAGTCTTGTGGCGGCTCTCCAGAGCTATCCAGAAAATGGCATTTTTATTTATGTCGAAATAAAACTGCAAAGGAAAGGTTTTGAATCATTTATTTGAATGCTTTGGATAACTTATCTATGCAAGAAAACGTCTTCAGTATTGAGCCTTCGAAATAAAAATTAAGGACCAAAAGAATCTGCTGGAATGACTAATCGCAATATCCAAACTTCTAAACCGGTGGTCCGCTGACCGGTGCCGGTCCCCAAGAAATTTTTAGAAGGAGCACAATTTCAGGTAAATTATTTGGTAAATTCATTTTTCCTGCAATAAGATACATTTAACTTTTAACTTAAAACTAAAATTGTACTTGTATAGTGCAGTAAGGGGTTGTCCACATATTATGTACGCAGCAAGGGGAGAGAGGTTTTCAAATTTCGACCATTTTGTGTAAGGGTGCGTATGGTAGGGGAGGGGCCCCGAAAATATATACGTATGCAAATATAATTGTCTAATTTATGACGTCCACAATTCAGAATATGAAAATCAGAACTGTAAACCTAATCGCAGACTATATTCCTGCTTAATCAATTTTATGTAGCATTAAAACGGTTTCAATTGCAAGTATTGTTAGTGTTTTAATTCTTCATAACAGTAGACAATTTTAAGCTGCTAAATGTGATGCTTAAAAAAATAAATAGCATGTGGTAAATCTATGTCTTATATGTCTTTGCAATGGGGGGGGGAAGTAGAGCTCAAATGTACACGTGGGGAGGGGTCCACGAAATGTACGTGGTGCAACAGAGGGGAGGGGGTCCGAAAATCCGATTTTTTTGCGTACGTAATATATGGATGGGCCCTAAGAACATCTTTTGATGGCTTGCACATCCTGCATATTTGTGTGTGTGTGAATCCTTTACTTTGCAATATATCAGTTATTTATGTTTTGTCGCTTGGTTTACGATGTCCATGCTTTTTCCAAATATTCGTCGTCGCGACTCACGATTTGACCGGTGTTTTTTATTTGTAGTGGCCTATTGTGTTGTGGTATTTTAGAAATCAAGTTATGAGTTTTGTAATATTTTAAACTCCACAGAAGGGAGACAAAAAGACAAACAGCAAAGCCTTTTAGCCTTCTTTGGTCGAGGCAAGAACAGTACTCAGGAAAGAAGCCGTGATGTTAGCGACAATAAGCCTATGCGAAGTATTAATGCTTCAAGTTTAGAAACAACCCAAGAAAAGGAATATGTTGATATTTCTGAATGCGCAATACCAACCAAAAAAAGAAAAAGCAGCCTTGTTAGGCCGTACGATAAGCCTTCTAACAAATAAGCAGCATCAGATGTCACACTAACTAAAAGTTGTATGTTTATAACATTACATTTAATAAATAAAATACTGTCTTCATTCTATACTGCTATTTATTTCTGTCCTAGTCGTCAGCCGGTCTGATAAATATTTTGGGGGTCCGCAGATTTGAAAAGGTTGAAGAACGCTGGTTTGGTGCCCATGCTCCTATTTCTACTCAATTAAGCAGCATGAATAATGGTGACGTCACATACAGGCACAAGTCAGAAATGTGCCGCGGTGTACGCTATAACGTCATTTAACGCACGTTTGACTTAAAATTTTCAGGGTTATTTGATATTTGAGTCCTGTATACGCTTAAAAAAATTTAAGAGATCCGAATCATTTTGATCGAGATATTTAAGTTTGAAAACGGTGAACGAACTTTTGTGTCACCCTAAATTCATTAATAACATTATAACCAATACTCTAATTCTAATAATCTATTCTAATTAAACAAATTACTAAAATAACACTTCTGAAAAGTTTTCTCTATCGATGGTATGCACACAAATAATTTCATAGTTTGAAGTACAAGAACAATGAAGGTTGGAAACAGCTGTTGTAGAAGATATCTGCTAGAGCTGTACCGATTATTCGTTTGCCGATACCCGATTATTTAGCCGATTATTTCATTGTGTTTCCCAGGATGTCCGGTTCTATAAGATAGACCTAATGCTACAGAATATTGTTGTGATACAAGCAAAACACTTATTCCGTAGGAGACGTATACATGCAGTTGGGGACTAATCCTAGGCAGGCAATACAGTTTAGGCACACCACCCACTGTCGACCTTGCATGACGGAGGAGAGGAAAGTTAAATCTGTGTAACTGGAGCCTCCTTCTAACATATATAATATTGCCAATGATGCCATTCCCTCCCCATACAGGCCACTTTGACGACCTGCCAATTTGGCCTAAAATCAAATCAACTCTCCTAAAATGACATGATGGCACCCAGGGTAATTAAGCAGGCACTATGACTGACTCTGCACTACAGCTGTAGACACTTTCCCACGGTATTAGTAGTCTAGCACAATGCTTACTGGGTGGTCTGAAGCATAAGCCCAGGATGCTGTCCTTCACAGACCCAATGATGTTGCTGTCGTCATTTTGCTCTTGAAGACTGAAAATAATATTATAAAATGAAAAAAAATAATTTTTAATATCGGTGCAGATTATTTTACCGATATCGCCAATATCTCTTTAATCGGTACAGCTCTAATCTCTGTGTTGTCTTTCAGTGCCGCACTGCGCCTCCTCTCGTCAGATCATCACTCACTGGAAGAACTGTTCGCGCATTGACTGCACCGTCTGTCGTCCCATCAAGGGCCCCCAAGACAACAAGCGTGCCCTAGCCGCCCGACCCACACCCCCCATAACCAACCGCACAATCCCTTTGAATTCCGCCACCGACTCACAGAGCCTGGACCTCGCTCGCGCCTGTGCCGCGCTCGATGTCTCTCCCCCGAGCGGCTCCTCTTTGCAGCAACAGCAGGTGCAGCAGCAAGAGTTTCTGGCATCCGGTTCTGCGGCGCCAGGCAACGGAGGCTACTTCACGATAATGGATGCGATGGGCAGCAATCCACAGATGAAGGGTGCAGTCGAATTGGCGACTGGGTTGAACTCGTTCTCGCTAGGGGAGAGGATCTCCGAGATGGGTGAGGGAGTTGGAATTGGGTTTGGAACTGTGATGCCGGTGCCTAATCAGGAAAAGAGCTGGCATGAGAGCGTCACACCGGACCTAAGAAACCACCTCGTCTATAAACTGTGAGAATAATTAAGTAATTTGTCATTACTATTGATTGTCTACAACAAGGCGAACGGATAAAAGGCGAACCTCTAGAGTTACTATAATAATTTTTGCATTTTAATTACATATTTAAAAACTCCGATTGTCACTGTTCAAAATGCACTGTAATTGTGACTTGGACGTAAACATTGTGCCACTATTCTGCCCTCTTCGTTAAACGTCATGTTGTAAAGAAGTTTCGTCACTGAAATGATGTCACTGTGACGGACATTTTTATCTGATACGGCACATAATTATAATTATAAACTATAATTACCATTGTAGTTAAAAGTAAAATTCTATTAGTCACAACATTTCGAATATTTGTTTTTTATTTCTCAAGTTATTTTAAAGGAGGTTCATGTTTTTTCGTTCACTGTGTAGTATGTATGCTCTTGTGTTTATCTTTACTCTTTCCTCTTTCCATTTTGCTTTGACGTCATTTGTCTGACCTGCCATTTCCATTGACTATGCATCCTACCTGTGTATTTGACCGACCACTTCTTATGAGCTGTTTCTGAAATGTTCGAATAGTTAGGTCACTGTTCTTTTTGAGTTATTAACCCTAACCCTGCAATCCCTATGGACTTCATGGCTATTTTCTCACCTTTGACCATCCAATGTCCACAGTCCAGTCTGTTGTATAGTTATTTTCTATTTGAGCTAAAATGTATAGTATTGGTGAACTGATTGATTGTCTGCATGTTGGCCTGATCACAGCTTGATTTTTGCACACCAACGGTTGATGCCATGCATATTAGACATTAAGCTCTATTGAAGTTGCTGATTATTAAAAAAATGTGTGCATATATTTGATATTTGTTTAGATATTGATGGGTTAAAGCGTCTGTACGAGGTACTTATGCTCTATCAAATCACAATTTCGAGAAACTGCTAAAACTGTCACAAGGGATCAATTATATGTGTTTTGAGTTTAAGTTTGAATCAAATTTGAATAACAGTTATTTCTTCATCCAAAAATAATAGTTGAGTTATGAAATTTTGCGTTCGTGTCATTTTTGGCCATTTTCTCGAAATTGTGAGTTACAACATCTGCCTGATTTTGATAGACCATCTCACATTTATGCATAATGTCTCTAGAGAAAGCAGGGAAATGCATGACATCAAGGATTTCTAAGTGTATGTCTCTCTTTGGTTTCAGCGTTCAAGCAATATTCCCGACGCCCGATCCGTCAGCTCTGCGTGACAAGCGAATCAGCAGTCTAGTCCAGTATGCGCGGAAGGTGGAGGCCGACATGTATGAGACGGCCACAAGCAAGGCAAGTATTGTAGCGTGCAATGCGGGTATTGTAGTGATCAAGGCATGTATTGTGGCAAATAAAGCAAGTGTTGTAGCTAGCAAATATTGTAGGTAGCAAGTATTGTAGCGAGCAAAGCAGGTATTGTAGTGATTAAGGCAAGTATTGTGGCAAATAAAGCAAGTGTTGTAGCTAGCAAATATTGTAGGTAGCAAGTATTGTAGCAAACAAAGCGGATATTGTAGCTAGCAACCAAGTAGCCACCGATGATGGTGATGAATTTTGTCTTGTGTCTTGGATTTTCTCAGGAACAGTACTACCTCTTCCTTGCTGAGAAGATCTACAAAATCCAGAAGGAATTGGAGGAAAAGCGCCAGAAGCGGATACAGGAGAAGATGGATTCGAATGTGACCGGAGGGGGGGTGGGGACAGCCATGGCAACGGTTGGGGGTCAGGAGCTGGCCAGTGTCATCGCGTTGTCTTCATTGTATCCGACAACTATCAGACCTCAGGCACCAAGTAAGAAACCCCTAGAGCAAGGGTGGGCAACCTTTGAGGGCCTCGTGAAAATCATTTTTTTTCCCGAGAGATGCATGACATAGTATCAATGTGCCAAACCACTGCTCTTCATGACAAAAAAATACTTCCTAACTTTTTCTTACTTTCTGGGCAGATATCAACAATATGATGTATGCAATCTTTATGAGTTCTCTCTCCACAAACAGTCTTTTTGTTATCACGATTTTGCGTTCTATAATTAAACTGGCCTTTATTGCAGCCTGTTGAACAGATGATGGATGGTTTGGCAAAAGTTATTCTTTAAATTTCTCGCCAAGTCTTCAGCTTTGCGCCATTATTTGGTTTCACTTAAACTCATCCCAAAATTGCCTTGCTTTGTCTGAAATGTACTTTGAGATGTGCTCTTGGGAAATGGCTACTGACTCCCAACATGTTAAGCACATAGCATTGAGGAGGTTTAACCTATGCAGGAGTTTCTTGACAGTGGATCGAGGGGTTGGGGGTTGAAATTCTTACAGGTCAAACGGTTGTTTAGAGATCTCTGCACCCCTGGGTAGCCAACTCGAATTTGATGAGTACATTGACCGTACACTGTTGTTGGAAAGATGAGGCCATTCCAAATTGAGGGCCCACCACTGAGAATGCACGGCTCTGAAAGATGGAGCATCCTGTGGGCAGCCAGTTTATGATTGTGGTGACCATTGCATCTATACACATCTTTACCATCATTTGTGAGATGCTCTATCTAAAGCAGGTGGATGTTGCAACTCACAATTTCAAGAAAATGGCCAAAAATGACACAAAAGCAAAATTTCATCACCTTGTCACCTTGTGCTGTCAGTTCTTTTAACTCTAGCGATCGCAACGCATCACCCAACTATTATTTTTAGATGAAGTAATAACTGTAGCTTGAATTTGATTCAATCTCAAAACACACAATTGATCCTTTGTGTAATTTTTGCCAGTTATCTTAAAATTTCGATTGGCAACATCCACCCATTTTTGATAAAATATCTCACATTTAAGTTTCGCACTGCACCAGTCAAACTCATCGCAAATTCATTAAAAGATTAATCAATAAGTAAACAACTAGTGATTGATGCATGATGTCTATGTTCTGACCTGTCATTCTGCTGTTGTGTATTTCTAGGGTTGAATCTGCCGGCCAGTTTTCGACTGTCGTTGGGTAACCACTCGTTGAACGGACCAGGAGTTGCCTCCTCCGTATTCCAGTCGAATGTGGCTGCTTCCTCAGGAATTCACGCTACCAGTGTTACGATGTCGACTGCCGGCATTCTCTCTCAGGTATTGAACTCAATTGCTCTGAGTTATCTTTTGTTGGGGTTTATTCAGATTGATGCATAGAAATTAAGTTATAAATTATTTTTAATTGGATTATTCTATGGAACCATTTGTTATATTTTCCTCAGCATCTGATGAATAATGTAACAAAAAAACTTTTCCTCCTTCCTCATGGAACCTTCTTGGTTTTTCAAATCACTTATTGACACACTGACAGTAAGTCCTAATTTAAAATTCATGCATGTAGAGTAATGGGAACACACTGGGACACAGCGCTTGAGGAACCGTATTCGAGACCCGTATCCCCCTAAGATTGACTTCTTTTCAGCTTTCGCAAAGCAGCGGCATTTGTTAAAATGAGATGTATAATGTAATAAACGCCCTGTAATTTCTCATGATATTTGTTTTGATTTGTTTAGTTGTCTGGCTCTGTCTTTGCATCGACTTCGTCTTCATCGGGAGTGGAAAAAGCTCAGCAGAATTTCCAGGAAGCGCTGGCAAAGCAGATGGTTCAGGTGATTGTAGAGGTCATTTGGAGAAGTCGGACCTCGACAGAATTTTAGGAATTATGTAAAGTCGGTCTCCTGCTCCAAACTTCTGTCTCCCAATGTAGAAGTTGTTTAGCTGTTTGTCTGCTTATTTCAGCATTTCTTAGGCAGATAATAGCTTTAAATTGGAGCTGTACCAAATAGGTTGATTTTCGCTATTCGACCAAATACAAATAATTGGACCAACTATTTAGCCGAATGCAAATAGTGTACAAATAGGTCTACCGATAACAGTTGCTTATCCATCACTAAACTATCCAACTGTAATTTTAATATTATTTAAAATTATGTAATAAGTCCCAAGTAACAATTGACCTGCTAATGTTTTATATTAATGTTCAGTCACTATACACAGAAATAAATACTGACACTAGGATACCACAGTACAGCTCACTGTAGTTGGTGCATATGCAGAAACATGTCACATGGCCACTATTCATATTCGGTCCGACCGCTACTACTCTGCTGTTCAATAGCTATTTGACGTACTAATCTTGTCCGAAGCGAATATTCGGTACAGCCGTCCTTTTAGATTACTGCCGATCTTAAGTCGATTACTTGTAGTGAAGTGCATAAGTTTGTGCATTTCTTTGACCGTGTTTCTAGTTGGAGCAGAAACAGTCGTTCGGACCGTTGAACGTTTCCGGGACCCAGTCCTCTCCTGTCGAAACATCACGCACAGCTGCGTCTTTCCAGATTCTGCAGAAGCAGTTGATGACGAGCATCTCACAGCACCAGCTGCAACAGCAAAGAATGGCTGCTAACCCACTCGCATCTCAGCTGACGAGAGCGATTCCTGCGGCCACCCTTTTCCTATCAGCGGACCAAACTCATGTGGTGCCATCATCTGGATCTCTGGCGATGGAGTTTGACACTGGCACCATACTCTCTCAGTCCGTGACACGCGACGTCAAGGCCGAGATAAAAACAGAAGCGGAGGCGTCCGGAGAGATGAAGTGTGAGCAGAACGAGAGCCGGAATGACATGGAGACGGTAAAGATGGAAGGTATGGAGGAGACATCGGGCTCTCAGTTGGATAGCTCTTTTGATGGCACCAAGACAGAGGCTGACGTCACACCACCTGCAGCACCAAACCCTATCAACAAGAAATGTGAGTAAACAAACGTCTTAGAGTCTGGCCATGATATGAGGGCATTGGATTATCTTCTTTGGCTCCAGCTAGTCTATGCGTCTGGCTGTTTGTAAAACGACTTTTAAGAGCCTCGCAAGTTCACTCAATGTGACAATCTTACAGATCCAAAGAGCTATGTCTCAAGATGGACTGAATAATTTTCTGTCTGTGATGTTACATAAACACAGAAGCAATAACACTCAAGGTATAGTAACAGTAATTGCAAATGAGCATAGCATCACTTGAAGATAGAAGACTCCTTGGGCAATGAACTTTGGTAGGGATTATGCAGTTAATCATCTGCTGTTATATCTTACGTTACCTCAAAACTCTGCCCACAATGAATCTTTCATTTCGGTTGTGTCCTATAATTGGTTGTTTATAGGATTAAGTAAGAAACTGAACAGTTATCTCACCTGCTCTTTTCTCTACCATTTCTTCCTCATATGCCTTCTCTTGGCCTGCCTTCTTTGCTTGACCTCTCTTACAATGCTTTCTTTTTACATACCTTCTCTTTTCTTGTCTTATCTTCTCCTTTCTTGTTTTCCTCTGAGCCCCCATGAACGGATTAACTGAGTATTTTCCACCCTCTATATAATGGTGAACTGTTGAGGGTTGCCTCTTCAGTTCAAGGGTTCTCTTGTTATCTGAACTCTGTTGGTTTCAATAGGTTGGAAGCTGAACGAACTGCGCCAGTACCTGATGCCTGTGCTGGAGAACCTTTACCGCATGGAGCCGGAGTCGATTCCTTTCCGTCAACCAGTTGATCCAATCGTCCTCCAAATTCCCGTGAGTTGTAGCTGTTTGGTTTTATACACTATGTTAATAACATTGGCTGCTGACTCTGTTACGATAAGCCATGAAGTAATGTGCAGGTGATGTCTAGGGCTATGCATTTTATTATGTATATTATAAGGATGAACCGAGTTTTTGTTTGCCGAGTATCGAGTTTTACAAGTTGAATTTTGCAGAGTCACGAGTCCAAGTTTCTAATTTTTTTATAGTCTCATTATCTTGATTTTTAGTTTGCCAGTTTGCACAGCTTTTATGAATTTTTTAGTTTTGCCTTAGTTTACACTAGGAAGTAGTTACTAGTAAGCACTAATGGTAACAGCATTTATACTTTTAGTTAGGCTGATTGTCGTTTTGTAAATAAAAAATTACTACAATTTTCGTTTTCAAAACAGAAAATTGGAAAGATTAAAACTCGGACACATTGTTTGTCCGAGTCCGAGTTTATGCTAAGTACTGCCAACTTAAGCCGAGTTTCGGTTCTTCCTAAATATATTACCAGTTTCTACATATGTACTAACTTCTGTTAAATATGCAGAAATCAGTTTTCGCACAATTTAACCTTTTTATTTCATTGTCACAAGCATGTCCTGAAATGCTAGAAGGGCAAAGGTCACAATGATGGTGATACACACATCTTAGGCAAGTATGTTCGATCATTTCTTGTGAAGAACGTTATTTATATTTTATAAATAATGCGACTACTAATATTTTAGAAATACTGAAATGCAAAGGTTATTTGTTTTGATTAGTTAAAATTTTATTTTTAAGAAGTTTGTGTGTGTTTTGTGTGAATAACACTGTTGTTTGAATTTATTGAAAGGATTACTTTACGATCATAAAGAAACCAATGGATCTGTCGACAATCAAACGCAAACTAGACACGGGTCAGTATGTCGAACCGTGGCAGTTCGTAGACGACGTTTGGCTGATGTTTGAAAATGCCTGGCTCTACAATCGCAAGTCATCAAAGGTTCACAAGTTCTGCACAAAAGTAAGAGTCAAGTCATGCTCCAATGACATCTTGTCATTTTGTGTATGCCCAAGTCTCTGGTGTATGACGTATCATTTGACATTCTCTCTTTTCTTTGTTTGTGACATTTAACCGTTGTCCAGACTTTCACAAGAGTTGAGACATGCACACTTTACACAGTGCATGCTAAATGCTATGCACTTGCTTAATGTCCTTTGACGCTTTAATGATGAAGGTGTATTAAAATAAACTAGGAGACCAATGCAGTGTGTCGTTAAATTGTTAAATGACTCTAAAAGAAACTTCCAGCAAGTGAAGTCCCAAGCTATATAGCAGCCAGTTGTGAGACACTCCATTGCAGTTTTAGTGATCAATGTTTCATTGGAGTAGGCTCTGGGAACATAATATATGTTCCTGACCTCATTCACATATCTGTGTTGTAATGTGCATAGCATTAAGACGTTCTGGCTTCTTTGATATCAGGCAGCTGAGATGGATTGATTGTTTTAGGTTCTTTTCAAAGAAAAATAGATAATTTCTTTGTGTTTGCATTTGAGGAATTTTAAACAATGATGTTATGTAAAAATTTAGCTCCTTTCGTTCCAGATATGTTGATAAACTTTACAACTGCTCTCTTTTAGTCGTGACATGCTAAAGCCTTGCTATAGGGGAAGGGCAATATTGTTTATCTTTCCTATTCTGCAGCATTTTTGCGCCAACAACCTCCCTATACCTAACACTCTAATTTCCATGTGACTTCGCACATTAATATTTGTAATGACTATCATAACATTCTTTGCACCTTCAAATTTTCAATAATATTTATTTGTTCCTTACCTTCTTGAGATTTCAAGTAGACTATAATTACTGCTCAATCTGAGAATCAATTTATACTACTCTCTGGTCCATCCCTACTTGATCTACTGCAATATGGTATGGGCATCAAATTATCCCAATCGCCTCAAACGACTACAACTTCTTCAAAAAAGAGCCTTTAGAATCATCTATCGTAACTGCATCCATCCTTCCCTTGGTTTTGGCTCCTATCCACATATACCCAATATTATGCAAATAACTCTACTCCAATTAGGTGAATTCATGTATAAACACCTAAACCATCTACTCCCACTTCTCTTAAAACTGTTTTTCAACTCAACCCATATAGCCTCAGAAATGCCAGAAATTATAGACCCAAATATTCCCGAGCCAACATCCGCCAATTCTCTATTACCTTTGCCAGCCCAGTTACCGCATGATATACGTAATTTGTCTAATTTATCTTTATTCAAAATAAAAAAGTTCGAAGTTACCTCTTAACGCTGACCACCCCATCAACATAATTATTATCTGACACTTACTAGTGTTTAATCAAATTAACACATAACTTTTCCATGGACTTTGTAGTTAAGTTAGTGGAGTTTTTAAAATAACCTCACCTAATCTACTCTCACTTCCACTGCCATCACTAATCTATGTTAAGGGTACCCCTACTAGCAGTATCTTGGTCCCTTAGGGGTTTTCTTTCCCTATTGCTCATTACCATTCTCTCTCTCTCTTTCGTTATCCGGTAATTTTTTTGGTGTCACATGAATGATTTATTTGTTCATTTGAGTGATTGATTGTGTTCTGATCAATAAAAAAATCATTGATTGATTTTTGGTTTTGTTATGTTAACACAATGGGCCTGCTAGAAATAAGATCTGCTGGGATCACCCTTCTGATGCCTGTCAATCATTTTATCCTGCTAACAGTGGTTTGCATTCATGCTGAGTGAAACTGTGACTGTCATTTAGTTGTCGGAGGCGTTTGAGGCCGACATTGATTCCGTGATGAAGACGCTAGGGTTCTGCTGTGGTCGCAAGTACATCTTCTGTCCGCAGGTGCTCTGTTGCTATGGCAAGCCCGTCTGCACAATACCTGTCAACGCACCTTACTTCAGCTACCAAAACAGGTATCAAAATATTTCTTCTTATCAAATCTAACTCGCCACCAGCATCTGTCGATTGGTAATTTCGCTGTTCATCAGTGTCGCTTACCTCTAGAATTATCTTTGGTATTTATATCACCTTTTGTCGTTTACTTTTGACAGGTAATGTGCTGGGTTTTCGGCAGTATTTGATTTTTATCACTGTCCCAAGTTCATGGATGCATAATGCACAGATGACCATATGATGGTTACTGAGTGATTTTAAAAATGAAAGGTTTGCTTGAGATGTCCACACATTGAAACCGGTTCCAATTGATTGGTGAACTCTCCTTGTAATGTGTTGACTACAGGTTCAGGCCTATGCACAGACTTACTCTGTGGAGCTCTAGAGCAAGTCCTTTGCTCACTATTGCTCAATGCCATCGATATTTAGTTGGTTATCATTAAATAGTGGTGTTCAACATATGCATGATAAGTATAATATGGTAATAATTATGATAATATAAGTAATAATTGCCCCGGTATGTTAATGCAGTAATAATGATGATAATATGGTAATAATAGTGATGATACAATACTAATAATCACAATATTGTAATAATTATGTTAATATACATAATAAGTATGTCAGTACAGTAATAATAATTTATATTGTAGTATGGATCATAAAGCAGTGAATGCATATATTTAGAGACCCACAAAGAACACGAAGGTGTTCTCACAAGTTGTTGTCTTTGCCAAGTGCCATATGCATGCATCTTCTTTGCTTACTTTACATAGATATGTTTACTGTGAGAAGTGCTTCTCAGAAATTCACGGAGATGAGGTCGAGTTAGTCGAAGATCCAACACAACCAGTCATGTAAGTGAACATCTAAACACATCGGACATTCTGCATTTCATTGACCAAAATTTCTACCCTAATTTCTTATAATCAGTTTTGTTATTGACACTGAGATGGTTGTTGTTATCACGTGGGACAATTTCCACAGAGTACCGAATCCGAGTGTTTGGATGCACTATTTGTCGGATCCGGGTACGAACCAAATAGTAGTGGCAACTCTGGCGGAACTTAAAATTTTTGACTTTTGTCACTTTCGCCGTTTTGTGTAATGAGAAATTATAAAAATAAATGTATGTGCCTGTAATAACTACTAACACAGCTTAAAATTTTTAATGAAAATAAATAGTAAATAGTCATCGATTTTTCAAAAATAATTCCAAAATCGTTTTTTGCCTGACATATTTATCTAGCAGTGCACAAAATATAATAGCTTCTGTCGTCCAATTATGACTCCATAATTACATAATTTCCCACAAAATTCAAGTATTGAAGACTGCCTTTAAAAGATCTTTGGAATTTTAAACTTTTTAAAAATGTCGATAACTGCCATGAATTTAATTCGAATATGTTCTTGTATTTGAATAATATTAGACTATTAGATGTGTTCAAAGTGTCGCCTTTGACCTCAACACAAGCTTCAAGACACGTGCGTCATTTTCCAATAGAAGCATCAATGACCAGCTGATCAAATTCCTGCCTGTGTTAACTGTAATTTAAAGACGTCACTTTGGTGTAAGTTTTTCACCAGGACGTTCAAAAATTAAAATTTTTTTTGAGAAATATGTTGGGATTAATACGGTTTTGGAATTTTAAAAATCAACAATCGTTTACTATTTTCATATTGTCATGAGGGGGTCCCTTTATTTCCAGACTCAGTGTAGATGAAGATTAAAGGTTACTTAGGTTAGGGTGCATATTTATCTGAAAGGTATCTCAATTGTCTTTTTGTTTTGAACGTACGATGAGTGCAATATTTTTACATTTTCAGGCGAATCAGGAAAGATTTATTTCTCAAGTTCACAAACAATGACCTTGAACCAGAGCAGTGAGTATATCGTTCCTTTCTTCTGTCTTTTGAGGGTTTGTCCGTTAGAATAACTGCCAGACTAAGGCTTTTCTTGTCGTTGTGTTTGCAGTTCTTGCCCCAAGTTTGATCTGTTATTGGCAAATTTGTATTGAGGTCTGAAACTTCTAGTTTTATTTACTGTGGCACAGATTTGTAAACAGCAGGTACTTTAAATTAATCTGTATATTTTTTATTGTATTTAAGCATTTATAAAGCACCTCTAGCAGGGTGAACTGACCGTTCAGAAGTGCTGCCAGTGTACAAGACCCCATGAGAAGAAGTAGTGTAATGTAATAAGTAATTTTTGTTGTGCATTGATAGGATATTCTTTGCCCAAGTACTTCACATTAAGTTCTCTTACAGTGGTGCTTTGCAAATTGTCATTATGGGTACAACAAGAAAGGAGGCAGAGTTAAGAGATGTGCAATTCTAAGTCCAAGTTTTTCTTAAATCCGATTGGTGAATCATTACGGACTCAGTTCAATGAAAGCAAACAAGAGAGATTCTGTTTTGAATAGTTGCTTGGATCAACATTTTATGATTAGCGTGAAATCAGGAACAAACCGAACATTGTCTCTTGTAGATTTGTGTTGTGTACGTACTGCGGTCGCAAGCAACACGCCATCTGCTGTCTCTACATGGAACAGATATCGTCAGCAGATTTCGTCTGTGACTCCTGTTGCCAAATGAACAGCATACCTAAGCGACCCATCAGCAAGTACACAGCCAAAAGTAAGGCACCTCTCCTTGATCATGGTGGCTCTTTGCTCTTTCTCTTCCCTGTGTTCGCGTTTTCTCTGTGCAATGGGATTGGGTTGTGATCAAATAAACACCATTGTGGTTTTTTGGGAATTGTGTTGCGATGAGGCATGTTGTTTGGGAATGAGTTGTGACGATTATAATCCCTGAACTATGCTATATGGTTGTTAGTCTTTTAGATGTGGCCTATGCCTGACGAATAGAGACTCACTAAAAATAGGAAAAATTATAATTTCAATCAAATCATAGATACTACAACACAAAATGAAAAAGTAGCAGTGACAAAGGAGAGTCATAAAGACACAAACATGAGGCGTGCTCGTAATTAACAAAAGCCTAGATCAGTGGTTCTCAGCCTTTTTGGCATCAAGGCACATTTAAGATCTTTGGAAATTCGGACGGCACACCACTGAGGTAAAAGTTATTTTAAAGTTTTATTTTTAGCAATTTTATGGTTGCTGTTTTTAAATCTTGCTTTTTAAGCAGTTTCCATGTGAAAAATAAGGCTTTATTCAACGTTTTTACATAATTTTAAAAAGATATCAGAGTAAACAAATATTTTTATTTTACAGTTTAACTTGAACAGATGCAACATTTACAATGTTACAATTATACATTTACAATGTTGAATATAAACTGATTGCAAACTGTGCGAGTTATCGGTATTATTAAGACTTTTGTAATTTGCAAGACCTGTTTAAATGTCTATCAATGTCAATGTGATATCTGAACTTGATGTCTCTTGCAGATTTCTTCAATTTTGGACAAATTTTCGATAAATAAACTCTTTTTCTTCTTCAACACACTTCAACTTTTCTCTCCTTTGGTATTCGATATTTGTAAGAGTTGAAAATCCAAACTCACACCAAACCCTCTTTGAAATATTTGGATGTTCCTTTTCTGCCATTATCCAGAACGCATCTAAGAACATTTCCACGTGTTAAAGTTTTGAATTCGATCAGAGCTCAGCAGGTTCCCCTTCTTCTTCTTTTAGTGTTAATATATTTGTGTTGCCTGCTTTCTAAATCAGTGGGTCTCTCATCCAATCTTGGTGTTTAGATGGCAAGGAATGTAAGTCATGGTGAATCTTTTTTTGTTTTGCATTTTTTTTATTAGTGTCATGTCACACTTGGTGATGCCTTATGGCATTGGTGATGCCTTATGGCACACCAGATGGTGTGGCACACTGGTTGAGAATCACTGGCCTAGATAATATAATGAAGCGGTAACCGTAACCTGTTGAACCACAAGACCACCAGCAAGCTAAGACATGTTTCACCTTGAAACCTAAAAGCAGAAAATGAGCCGATCCTCCAAAGCCTCTCTCTTATATAGAGAAGGACCACTCCTTCATCCCACGTGCACAAGCACTGAGCAGTATCATTTAGTAAGTGTTAGAGTCTTGCAAATACATCATTTGGCATCTAAGGCCCAGACTCTAACATGGTACTTTGTACTTTGAAACTTTTCATTATTTGATGGTTTCATTATGACGATGATTTAGAACTGCCTCCGACAAAGTTGGGCTGCTACCTGGAGAACCGAGTGAACTCTTTCCTGAAGAAGAAGGATGCGGGCGCGGGTGAGGTGACCATACGGGTTCTGTCTAGCTCTGAGAAGTGCGTCGAGGTGAAGCCAGGCATGAAGGCGCGATACTGTGACAGCGGCGAAATGATGGCAAGCTTTCCCTACCAGGCAAAGGCAATCTTTGCTTTTGAAGAGATCGACGGGGTTGATGTCTGCTTCTTTGGGATGCACGTTCAGGAGTACGGGTCCAACTCTCCAATTCCAAATTCCAGGTGAGATCCTTTGTTCAGGTTTAGTCCAGTTTGATCTGGTCTTGGTTCGTTGGGGTTAAGGATGATGATGTGAAGTGTATCTTCATGTACCAGGCTCTACGTCATTTATGCTTAATAGCAGTCGTGAGCTCCATATTTTTAGAGCGCTAGGGCATCAGTTTATTCAGAAGCATTGCTTCTTGTCGGATGGGACATGTTCCTGGTATTTCAGACGAAGATTGGAGTCTGGTTGCTAAAAATAGGAGGAGGAGGAGGAGGAACTGCTGAGGCTGGTTTTGTTGAGGATGAGAAAACGTGGGGCAAAGAATCTGGTGTATTGCATAGGGTGGGGTAATTTGGAGTGGTAAGCCCTTGTAATGATGAGTAGAGAAGCCTGATGCAGAGAGGGGTGAAGTAACGATGGTCTAAGCTTTGGTTTGAGCTCTGGTTATGATCCAATGACTGGTCAAGCAAAGCTTTTGTAGTTATGTGGTCTGTTGACTACTTCTTAATATGGGCTGAAATAGTTTCTATGTTTGTTGCTATTATACCTCTGATATAAAATGTTCCTCTCCCTTTCTTTAGTAATTGTAATATCTAGGGTTGATTATTTTGTTGATAAAACCCTCCTCCTCCTCCTCCTCACCTCGGTTGATGCTTCTTTGCAGGCGTGTGTATTTGGCGTATCTCGACAGCGTTAACTTTTTCCAACCAAAGCTTTTCCGAACATCCGTTTACCATGAAATACTAATCGGATATCTTGATTACGTCAAGAATTTAGGGTAAGTGCAACAGTTTAGACTTTTACGACATTGTGTATTTGGCTTGACAGTTCAAGCAGTATCTTATGGCCAATGCATGGGTGTGTCCTATAAATGATTGGCATTTGTGTGCTTTAGCTATGTGACGGCCCACATCTGGGCGTGTCCTCCTGGTGAAGGAGATGACTACATCTTTCACTGTCACCCTCCAGAGATGAAGATTCCCAAAGCCAAGCGACTTCAGGAGTGGTATAAGAAGATGCTCGATAAGGCAATCATTGAACGGGTTGTCATTGACTACAAGGTTTGCTCTCTGCCCTCAGATTTTTTATTCATTTCCCAATTTTTACTTATTTATCTTTTATTTCTTGTCATTTTTTTCTTTTTATTTATCTTGTGCTTGATATTGAAATCTCTTTCCATTTCTCTTGACCAGGGGTCGATATCTGACTATGTGCCTGTGTGCTTGAGAATGCCTAAGTTGTGTATTGTTAAGATGTTTTCTCTGTGTTAATGAAAGACTCTTTTCCAATATGCAGTTATCTGAGTAATCAGTTACTAGGTGATGATTTTAGAAACCTGAAAATTGCTGTCTTTTGATGGCTATATTAAGGTTACCTTATTAAAGTGAGTTCAAGATATTCAGAGTTGATTTTCTGTGGGAATTACTTTTTTTGAATCCACTTCCCCATCCAACTGTGCAATAGTAAGATTCCTGTTTAATAAAGCGTTTCATGAACAATATCTGATGCATGAAGTGTTCGAATTAGTATTATATTTGAGCATTTATATAGCACCTATGGTCGGATTAACCTTTTAGCATCTGTTGCAAGTTTCCTAGACTTTAATAATATTATCTAATGTCAGGTAGTTTCTCTGTCTGTCTGTTGGTCTGGTCTGTCTGTCTGTCTGTCTGTCTGTCTGTCTGTCTATGTCATATTAGGTAGCCAGTCATTTGTTTCATGGCTTTGAGAGGCTCTATTTAAATCTCCCGATGTTTGTAGGTTTTCCACAGATTAATGAACTGTAGTATTATAATGAAATTGAAGTGGCTTACCTTCTTGATATAATTGTAGAATTGTAATGATGCATTGGGGTGAAATCATGACGTTTGTTCTTATCCAGGACGTTCTTCGTGATGCAAAGGAAGGCAACATCCAGGATGGTACGCAGATCCCGTACTTTGAGGGTGACTTCTGGCCAAACGTTCTGGAGGAGAACATTAAGGAATTGGAACTGGAGGAACAGGACAAGAGGAGGCGAGAAGAGGTGGAGGCAACAGCAGGAATAGACACAGAGGAGATGAGGCCCGAAGGAGAAGAAGTGGCAGAGGTCAGTACATTTCACAGGTCTATGCCTGTCTCTTCTCCATCTGTCTATACCTGTCTTACTCTCTCTCTGCTTGTTTCTCTTTGTCTGTCTGTCTGTCTGTCTCTCTCTCTTTGGTATCTCTATGTCTATCTAACACTTGCCTTATGTCTGTGTCTCTGCATCACTTTAGCCGTGTCTCTTCCTCATTCCATCTGTATGTTTGTCTCTCTGCCTTTCTCAATCTTCGTCTGTTTTTCTGTTGGACTTTTGGTTGATAACTATAGAATAGTTGATGCTTTCTTGTAAAGCTATCTATAAACACTTGAACATACTAATAGTCCACCAAAAATCTCATATAACGTAGGCGAGTTTATGTTTAAATATTCAAGCAATCTCTTACTGCCTGCATTTAAAAACTGCTTAATTTTTCTGTATCCCAAATGGGTCTTTACAGCCTTAGGTCTTCTGACAATTATAGATCTTTTTATTCAAGAACTAATTCCCGTGAGTTCTCGATTAAATGTGCAGGTCCTAAACTACCTACCGACGATCTGCATCTTCTGCCGTATTTGTGTCTGTTTAAGTGTAAATTGAGACATCGTCTTCTGTTATAACCTTAGTAACTTTGTACAATGGTAATAAGTATTTTAGTTTAGTGTTATATTGTTGTCAATGCGTTTGCTAATGACCCTTGTGAATTGTATACACCGTATTTTATTCTGTTTTATATTATCACCCATTATTGAACCAGTTATTTACTTAAGAATTTTGCTTACATGAACAACATTGACTTGTATGTGTTACCTAACCAACTGCTATACTTGTAAACGTGTAAGGGTGACCCTGCTAGTGGGACCAAGGTCCCTTATGGGTTTTATCTCTTCCTTATTTTCCCAATCATTCTCTGAATGTGTATTGACCACTGTTGTATGTTATTTCACTGTTTGTTTGATTGAATTAATAAAACCAATATGGTTGGTGGGTTGTTTCTCACTTGTAAATGAGTGAATTCACCTCTGACCAGTTCTGTTATTATGAGTACACCGACCTCACCCTGTCAGTGCGAAGATGAGACGGCAAGGCAGAGGACTGGCCACCCGTTCTTATATGCCGAGGCTAAGAAAAAGAAGTTGTAGCGCTTGATTGCCATGACTATGTTTTAATGGACTGCTGCTCGTCTTCTGTGTGTTTTAATGTTAATGTTCTGCTTTGGTTGTTAAGTTTAGATTAGGCAGAACAATAGGTCGAGTTCTAAGCTCAACCATTGTTTAATGCTTTGTTGGTTTGTGAATGGGTCACAGGTGTCGCAGACAGGAAAGAAGAAGGGTCAGAAGGGATTGAGCAGCAAGAAGAAGAACACGAAGAACAAGGCTTCGGCCCAACGCAAGACGGGCAAGAAGTGCAGCCAACTGTATCCGGGCAACGACCTCGTCCAGAAACTATTCATCACAATGGAAAAGCACCGAGAGGTATTCCAAGCCCAACTACAATCAGATGGTTACAGTGGTGGAAATAATTATTGCATCAACATGTGATCAAGGCTACAGGTGGTACAACAAAATATCAGGACGTACTGAGTAGAAACAATGAATTTCTATTATTTTCTATCTACCAACAAAGTTAAACAGACATTCCTGAAAATATGTAAATAGCCGATTTTATGCTTGTTTACATAGTGGCATTACTTAGAAAACTGACTTTAAACAGATTAACTAATTTTTATCTCTTTGCAATAATTATTTCCGCCAGTGTATATGTCACCATGCATAGAGCAAGGCCAGTCGGAGGCACTTTCCATGCCAGCATGTACGGTGTCATTTGTCATTCATCCACCTTCTTCTTGCTCAGAATAATTGTCATTTGTGTTTGTACGTTTCTGTCCGTGAATGTCGTTTTCTGACTTCGTCTTTTTCTGTCGTAGGTTTTCTTCGTTGTGCGTCTTCACTCGTCTCAGGCTGCGTCCGTCCTTCCTCCGGTCAATGACCCAGATCCTCTGGTGGTCAATGACCTCATGGACGGACGCGACAGTTTCCTCATGATCGCACGTGAAAAGCACTACGAGTTCTCTTCTCTGCGCAGGGCCAAGTTCTCCACTATGGCAATGCTCTACGAACTGCACAACCAGGGACGCGACAACTTTGTCTACACGTGCAATAACTGTAGGGCAAATATCGAAACGCACTACCACTGCAACACGTGTGACGTAAGTTGTTTGGATTGGGTGATGTCGCTTGGTTTATGTGATGTCGTTTGGGTTTTGTGATGACATTTAGTCACATGATCTCAGTTAGATTATGTAACGTAT